>CM055816.1:55662278-55931669 GCA_029582265.1 Zoroaster sp. YZ-2022 | reverse complement strand
ATGCATATTATTTATGATAAATAAAACCTTGTAGAATGAAAACATTGTTTTCATAGTGCTTTCATTTGTTCTCATTGTTGGTGTTAAAAAAAGGTAAAATCGACTAGAGCATTATCTTAAACAAATCAACTCAGGTCCCTTTCACCTATTCTGTATTTTCATTAGGAACAATAGGTTTTAATGCATCTATATTTTATAAGAATCAAGATATAATGTATAAAAACCAACATGTGAAAGTTTAAAGCTACCATTCGTCGTTTACAATAAAATTGTGAAAATACATTCAGATTTGTCTAATTCATTCAAACGCGGAATGTCTGTCTATAGTTGGACAGAAATTTAATTGAAGAAACCGGAGTTTGACACATGGTGTTGAGTGAGACCCATCAAGGGTCGGAGGATCTTAGCTATAGATGACGGGCTGTGTTGTACGTAGGTGAACCTCTGGAGGCGACGATAGGGCGGAGAGGAACATCAGGTTTGTGAATCTCCGGCTGGCCAAAGAACCGAGGGCAGGATGAGCTGGATGGTTTGAGATGTCGGTAGAGTTGGGTGGGGAGGGCACCGGCACGGTAGAGGGCAAGGAGTTTGCTAGCGACTCTTTTCTCTATGGATGGGATGGGGTTCTTCTTGAGGGGGCGGTATGAATCGGATAATAAAATGTGACTTACCTTGTCGGTGTATTGTTGCTTGGTCACCATGATGCACTGTAGCGTTGCCTTTGTCTGCGGTGAAGGATGTGGATGGAGACTGCTCCCGTCTGATGTCCCGTAAAGCAGAAAGCTCTCCCTTGGAGAGGTTGGAAGCTTAGCCTGGCTTAGCTTTACGCAAAACATCACCATCATGTAGTCGGACGTCATCAGCTGCTGGTTTCTTGAGTCGTCGCATGGGCTGGCTCAACTGACTGGATGATTTCTTCCGTTGGAATGGATTTGGTGCTGAGGCGAAATTCATCCCCAGTGGGACAGTACTGATGTTTCGATAGGAGTGAGGGTCGCGTTGGCTGAGGCTGACGGACGGTGTGTTTCCCGGAACGCGTCCTGTGAGCGGAGGTGTGAGGGTTGCCTTAGGGATATAGCTGATCCCGTAGGTTTACTTGAAGCGCGGTTGGAGCGAGATATAGAAGATCTCCAAGACTCCGAGTTGGATGGTCGTGGGGATATAGAGGATCCCTTAGACCGGGTGAACGCGTGGGGGAATAGGGATGTAGAAGATCCCGTATCCAGTCTTCCTGGCTTCATTGGATACGTTGCGCCGAGGCTAATGTAACACTACTACGCACGTGCGTACTTCTGCCATCCAAATACAGGTGGAGATATTTCCCGTGGACGCCCATCATAGCGCGCAAGTTCAAAGTTGAATCCCAGGAAACATGGCGGCCGCGCCGCCGGTATCTGGCGTAATTCACGACCCTCAAAGTGTGACGTCGGATCTTCAGGCTAACTTGACACCAAAGTGGCTATCATCAGTTACTGGATGCAATTTAACCGCTGGAGGGCTACAATGTGCACAGAGCGATCAGATCCTTGCTTAATAAGAGGATTATATTTGTAAGACTAATTGCGGTGACACCATGTGGAATCTCAATTGAGTAGTAGGATTATATTTGTTTACGCAAAATCAGTTTGAAAGGATAATATTGTAAAACAAAAATAATAAATACCAAATATATTATATATATATATATATATATATATATATATATATATGTATTTGATTATTTTATAAATACGTGATTTAAACCAAACTTTTATCCAATGATGATATTGGTAGTGGCTGGATAACATTTATTAACAAATAATTGTTAACAAAGTAGTAAAATTGTTACTTTGGTTGCAGATTAGTATTTTGCAGAAAGGTAGATATAATTATTTCTTAAGGTTGCAGTAGAAAAGGAATTTTAGTTGACCTCCAAATGTATTGAAATTAAAATATTCTGTAAGGATGTAGCACAGCTACAGCAGAAGACAAGGTTTCCAATATATATTTATCTATTTGACAGGTTGTCAATCAAAGTGTCTTCTTGACCAATCAGATTTGCTGATCGCTCAAGTATAATAAACGCACGTATAATAAACGCATATGCGAAGCCATTTGACTACGATAAACTTGATTAAGCACGTGCCTAGTTGTTCATGATTATGCAAATGATATGGCTTTGAATGGGGTTAACTAGGGGCGTGGCGTGGTTGGTATGTAAATGAGCCACGCAGCAATATTGAAGTCAGACGACAATTAGTCCCAGCACCAGTAGTGTATGTTTGCTGCCAGTGTACGCACCGAGCATTTCCCGACAAAAATGGTTTTGGAATAATCAACTCTTGCTGTATTACTTGTTGCTACAATTGTTATGACAGGTAAGTTACTTGCTCATAAACATGTGTCGGTATCTAAAATGAAATAAATGACCTATAGTCACATTAGTGGATTCAGTGGTTGGTACAAAGAGGGCATTAGTGGATTCAGTGGTTGGTACAAAGAGGGCATTAGTGGATTCAGTGGTTGGTACAAAGAGGGCATTAGTGGATTCAGTGGTTGGTACAAAGAGGGCATTAGTGGATTCAGTGGTTGGTACAAAGAGGGCATTAGTGGATTCAGTGGTTGGTACAAAGAGGGCATTAGTGGATTCAGTGGTTGGTACAAAGAGGGCATTAGTGGATTCAGTGGTTGGTGCAAAGAGGGCATTAGTGGATTCAGTGGTTGGTACAAAGAGGACATTAGTGGATTCAGTGGTTGGTACAAAGAGGGCCTAGGCTTAAGTGTGAAGCCAGTATAAACATTTGGTAAAATGTCTGTAAAATGAATCAATACTTTATATGAATAAATATGTTATAATAAACAGCAAATCTATGGGTCGTTAACGAGAAAATAGCACAAATGCATTCAAATTTATCGTACTCATCCTAACGGGGATTATATCTGTCTTTCGATGACAGAAATTCATCTGTGGTTTGTTTTCCAAAATTGTCTTTAAACAATAGTACCTCAGACATACATATCCATATTTCAAGGGATGTCTTATTTCAAGGGATGTGTATAAACAGAAGTGTTTAAGGACATGCTGTAAACTATGTGAACGCATTGTCTTTCAATATAACACCCAGTTTGGATCCACCCTTAAGCCCGGTTCATACTTGACGCGAAAGCGAATGCGAAGCGAATTTTACGTCATCAAAATTCGCAGCAAATGATTCGCGCAAGTTGAAATGTGTTCAACTTTTGCGAACCTTTGCCGCGAATATTTGCCGTCGAGGTCACGAATTTCGCTTCGCATTCGCTTTCGCGTGAAGTATGAACCGGCCTTCAGTCTATCATTTACAGATTCAAACAAACCATATAGCACAATAGGAACTACACGTTTAACTTATTTAATTACCGATATGATAAATTATTGGACCGTAGAAAAATGGGAGGCACCCAATTTGAACTGCACATTTCACTTATTTAAATATTTGAAAATAAATTATAGGACCGATACTGAAATAGTTACATGGGCGTTGATCGGTGGGGGCGGAGTGGGGCGGGGGCAGTACATCAAAAGTCTACCAGTACGTGCCCACGTACTCCTGGGTGAAGAGAAGCAAGTACGGTAAAGTGTCTTGTCAAGGACACAGGCGCCGCGGTCATAGCCAAGACTCGAACCCATATTCTGAGGTCTGTTTAATCACTTATTCCTTTAGAGTAAATTGAATATGTTCGTGTTGGGCACGATACATGTCATTTGAATTATCTCTGACCCATTTTCTTAGTCATTTTGACCCTACATTTGATAACGGTAATGTTATGGTTGCGATGAACCTTCATTGTATGCAAATTGATTTAATCGTATTATGTTGCTATCAGTCATGAACGAACAACTAGATCATACTTTCAGCAGGGCATGGAATTGGTGTCCTAGTTGAAGATGAACACAGTGAACGAAATTGTTTTGCTCATTTATGCAGCAGCAACGGTAATATGACCTTATAATGTAGGATATTATTTTCAGTCACTGATTTTTAATCTAAAACTAGCACTCCGATTCCATGCCCTTTGGATTGTGACGATATTATACCTTTAAGTGACCAATTGCGCAGCAGGTCTTTCAGAGCAATGCTTCACACACTTCAGCACCTACGTGGCATTATAATCAAATTCTAGAATCATCAAACTGTGAACAAAGAGCGTGAAATTAACAATGATTGTATCGTCATTTGTCTGGTCCTCTCAGTGGTTAGTAAATTGTGGCCTTTTGTATCCATGGAAACAGCTTGGCAAGTACTTGTAATAATTGTAATAATTATCGCCGAACTGGAAGCAAGAAAATCAACACAGGCGACTGTCGGGTATGGCCTTTTTGTTGAACAATGTATCCAAGATTGCATGAAAGGACCCGTTATCAAGCATTTCGGTGTGGATTGAGTGTGTCATAAAATAACAGCTTTCTGCATTTATTATTATTATTGGTTTATTAAAAATCTGAATGTGGCAGTCGCAAAGCTGAATTGTATTCAAACGTTGCATGGCAAAATTTACATTTAAAAGATGAAATAATCCTTACTGTGTGTAACCTCTGACATAATCTGGTACACTGACTCAAGTCAGTGACAAGTGTATATTTAAATTAATTTTTTGAATTTTGCAGACTAAACACATTGTTGCTTTATCACGTGATTCAGGGCAAGCTTTTGCATACACTGTAAATTGTGTAAATTCAAGGTTTAAATATGTGAAAATGGTGATTTTAGGCCATTTTCAAATATTTACTGTTATATTTATGACAAAAAGGTAAAATTTTGATGTTCTCTTCTATGTTGATGTAAACAAGTACATTCAAAATTTAAAACATTGAAATATAGATTAAAATTGCATGCCACCATGACTAAAAAGAGATTTGAAAAGACAGTATATATAAAGGATACATATTAGATACGTTAGTAACTGAAGAGGGGTGGTTGAAAATGGAACTGCAGATCCATCCCATAGTAGACGCAGCATCCCATTTCCAGTTACGTAAATACGCTACCCGTAAAAATATGGAAATATTTACAGCCTTTTTACCGTAAAAAATACAGTAAGACATTATTTCATTTACGGTTTAAACCGTAAAAAAAATAACGTTAAAACGCTGGCAACCCGTTTTACCGTAAACTTTACGGAAAATTGTTTACAGTGTGTTATAATTGCCGATATTGCTGTAAGGGACCACTTGCCGATCTCACGGAATTTGCATCTTTAACTCTAGCGAATAACTGAGTTTGTACTCCAGATGAACCAGAATGCGTCAACCAATCAACGAACGTCAACGAACCAAATCAGAGATAACGTGCTAAAACAGAGATAACGTGATATCGAAATACATTGTGTACATACTCTCTATCCCATCTCCGCCCGGCTGAACTGGACAAAAGGCATTGCTGCTCTATAATAAGCAATGGAACAATAGCTATTTATGGCGCTGGTGCCGTATTATGTCGGGCTGAATTGCATCAAAAATAATATGAAAAGAGACCGCGCGTGAAGGTAGGAAACAGGAAATTGAGCCATGTACGGTAGATCGATTCCCGTGCCCAACTCAAAAACTGTTTATCATATTTGCCAATTGAGCGTGAGGTTTGACCTCAAAACTTGCCAAGACTTAAAGCGAGAATACAGGGATTTCGGGCACCATGCATAATGCAGGATTCAACGTGTGCCACAATCAAGTTGGTTTTAAATGTTTTGATTTCAGACTGAGTTAATAGCTTACAACCATCAATAACCTGGTTTCGTGAAATTTAAGATATCGTCATTACAATTTATAACAGTATGAAGATGTTATTGTCTATGGTAATACAAGATTTACTTATCTTCCAAACAATTAATTGCACACGGTACTTTAATGTGTACAACAAACCACACAATTCATTGCGAGACTGCTGTTTAGCATTAAGTATTTTTGTTTTTTTAACAGAAAAATACAAAAATAAAACATATAACTATAGCATTCTTCCTATTGGGCTCTGGGGTTCATTTAATTTTATTGTTCTCATTAAATTGTTTTGCTTTCTTATATTTCAGATCAAGAGTGACCACCTACAGCAAAAACCATCACAATCCCCTTATATATCTGATGTGATTTAGGGCTATTCATTAAATATCACATAATATACAATGACTGTCATTGTTTGCGCACTAGCTCTGCTAGCTACAATCATCACAACAGCGATTTCTTGTGACGATTTGAGAAATGTGTGTCCAGCCACATCTCGTGAATACAACATGAGGAAAGGTAACACGCATCTATTCCACCAGGGCCCTATACAAAACTATGTTCTGATTGGGAACATATACCAAAATATAACAGCTCGTTCATACGTGACGTGTGCAGTCTTCTGTCTGCACGACGATGCATGCAAGTCATTCAATTACTGCAACGATAAGCGTTGTCAGCTCAACTCGGCTGTGTATTCTGATGACAAATCTGCACTGCGGCCATCCATCGGATGCTCTTACTTTGACGAAGAATTGCATGAAGAGTTTTATGAAGGTATAGTAATTATTTTGTAAACCTTCTATGTATCTCAACATTTGAACGGTCTAGCATACATGCTATGAATATTGTTTTGTCTTGGAAACGACGAGTGAACTGAATCCATTATCCGTTATTTTCACAGAAACAAATAATATTTGATAATCTTGGAATGTTTCACTTATAGTAATAGCATACTTCCATATCAAACTATCAAGTGCGCATCGAAAATTAAAGAATTAATCATTTAGATGAAATGGGTTTAACAAGTAATTCATTGAAATACACTGGAAAGCGTTACAGGTGAACCACTACTGAGAAGACAAAACGCTGCTACATTATTGTGTATACCCTCGCTATGGCATAGGCGTGGTTTCATGCATCTTGATTAACATTCAAACGGAATAGGCTATATAGTTTTAATTTATAGTGATTTTGGAAAACGAGCTGACCACTTACGATGATGTCAACATTATAAATTTGGTTGAAGGGAAACATAGAAAAGCTTGTTAAAAGAAATTGTACTGCATTGGTAAAATTTATATATATGCATCCATACATTTTTTTTAAAAGAATGAATAGATATTTAAAATAACCAACCTGTGAGATTTTGGCTTACTCCGTTATGTCGTTAGAGAGGAAATATAGTGAAATGCAGTTAGAGTTGGTCGTATGTATTCTAATTTGGAAAATAGATAAATGCTGTGATCCACTTTTAAAAAGCAATGTATGAACATGTTTGGAACCATCATCAAGTTCACATCGAGTAAGTATTTGGATTTATATATTTCCGAAACATTTTGATAAGATAAAACACTTCTGGCCTGTCAATCAAACGACATGGATTAACCAATAGGGTCGCTCCCTTTCAATGACAATTGTTACTTTATCGGTCACATACTTTGTTTTTAAACAGGTGCGAGATTTCCAGGTGTACAGGGACTATGGCTATGACCAAAGAAGTCTCCAGTTTCTGGTTATCGGTCGGCTTCAATTTTAATTTTTTGTTTGTTTTGTGTTGGTTTTTGTTTTTTGTTTTTTGGGGAAATTTTTTTTTGGGGGGCATCTTTCATTGTATATGCGGGGACCAAATTTCCCATGTACAAAGTACAGTGGCTAAGAGAGGCATCACAAATCGGGTAAACGTTCATAACCCGATGTTAAAAAGTCATTTAAAGCACAGCACGGCAGAATTTCAATCGATCCAACAACTTTGACTGCAATTGGACATCGTTTCATAGCAAAAAATATAAATAAAACAATAAATAAATAAAAATAAATAAAAAATAAAAATGCTGACACGCGGGTCTGAGGTGACGCGCGTGGAGAAAAGAAACTCGAGAGCTTTTTTAATGTGTTTGTTTTTGTATTTATTTTTTTTTTTTTTTACCTAAGCCTTGTTTGGTGTATTACCAAAAGTGTAAACTGTTAAAACCCAATGCCAAGTTACTGTTTGCTTTTCACCATTAACATTTCAGTGTCTACAACACCTGGCATAACACCCTGTCCAACATACAACACACAGGCTGACACTCCCTTGAACGTCGCTGGTCCAGTCGAAAATGCAGAGGGGACGTCTATCAGTCTTAATTTCACTGTTTTAGGTGTGAGTGGCAGCAAAAGGGCGAATGTTCGTTTTTATGCCGATAACACATCTGGAAGTGATACATACTCAGTTTGTAAGGACGAGTTTATGTGTTTTTGTTCTTAGTAATATACAAATAATAATAATAATAATAGTTGTTGTTGTTGTTGTTGTTGTTGTTGTTTCGCGTTAGCTACTCCTGTTGTCGTCAGTTTAAATTCATTATGCACATTTTGTGTTACGTTTTTAACATATGTAGAGTCAGGCCATTGTTATTAAGAATGTGATCTTTGTCATCAATTTAATGAAATTTACTTTGTTCAAACATGCAGTGCTGAATACAGGAATATCAATCATCTACAAAGGGGACATAAATATTAAAGAGTCCCCTAATGTCATCAACTACATCGGGGCTCCTGTCCAGATAATATTCAACAACGGGCACTTCGAGGTGGAATTGACAGGTGTTAATGGATCTCGATACACCTATGACGATCCATCTCCACATGTAGCGACCAGCTGGTTCATTCAGCTATTTAGCACGGTAGATGCTGTGTGGCATTTCCACGAGCCGTGTAATGCGATTTCAAAATAGCAATGTAAATACATCGGCTTCATAAATGAAATCAAAATCAGAAGTTGTAGATCTTTCGAACAGATCTACAACAGATTGATCTGTCGTTAAATGAAAATACGTGGTTGATGTCAGTGGACATTTCACTTACAACTTTATTTTCACATCAATGAAATAATGCACTTTTGTTTTGGTTAATTTTGTGACTGAATATTTAGGGAAATCAAACAAATGAAATTCAGTTGAAAAAAATTAAATAAAAACAAGTTAATCAGATGTTATAATAATTATTCACATTTACTATTATTATGTCACATTTAGCCGATGTATGATGTAGTCTAATTTATCTTAATTTGTATGGCGTAATTTGCGAGGATGATACATTTTATTGTTATTAAAAGAATTGTCATACATTTATTTTAATCAGAAATTGTACCTTGAAAATGATCAAATATGCAAAAAATGTTATTCACACACCATTGCGAAGACGTTTGGATGTCTGAATTCGCCATTTAATGTATTGATTTTATTAAATTGAATTTAAACACAATTGGGGAGAGGTTGTACGATTTTATTAAAGGGAATGTACAACTCGGTAATTACCTGATTACAAAGTTATACCGAATTATTATCCAAAAACTGAATATGAAGTTGGTAAAGACACCAATAATCCTTACAGAGAGAAACACTGGAAATATCATTTCAAAAATTTACCAGACGGAAACTTTTTACTTCAAATGTTTATGTCAAATCTGTAAATTCCATTTTCACACTTTTCTCATGACTTAAGCAATACTCAAACTTTCCCTTTATCAGCTAAAATAAGCTTCGTTACTTCGTATTTTCAGATGTGAAATATAAGTGAATTTTGATCTGGGACCAGGTTGCAGTCAAAATAATGTGTCATAGTAATTGAGTCATACTACAACACAAATAGGTCTTTCATGTGATTTTTGAAACATTATCGATAATACACCAGGCTCGTTTATTTAAAATGTTGGTTATTTATTTCGTATTAGATTAGCGGCCATGTGATGGCAAAACACCCAAATTTGATCAATCTTTTTAAATATATACTCATCAATATAGACAATATATATATAATATAAAAGTCTAAATATTTTTATACTCGTCTTGTTTATTATTTATTTATTTTGTTGTTAATAAACTGTTTGGGCCATACAAATGCAATGAACAGTGGCTTAGCCAAAGGGAGCAGTTGGGGCGTTTTCAGAAATTAAAAGAGCGCCCTCAACTCTTAAAGATAAAATATATACCATCAAAGGATGAAGCTCTGCGCGTACAATATAGCTCTTAACAGTTTTCGTCAGCTATTAGCTTTTTTTGACGCTCAATGTAAATTATTTATTGTTAAATAAAACGATTATAGTGATCATTGTAATAAATAATGATTATTCATAGATTATAATGTGACTAGCTCTAGATATAAATGAGGTAGGATTGTTCTATGGGGTCAGAACTCAGAATCAAAGCGACTGCAGATATTAAAATCGGTAACGAAAAGTCATACTCCGTCATATAAATTGCTTGTTGACAAACGCATTCTAGAAAAGCAAAATAATTGAAATCATAATAATAATGAACATTATATTGTTGAATAAGGTTGTGACCTCACCCAATCCTACATGTAACACTGTTCATAGTTTGTACAATATACATTGAAGGAAGTGTACACCATTGGTAATTACCCGAAAGGTGTATAAGCGAATTTGAGAGAATTATTATCTTATATTAAAATGGTCATGGTACCAAACATCCTGAGAGGTTATTTCATCCTACATGTTATTTTCAAGAAAACACTGAATACAAACATCGTCAGCGTTCGGCTGCTGTGAAGGCGACTAATTATACACATGT
This sequence comes from Zoroaster sp. YZ-2022, assembly GCA_029582265.1. Lineage (NCBI taxonomy): Eukaryota > Metazoa > Echinodermata > Asteroidea > Forcipulatida > Zoroasteridae > Zoroaster > Zoroaster sp. YZ-2022. The sequence goes on along the minus strand of CM055816.1, from coordinate 55,921,142 downwards.
TTTGGCCATAAGAATGGAACGAATACTGCGGTCTAAATAAACAAATACAAATATCAGGCAGTCAAAATATAATTTGACTAATATTTTACTTGAGTCATTGTACCACAAAGATACTTTTTTATGGTATTTGTGATACATTATCAATGTTTAAATCACTAGGCTAGATTATATTTATTGCGTATCAGATTATTAATAGGAAACTCACTCACAGCGACCCTCTGATGGCAAAACACCCAAACATGAAAAACTGACAATTCTAACAAAATTATAATAAAATTTCAGCAATTACCTTCTTTTTAATATTATAAGATGGTTAGTAAACTGAAGTTTTTTTTGTTTGTTTTTGTTTTTGTTTCGTTTTTTAAATATTTTTTTTGGGTGGGGGGAGGTCCAATAATGAAATATATTTTAATTTAATTTCCTGCAAATTACTTCCGTAGTAAAAAACAGTTATCTTTATTTCACAACAAACCTTTTGATGGCCAAACAGTATATCTCTAAATACATTTCAGTTTTTAGTAGTGATGTATAGCGCTCTACATATTTCAAGTATTTGTGATCTATAAATCTCAGAAATAATCTCAATATAATATATTTTTTGCTGACAAAACGTTACATATGGAATAAATTTCAAAAACATCTAAATCTGACGTATCATGTTATACCAAAATAGAAACATCATGATAAAAAAACGTGATATATGATTTACGAACGAAACATATTGGTCATTTAATGTTTCAGAAATGAAAACAGCGCCCTCAATTTACAACGAAATCTAAACAAATGAAATATGTCGAGTTTTGTCATCAAAGAATACAAGCACTGTGCGTTATTAGGTATGGCTCTGACAGGTTTACGTCAGCTACAATTTTAGTTTCTTTGCCGCTGAAAACATCAAAATAGTGAATGTAAATTATTTATTGTTAAATTAAACTGTTATTGTAATAATTGTGATAAGTATTGTAATAATGCCCAGAGTTGGTAAGTATTTCACACATCTATGTATAGGATATAATTATAGCAATATAAAAAGCTGTTTAAGTAAAATTATTTAAGTAAGATTTGTAGCTTACCTGAAGACGATCAGAACATACTGATCGAAACGTCGAGTTGTAACCACCTGTTCTTTTCAGAACAGTTAATTACTACTCAAAAGATAATTTTCGCATGGTGTCACCACAAACAGTCTTTCCTTAAAAAATAATTTTGAATCCATTTGTTGATACCAAATCGTGGTTCACCTGATTATCGTGTGCATTACTTTAGAAATACCGAAATTGATTTACAAATTAACTGTTGGAAACCGTTATTAACTCATATTTTGCATTTGATGTGCAGTTATAAAAAAATTAAATTATTATAATAAAGTAACTGTGCAAATAAATTAATTAATTTAAAAACCCAACAAACAAACAATTAAACAAACAAACGTAACAAATTAATCTCTGAGAAAGACCTGCTAGGTTCGAAACGTAAAGGCTAATAACTACTATTTTCTAATAAATAGATAAATACAAATCTCATAATTTGTCAGTTTTTGCAATAAAGTACACGCATGCAGTTCTGTAGAATAAGAAATTCTTCTTCTTCTTCTTCTTCTTCTTCTTCTTCTTCTTCTTCTTCTTCTTCTTCTTCTTCTTCTTCTTCTTCTTCTTCTTCTTCTTCTTCTTCTTCTTCTTCTTCTTCTTCTTCTTCTTCTTCTTCTTCTTCTTCTTCTTCTTCTTCTTCTTCTTCTTCTTCTTCTTCTTCTTCTTCTTCTTCTTCTTCTTCTTCTTCTTCTTCTTCTTCTTCTTCTTCTTCTTCTTCTTCTTCTTCTTCTTCTTCTTCTTCTTCTTCTTCTTCTTCTTCTTCTTCTTCTTCTTCTTCTTCTTCTTCTTCTTCTTCTTCTTCTTCTTCTTCTTCTTCTTCTTCTTCTTCTTCTTCTTCTTCTTCTTCTTCCCCATTTTGGCAATATGCAACCACGAGGATTTATTGTCCCTTTATCTGCATGTTCCATAATTATTCACTTAATTGTTTGGATACCAGTAGACCCAGGGGTGGATACAGCAATTGCATCGAAAGAGGCTGAAATTGTATTTAAAAAAGGAAATTTACTCTTTCCCTGAAATTTAACATCTTCAAATTTGCTCGATAGAGGGCGGGGATTCGGAGGGGGAAATGTTTGCATGTTCAACTTTTCCCCGGAAATTTTGCATCTACAAAACTTCGCATCGACCTTAATAATAAAAGCTCCGCAAGTAAACCTCGTTTCAATAAAACCCAATTATCAAAGTACTTGTTAACCACACTGTATCAACCTCAAAAATTAAAACACTGGTAAACCTCACACTGACCACATCAATAAAAGCACCGGTAAACATTGTTTCAACCTCAATATTAAAAGCACTGGTAAATTTCACACTGACCACATCAATAAAAGCACCGGTAAACCTTGTTTCAACCTCAGTATTAAAAGCACTGGTAAACCTTCAATGCAATCCCAGGCAAATAAAACTCCAGTACTGGTGGCCTAGCAATGTTTGCCGACCCTAACTGTTCAAAGTCTCCCTGAATTGGCTTGAGTTGTACCAGCTATATTTTAAATATCAAAGTTATTTCCCTGAACGGGCTGGAAATCATTGTCAAACATGTCCAGCATTATTTTTCGCACACATCAATTTTAAAGGCAGAGGAATGATACCTACTATAGAGGATTGACAGTTTGGTAGTTTTAAAACAAACATAATTGCCCCCAGCAAAATGCACAGATTCGTTTACTATTTATTCCGGTTACTATGCATTTTAAGTATCTGGTTTGCAATATATGCTATTGTTGAGCAAATCATTTATTCAATGTTTTTCTTCATTGAGTTAGAAACAGAAAGGCATACACCCATCACAACTTCTAAGTTCCCCCTAATATTTTATAGAATATCTCAACAAGTATTGCATGAATTTTAAAAATTCAAAAAGCAAATGACAGAATGACATGTTCTACACAGCTCGTAATGAAATGGTTGAAATTTAATCATGCATGCACAATTGACAGTGATTTGAATGAAAATTTAGCTGGAAAAAAAGTTGCAGTATAAAGCATTGCTTCAAGGGCATGTTACACATTAGGGGGAACTTAGAAGTTGTGATGGGTGTATAATAGAACATTTCAAAAGGATATTCAAGGCCTTATGTAAGAAAGATTAACGTTTAACCATATAAAACAGTCAAGGCGATGATTTCCAATATTTCTAGATGATTGTTTGCCTTCAGAGAGAAAATCGGCATAATGGTAATTGGAGCCACGCGGGCTAAAGTGTCTATAATAATAAAACACAAGGCCTGAAACAAATAGGAAAATAATATTAACAAATATTGTCTCTAAACATGGACGAGCCATCTCTGTCAACTGAACAAAAGCTATGGCGCCTAAGCAGGATAGCAATCGTTTACTCGGGTGTGTGGGCGCTATGTCATTGTTGGTTGACTTGGTTTGAGAAAACACCAGTATAGGAAAGGAAGACCGCTCTCTGGCAGGGTAGTTACAGGAAATTGCGACGTTATGTCGATCGATTCTCGTGTGGGTGCGTACGCTCTTAGACGTTATATCAAAACTAGTCAGTAGATGATACAGGAATTGATATGGTATTTCTTACGTCAGTTGGCGGTTGACGTCCATGCAGGCTTGACAGTAATCATAACGTTTCCGTATTTGAATTTGAGCATTTGCATAAAGACCTATTCTTTCCTGAGCAGAAAGATTTGAATTGTCAAATTCCGTTACTACAAACTTTCCGGAAGGTAAGACACTGGTTGTTCGATTTACTTTTGCCAATGAACATGAATAGTATTTAGTTTGCCATCAGTCATGGGTGTAAAATCGCATTCTATGATAACATCTCGCATTGATACATTAGTTTTCATTGGACTATTTGATTGTTGGAATATACCCATTTTGTTTCTTATCAGACTCATTTTAGAGCGTTGCAAACTTGATTATACCAACATTTTCGCGCTCCAAATGCCACTTATTTAAAATTGACCCAGGTAAGGCTGGAATCCTCCGGCTCCAGACCCATTTCATGGTAAAACTGACTCGACATCTGGGGTAAATTTTATTGAGCTGCAAAACAAACAAATCTGCTGAGCACAGAATAATTGTGCTTAGCGAAAATAGGTTAAAAACCAAATTGTCATGTACTGTATATTGTTTCTAGCTGGTTCTCAGCCCAAATTTTGCTTAGCAGATAAATTTGCTAAGCAACATGTTCTTCTTTAATAACAGTTCCATGAAATTGTGCCCCTGGTCAGAGAGAGACTTAGAAACCGAGTTAGAGAGTTTTTATTTATTTATTATTTTTTTTAAATAGTTAAGCTTAGGCTATCTGCCAAAAAACGGGCATTCTTATATATGGCGCTACCATTCATCAAATGTGTTAGTCTCGGATCTAAGTTCTGAAAATCCTCTAAATAAGGAGTTGGTACAACACTCACTACCGTACATCTCACTACAACACTCACTATATCTGTACAGGATGGTAAAACATATCCTCTAGACCAACTATAGGTAGTATGTGGTCTCAAATTATGCTATCAATTTGGAGAAAAAGTCGATTTGTTTTAGTGTTAAAGATTATCTAAATTGCGCAATTGTTTTCGGCATTGTTTATATACAGCAGCCACTTTCATACATGTGTTTATTTTTGTGATTATGTTTAAATAATAGTCCATGAACACTCTGCAATAATGGTGTCGTGGTAAATTTGTATTGGTTTTGTACGTTACGGTGTATGTAGAGCTCAAAATAACAGCGCTGACATATTATAGTCTGTGTTTGTGGCTGATTTTACCTTGAATTTTGAATCGCTTCTTTCCTTAAGGATCACTCAAAGTATTTCAAATCTCGGAAGTAAATCTTGGGTGGAGGGGGGATGGCGGGATGGGGAATATATACATAACAGCAAAAGAAACGTCACCCCCTAAATTTTGATAAGTCTGAGAACATGTTTAGCTTATGTGTCCTCAGACGTCACGCATGACGAATTTTGAGGGCAACCAAATTTGCCACATTGTGTTCGTGTTAGACTCCATACTCCATACATATTAATTATAAAATGAATATTTTTAGGGGTGACGTTTCGTTTGCTGTTATGTACCGTATATATATATATATATATATATATATATATATATATATATATATATATATATATATATATATATATATATATTCATCCAAATAATTTTGTCTGAGAACTGAGAAAAGTGGGTGCAACTTTGCGCGCATGCGCCTTGATTGTCCTTTGGTCGGTCAAACTGCTTTGCTCGTGCCCACTGGTATATCCAATACTGCTGGTACACGCGAATTCACAAAGTACCATGGGTCGTCAACACATATCCTTAATAAATTATGCACGCTAGCCCAACTTGCACATTAATAATGTACGTACACGTATACATAGTCTATGAACTAAGGCCAAAAACAAACGTTCGGTTTCTGGTCTCCGCGCGTGTCGCCTCAGACCAGCGCATCGGCATTTTTAATTTACTTTTATTTTTGCTATGAAACGATGTCCAATTGCAGCCAAAATTGCTGGATTGATTAGACTTCTGCCGTGCTGTGATTTAAACAACTTTTTCACATAGATGCATGAACGTTTGCCTGATTTGTGAGGCCTCTCTTAGCCACCATACTTTGTATTTAGGAAATTTGGTCTCCACGTATACAATGTATCTTGTTTACCCTATTGGCTAAAAATATTGCCGGTCGAGCGTAAAATTATGATTAAAAATTTAAAACAAATTAAATAATAAATTGTTAAAAATAATAATAAATAAATAAATAATTGCTGCCACCCAAAAAACAAACCATTAAAAAATAATTAAAATGAAACAAAGTGCTAGTTGAGACAAGAACTATTATCTCATCAAAAAACTATTGTCTTATTATTATATTATATTGGGACCGTCTAATGATTGCCACACGTTCCCCGATCGTAGATTGATTGGATAGCCGCCCGTCAGATATAAAATGAGACTTGCCTGTTGTTATCCCCTTGGTTGAAATATTGTATTAATTATAGCTTTTGTCAAACACCAGTCAATTGTTGTTCCTGCCGCTGATCAGATAGTACCGGTATACAAAATAATAACAATTGAATATCAGGAACGTATAAAAAAGACGCAAGTTACTGTTTTCACCTTTTTTGCCATCCTGTAATTTATATGCAATATATATATTTTTGTCGATGGGGATAATATTTCTAAAAGAAAATATGTTCCGAAAACTAAAGAGCTTATTGGCAGTTCTCGAGTTTGGCAAAAAAGTACATTGCAAATCATGTTCATGACGAGCAAAGTTATTCAGAAATCAGCTGAGAAATCCTCCGTTTGCGTGGTTTCTGGGGGGAATAAATGATTCCTTTTTTAATTATACAAATGTTCTGAATGTGATTTAACTAATTCTTAATAATTGTCTCCATACTTTTGCTATAATACGTAAAAAATGTGAATTTTTTGACTGACCACCTTTCTCCTCCATTGACTTTGTGCGCAAACGTGTGCGTTTATTTACAACTTTTTTCCAAAACCAAACTCCCACTGATCGAGGCAGCCATTTTTATAATCTTATTCTACTTCCTTGAAATATCACTCTTGCCATTAACAAAACCCACTCCTCCTTGTTAGATGTAGAAAATTGTCTTGCTCAAAGACACAAATACATTTATTTTTTACCATGGTCAAAGTAATTTGTAATTTCCATTAGTATCAAACATATTCACAAGTGAAGTGCTTTTACCACTAGACCACTGCACTTGGTAACCTACCTTTTCCCCCTATTAGGGGCGTGGCTACGCCCATTTGTTGAGTTATGTCTTTTAATCTGTTTTGAAAAAAAGACCATCAGTTATCCAAAATAAATGAAAACTTTGATTATTGATGTTTTTATTCTAATATTTTGACAAGTTAAACATAATATACATTTTTTTGGGACTTAATGCAAAACTGATACAAAACCACAATATGAGACCACATACCCCCTAGAAGTGTTCCTCTAGGAATATTCTACCAATTTTTGGAGTCAGACCTTAGATGTAGTTACAGCTGATCACTCACATTTCTTTTTTCTGGCCAGTGTTCTTAGTCTGTGTGGGTAATAAAAGAGAGCTAAATATAGGTATAATAATAATAATAATGTCGGTCATTTTAAAGCGCTCTTAAACAAGGTATCAGAGCGCTGTACATTATTACCCCCTGCTCATCAGGCGCATAAATTATTCCTGAAACCATGTCAGCTCCCTGGGGAGTATACAGCTCAATTGCTGCCATTTTGGCGCATATGGGCTAATCAAACACAACAACCAACTCTGCCCTCACAGGTACCCATTTACTCCTGGGTGGAGCTGACGACTCAGCCACCAGAACACAAATCCAATGCACTAAACCGCTCAACCATGGCCCTCCATAATTAACTCCATAATATAATTAACTAAATCGTCACCGGTCCCACAAAGTGACACAAACTTGCCCACTAGACAAAATTTACATTTGAAGAAAACGGCGTTTGAAGTTAGTCTCTTTTTGAAACACACTTTTCTTCATCAAAAATTAATATTTTTGAATTGTTGTCACTTTGTGGTCTCTATGGAACTTTCGAATTATGGAAATATGTTTTTGGACTCTCTGATGTTTTTAATTACTGAGCAATTAACCGCTGAAGACACTATAATGTTTGTGTTAGTTCGTGAAAACGAAAACTGTACAAAAAACCTGATTTACGTTTACATAAAGTGACACGCGGTATTTACTATGTAAAGTTTGTGTCACTTCGTGAAAACACAAAATCACGGTGCACTGTGGGTTTTTTTGCGCACTAAGATTTGTGTCACTTCGTGAAAACGTTTCATTCTGTCGGCCACGGCGTTCACAGTGTATTGTCTACGGTGATTTCACTTAGTGTCCGTTCGTGAAAACGCAAATTTTTACTTTCTCACAAGTTTAGTTTTTCCTAATTAGTCAAACTAAGAAAGTTGCACACTTTCAGCTTCAAAACTTCGTGACATTGTAGATTCTGATGAATATCGCCGGTGACGAAATAATAACAACAATCATGAAACAAAATCTTTCCATGGTAAACCAAAACCTTGTACGCACAGTTGATTCAGTTATTTTGTTCCAAATAACATACAAATTCAATAAAATGTTGAAGAGTCTGTTTTGAATGTATAACTTATTGTTAATGCAATAATAAAGCATGTATGTACATAGCTGTTGAATATGTAAGCTTTATTTGTTGTTTATAAGAAGATGCAAGTACGTACTCAGAACGGGTCTTAGTTAGTAAAGAGCCCAATAGTTTAAGAACACTCTGAATCAGTTTGCCTATTTAGAACCTGTCATTGCAAATGTCATAACAGATTGGAACGGAAACCCACATTAACTGAGCTATGTCGTAGGCAGTTATAATCCTTAGTTACGCAAACTAAGCATGCACACATAACACATAATGCCTTGCTGGTTCTTGTTTCTTTTAACATTCTCACGACCCATAATTAACTTTTCAATTTCCAATTCCGACTATATCAATATTTTTTGTGTATTCATATATTTATGTGTTATTTGGCCCTGAATAATATATCAAGAACTTTTAGTTGCGTTCACAATTAATAAACAAGAGAGTGAAAACAAAAATATATCTCAAGACGTTTAATTTGTCAATCTTAACGATATAAATCCAATAAGTCTGGACTGTTTTGCTTCCCTCAATTGTTCAGACTTTAACAGGTCTTTGAGAACCCTGTGCATCTGAAATCCCTTCTCCGGTCACTGTTTCCTCATTAATTGGCTGAAACAAGGTTGATTGTTTAGCTTGAAGAGATACTTTGATTCAAAGAGTGTAAGACCGGCTTGAGCATACTATTACATAATTTAAATAACAAAGAGTGGTGGATATTGGTGATTAGTCGATTAAAGGAACTAATACATATCAGGCCTAAAGGAACCAACGAACGTAAAATGCAGGTATTTGGAAACCTTCGCAGAAGCTTTTCACTCAAACACAGCGTCGTCGTCGTCGTCGTTAATTTGCTATTGGTGTTATTTGGATTCTCATTGTTGCTGCTGCTGCTGACTGGCTATGTCAGTCACAATAAACATTCAATGGACTTTTTTAAATATATTATTTAGAAGCTTTGTAGAATTGTTTTCCCCCTGGAGATTGTTGGTTATAAATGTTGTTGGCACTTGACAATATCCATCCGATACAACTACCAGTTCAATATATTGTTCACTATGTTGTCTCATGGAGTCTGATAGACATAGACTGGTCAGACTTTGTCACGAATGAAAGGCTGGCAGAGATGATATGCGGATGTTGGTGTTTTACGGGTGGAGGAGGTGGTTCAGTGGAAAGATATGTGGTGAGGTCACGTAATGAAACAGGTTGATCTGCCCTGAGTAATTACTGACGACCTGTTTATGGGTACGAGACATGGCAGAGTACGCCCCCAAACTGGGGGGGGGGAGTATTAACCCAACATTTTTACATCCCCCCTCAAAATAAGTACCAACCTATAAGAAACCAGTAAAAATACTCAAAAAATCATTTTAGAGCGTTAACCCCCTGTACATGACCCCTGAAGATTTGTTTTTGTGAAACGGCATGGCATCCTCACTTCTTGCGCAGATTACCTGAATACCGTTGGTGGGGCACCAGTCTATTTTGTTTAATACACAGTGATAGGGAAGCAATGAAGAGAACATCACTTCCACATTTATTTTAAAGTACTTTCTCATGTTTACCTGTTGAAATTTTAGCATACTATTCCATGGCAACCTTTCATTTGCCTTATGAAACAAAAAATCTGATTAAAAAGTAACATGTATATGAATAAAACACCGTGTTCCTGCAGGTTTATATGGATTGCAAAAGATTTTATTTCATTATTGTATCAAACTTATTTTATCCTGGAATAATATAAAATTGAGATTTGCTTTTAACATTTTCTAGAAAAGAATTAATTAATAAAATAGTATAAATGTAAAATAGTAGTTATTGGCCTCAGTTATGTTTGAACCTAAGTTCTTTCTCAGAAAAAGAACTAGGTTCGACATGTAACTACTATTTTGCCAGCAACTACTATTTTGCATTTATATACTACAGGTCCTTTAGGTTGGTAAGCAGTTTCCAACAGCCATCTCACTATTTATAAAACAGTACAAAATATATTTATCTAACTAACATTAACAACATATTTCATGGCTAAGCAGGGATTTTGGATTGTACAATGCCAAAATGTGTTTCTGTAAATGATACAGTAGATCTAATGCTCTTGAAGTTCTGCTAGTAGATGTGAAACATCATCTTTAGATATAGTAATATTTGCGATAACATGTATTGAAATAATCTCTTTTGAGTAGTAAGGGTTCTGAGTAGTAAGGGTTCTGAGAAGAACCTTTGGTTAACTCAACATTTCAATCCGTATGCTTTGAACATCGTCTGGCGGGATGGTGCAAGAGGGGCTTAAGTAGCTCGGTGGAGGATCCTGACCACGAGATCTTTGGGCTTGCTTGTACCATTCTGGCAGATGTAGCTATTACCTAGAACAAATTTGAAATACATTTTATTTTATAATTAATTATGTGTGAGATAACAAATGTATTATAACACAATTTATTTATAGAAAGTGAAAGAATATTATAACAAATTATTCAAAAATGTGCTTAAATATCAGGTGTTTTAACCAACCCACACACCATCCCTTTTATAAAAACATTCAAATAATAAATCCCATAGCTCACTATTTTATTTTAAGCTAGGTTTCAACTTCATAGGTTCAGGGGTTACACAATTGTAAACTTTAGATTTATTTGGGAATTACCAACTTTGTATTCTCTTTCTCTTACTCTTACTAGTTACTATTTTATCATCGTGATTGTACAAACTACAGTTCTATGATAGTAACAATAAATTTGGGTTAATATTTCATGTTTAAGATGATAACAAGTCCCAGGCATGTCAAATACAATGTTCCTAACTCCCATGGAAATTTCTTGATATACAGTAATACAAGTGTGTGCATGGTGAACTGACATAAGCGGCGATTCAAGAACGTATGATGGCGGTGCCTCCAGCTGTGTGCTCCCTTTGAGCGAGGCTGCCACGGACATGCTGATCGATAAATCTGATAGAGTTAAATAAGAACCACAATTTAATGCAATGTCACCGAGCGGAAATGAGCAGTAATTACCGCATACAAGGGCGGTAATTACTGCGTATAAAATCTCCTTGTGAGCCATTAGCGAAGCAAGAGCTTAATTTGACACAAGGTTAATTGTTTTCATTATTGTAATGTGTTACTGTAAACAATCAAGGTCAAGTGTGGAAATTATTAATAATTTGTTCATCTTTGGACTATTGCTGAGGGTAACGTATCAAAATTAAGGTTATGATTCATATTGATCAACTGTGCGCTTGGTTGTCAAAACAAGTCTAAACAAGGACCGTTGTCAGGCGATGACGTGCCTTTTAAAACGCTTGTTATCTAAACGCGACCCGCGCGCGAGCCTTTTAAAAGGCTTGCCGTCCAGAAAGAGTTTTAATTAAGCAATGTGTGCACGGCATCATATGTATATATGGGGATCACACAACGGGATACAAGCCTTTATGTGGTTGTACACAGAATAAATAATTATATAGGAAGGAACTGATCTGAAATATTATATAATAAGAGAAGCGAGCAAAGAAAAATTGGTTGATGCCGAACTCGAACCCGCGACGTCTCGAATACCGTACGAGCGCTCTACCAACTGATCTAACAAGCCCCTATGTTGGTGGGTGGTCCACTTATGCCAATTATCTATTGCTCTTTGGGGGACAGGTCAGGGGCCCAACCATATATGCTGAGTAGCCAGGGATCAAGCCTCGGTCAGATGGAAACAACCCGGGTAACGGCAGTAGCTGGGATCACACAAAGCCTTTACGTGGTTGTACACAGCTTACTATTTGCATCACTGCATTCTTCTCGGGCTCTGGCTTCTACAATTGTTGAGGACTGGGTAGAAACGAAGCTTCGCTCCGCCTCCCGCCGGACCCCACACTTGCCCCCCCAGGGTAACCCTTCGACCCCTCCCGTATCTTAACCCACTTCTAAAGGCCTGGTGATCTGATGCTGACTATTACAATAATGAACCACTTTCACCTGCCAAGCTTAGTTTAATTTATTTCATACTTTTTATATATTTGCCTAATTGATTTACTTGTTTGACTATTTATTTTCTGTATCTACCATCTTTGTGCTCTAGACTTGAAAACTCAAACTAATCCGCAGGCCTGCTGATTCACAGGCGACATCTGGTGCTTGAAATGCCGCTTCCACTTTGAAGCCAGAATTTAACCCTATCCATACCGCGGGCGCCAAATGGCACATATTTGTGGTCATTGTTCCAGACCAGGGGATACAAATGGCACCTTTGCAAACGTATTGTTTTACGACCGGCGGAGCTTATTGGTCCCAAGCCAAAATGCTTATTCGAATTTCATGACGGTCGCCCTCTATCGACGATTTAATTAATCCGCGCATAAGTAGCGTGCGTTCCCCCCCCCCCCCAGCCAGCCAGCGCGTTATTCAAAAGAAAAAGTGGCTGCGGGATAGTGGCTGCCGAATCGAAACTTAATCATGGACAGCGATAGAAATGCTGCCATTTTGGCAGAGATATTTGATGATAGTGACTCGGAAATGGAGATCGACACGGAGAATGATGAAAGCAGCGATGATCAGGGTAATGATGAATCCTCAAGCGAAGGCGAAAAAGGACATTCGAGCGACGTGGATCCGCAGGATGAGGTATTTATATTGTGTAGGTCATGACCGTAACATTAGTTAGGCATTACCCTTTTAACATCAGTTTTTAATTGGATTTTGGAGAATAGCTTCATATTAAGCTGTATGCAATGAATTTAACATTGAGTGTAGATAAATGCCAGTTCTATTTTACGTATGCTCTTTTCCGCGTAATTTCATGTTTGACGAGATCGTGACTAAACTATTGCCCCCCCAACAAAAAAACCACACCAAACATCTATACTCTAAATAAATGGCCGCCAATTTAAAAAGCCAAGATGGCCACCATTGGCGGCCATGTTGGATTAACCTTGCGACGCGCTATGACACTTTTACGCACACCGTTGAACCATCGCGCTTATTTTGTCAGTAGGTGTGAAGGGGCGCTATAACTACTTCTGTTGCGTTGAACACTACCAACTCCCAATGGTTTTATCAGATGCCTAGAGGTCCTCTAGACCCTAGACAACAATTTGAAGCAAAACAAAAAATGTAAGGGCGCTTTAGGTTGATGTTTATTTTAGTTCTGATAACGCTTTTTCCCCTACCCCAAATCGACATAAAATATACCCTATTGGCTATTATGTGTACCCATAGCAGTTATAGGAATAAAAATCTCTCATCCAATGGCTGAGGGTGCCAACATGTCTGGATTTATGGTCAGGCACAATATAGTGGGTAACTGATAGCTTTTGATAAGCCGCTCAGAGCCAAAGTCAATGCCCTTGTGTGTTGACAGATGGCATTAGGATTTGTACACGGTCCTATGGGACCATGCAGGATTTGTACACGGTCCTAAGGGACCATGCAGGATTTGTACACGGTCCTATGGGACCATGCTTTTTGCAGTAGGGTTTTGGGGGTCAAGGGTTCAAAGCAGGCTAATGAGAATTAACCATGCTATTTGGGGATACCTCAACAGTGAACTTACGGAATTTGAGAAATTTGGGGTGAGCATGAACGGAGTAATTAAATTTTGTTTACAAACCTACTGATAATAACAGCGCCATGGCACGTTGCAAGGTTAAAAGATTTATCACGTGATTATGTTATTCATTTATGTATTCAAAATATAGAAGACGGCGTGTAACATGTTATTAAAGACGAAATAGGGCCTATATGCAATTGCATTATTTTTGCATGACACTAAAAAACAAATGGATATTTAATTACATTACAACCGTTGCCATGATAACTGTGGACCTTCCCCCCAAATTAAAATTATTGTATTACGAGATTATATAAAAAGTCCCCAAAATTTCATCAATCTGGTCATCAAAAAACAGCGGAAATAGTGCCAATTTTAGGCACACTTTTCATAAATTATACTGTGTGATAGACGAAAAGCACCCTCATGCATTTTGTCTCTTCCCTTCCGCAGAAAAATGCCAAATCAGATGGAAGAAAACAGACTTCAGATCGGGTTGGAAAGAGATCAGTCATCTCAACAGGAAGCCGATGCAATTCACCGGAAGCTCTGGTCCTGCAGGTGACTTCTCAGGCCTTTCTGCAGTACAGGTATTCCAGTTGTTCTTCTGCAGTGCCGTCTGGGATCTGCTTGTAGACGAAACAAACCGCTACGCAGAGCAAACTGTTTCAGAAACCTCCTGGATCCCCACTCACTCGAATGAAATGATGGCATTTGTAGCGCTACTGCTTGCTATGGGCATCAACAAGTCGCCTCAGTACAGTATGTACTGGTCAACATATGAAGTTCTACGGATGTCATTTTATCCATCCATAATGTCAAGAAATAGATTTATTTCCATTATGCGATTTTTTTCACCTCTCCGACAACCGGTTGCCTGAACCAGCCTCTGGATGTGACAAGCTTAAGAAAGTTAGGCCTTTGCTGAATGTCCTCCTCCCCAAATTTCGCAGCCTCTATTACCCTGGACAGAACCTATCTCCTGATGAGAGTATGCTCAAATTTAAGGGACGCCTCGGGTTTCTACAGTACATGCCCAGAAAACCGGTCAAATGGAAAATTAAGGCATTCTCTTTGAACGAGTCAGAGACGGGTTACACCTATTCGTGGATGCTGTACACAGGAGCTGCTGCCAAGGAGACAAAAACTTCAAGAAGGCTACATGTACATGTAGATACCGATTCATCCCCCTCAAAGTGCCATCCCTCTGACCTAACCATCCCAGGAGAAGTCGTCGTTGAACTTCTAAATGGACTTGAACATAAAGGACATGTAATTTATTGTGATAATGACTTTAACAGACCAGCTCTGGTATCCAAACTGTCTCAATTAGGATTTGGATGTTGTGGTCCAGTGCGTTATACTGCACAGGGAATACCGAATGCAGCCCACTCAAAGACATTTAGAATGAAAAAGGGAGATCACCCAAAATTTTATGAGAAGGCTGGTCAGTTATGCATTGTTTGGCATGATAACAAAAATGTTGTACTCCTAACAAATGTAGATGATTGCCAAGTAATTACAAAACAAATTCGGTGTAAGAAGAGCGAAAGTGGATTTCGTGAAATTGCTAAGCCCAAATCTATAGATAACTACAACAAATTCATGGGAGGAACCGATCTCGCTAATCAAATATTTCAGTACTACACACATACACACAGAAGTTTGAAATGGTGGAAACGAGTGTTTTTCAGTATGTTGAACATATCCATGCTCAATGCCACGGTAATTTTCAACAGCATACCAACAAACAAGCATGTCAGTAATCTTGACTTCCGTCTTCAAGTCATAGATGGCCTACTCACAGGTTGGGAACGTAATACAATGCTGCGTTTTACACGATCCAATGCGAATAACCTTCGTGTTCGGCTGATGGAGAAAATGCATTATCCTGGCAAAACCCTTCCGGAAGAAAACGTGACTGCATTGTTTGTAGCAACCGGCGATTACACAATAGAAAACAAACGAGGATGATATGTAAACAATGTACATATCCGATGTGCGTAGTTCCTTGCTTTGAGAAATACCATACTTTGCACTTTGCATAAATTGCAAACAACCTATTTTGAGATAACCGACTTGCCAACAACTAATTATTGTTGTGGTAAGCAGACACCTTAGATTTATGTGTAAACTATATTAACGAGCATAATTATTCAACCTTACTGTTCAAAATAGAGTGCAATCGCCGGTGAATGTATTTTCATAAAAATTATAACCAAAAAGTGGATTTGTTATTGTAAATTTATCAGTTTTTTAGGCCACTCTTTGTACACATTCGAATCTCCATCACTCTTGGCTCCCCTACCCCCCTCCTTCCTCCCCCCTCCCCCCCCCTATTCAATGTTGGTCAACAACTGTGTTCGTGTGCCCACAATCCCAACCAACATTGAATGGGGGGGGGGGTCATTTTGATTGAATGTCCTTCAATCAATAGATAGATAGTTCAGAGTGGCGTAAACATTATGTTAGAAATTGTAAATGTGTCCCAGTATTCAATAAGGCTCTTACTCAGAAACAGATTAATCTGATAGAAAGTATCCAAAAAAGAACCTGTAGAATTATCCTTGGTGTTGATTATGTATCTTACAACCTGGCCCTATCAGTATGTAAATTTCAAACCCTGGAAGTGAGAAGACACAATATCTGTGTTGATTTTGCCACTGCTTTAGCTAGCCATCCTCAGTATCAAAATTGGTTCCCTTTGAAAAATCCTGTTGACTGTTTTTTGAGACAAAAGGTTAAATATCAACAGTATTTCTGTAAAACTCAGAGATTTCGTAACAGTGCCATTCCGTATTTTATTAATCTACTTAACACTACAACACACATATAAATTATTACATTATTTAGCCACATATTTTTAATTTCTTAATTATTTTATTACACCTGTTTTACCGTGTTTGTATGTATATACATTTTAAATTCTGAAATTGTAATTGTTTTATTTTAATTGTATTAATTGTAACACATTGTAAAAAGTGCACGCAATTCAGCCTTTGGCTGCCATGTGACATTTTTAGTGTAATAAACCATCAATGAATGAATGAATGAATGTAATCATGCAAAGTTTCAAATCTTCCAAATGTTATTTGTAATACTTAAAGCTGCATGCTGTACAGTGGAATTGCACACATGTGCATGTACATTAACTACAGAGTGTAGAATGGTGGCGCTCTTCATTAGAAGCCACCAAAATTGCTATGGTACACAAGGGATTATCTGCACCAGTATTTACCTGGTATGGAAGGTCACACTGTGAAAAATGGGATGGTACTGAAAGGGTTAATTGGTGACACTTAATTTCTCAAAGTTGCTGGGAAAAGCCTAATTTATTAGGAATCAGAGTGATATGTTCAGGATGTGTAAATTAACACATAACAGTACTTTCTACATGTAAATGTTGGACAGATATTATGTCAATTTCACATGAACAGAATGAAAGGCCCACACGTATAGAAATGTTCTGGTGATACATGTACTGTCAATAACCCAATGATATTGTTCATTTATTACCATATACATTTTTAAATTAACATTTGTCACATTTTAATTAATTAACATTCTCAGAAAAATACCCGTTCCGCAAAAATTACTGTACTTTACACAGAAATATCAGTTGTCTCAGGAAATAGCCCAACTTTGGTAATGTACAACTAATAGTGTGAACCTCATGAGAAAGCTGTGTCTGACTATTGTATGCCCTTAAAGTCATTATACACTATTGGTAAAGTGTCATTAAATATTTCCGTACTTCATAGGAATCGAGAGATATGGGTCATTCTATAAATTGGGGGCAAATGTGTGCCGTGCACATTTTAGGCCATAAATTAATAAATCATCTCTTATCATCTTTTATCATCTTTTGTGTAAAATAATTATTAATTTGTTAGTTCCTTTAATATTATGGTACAGTATGTACATGTAAGTTATTTTTTCCGGGGTGCAGGAATATTTACACCCTCCAAATATCTTCATTCATCGAAAATGATGGGTTTCACATTTAAAATGGGACACCAAAATCTTTTGGCATAAGACCTGTGCTGCTTCACAAAAGTTTGTGTCTTACTGACTACCAACCTCAAATTTTGCATCAGACATAGGACGATACTTTACGTTCACCCCTGGAAAGCACAAACTTTTTTTAAAAGGAAAACACATCCAAATCTTGAAAATTGTTCAAATCCCAAAATATAAGCAAAACAAGCCCAAAATAGCCTTTTCTTTCATAAAATTTGTGTCTTACTGACTACCAACCTCAAATTTTGCATCAGACATAGGACGATACTTTACCTTCACCCCTGGAAAGCACAAACTTTTTTTTAAAGGAAAGCACATCCAAATCTTGAAAATTGTTCAAATCCCAAAATATAAGCAAAACAAGCCCAAAATAGCCTTTTCTTTCATAAAATGTGTGTCTTACTGACTACCAACCTCAAATTTTGCATCAGACATAGGACGATACTTTACGTTCACCCCTAGAAAGCACAAACTTTTTTTAAAAGGAAAACACATCCAAATCTTGAAAATTGTTCAAATCCCAAAATATAAGCAAAACAAGCCCAAAATAGCCTTTTCTTTCATAAAATTTGTGTCTTACTGACTACCAACCTCAAATTTTGCATCAGACATAGGACGATACTTTACGTTCACCCCTGGAAAGCACAAACTTTTTTTTAAAGGAAAACACATCCAAATCTTGAAAATTGTTCAAATCCCAAAATATAAGCAAAACAAGCCCAAAATAGCCTTTTCTTTCATAAAATGTGTGTCTTACTGACTACCAACCTCACATTTTGCATCAGACATAGGACGATACTTTACGTTCACCCCTGGAAAGCACAAACTTTTTTTTAAAGGAAAGCACATCCAAATCTTGAAAATTGTTCAAATCCCAAAATATAAGCAAAACAAGCCCAAAATAGCCTTTTCTTTCATAAAATGTGTGTCTTACTGACTACCAACCTCAAATTTAGCATCAGACATAGGACGATACTTTACGTTCAAGCACAAATTTTTTTTTAAAGGAAAGCACATCCAAATCTTGAAAATTGTTCAAATCCCAAAATATAAGCAAAACAAGCCCAAAATAGCCTTTTCTTTCATAAAATGTGTGTCTTACTGACTACCAACCTCAAATTTTGCATCAGTCATAGGACAATACTTTACCTTCACCCTGGAAAGCACAAACTTTTTTTTAAAGGAAAACACATCCAAATCTTGAAAATTGTTCAAATCCCAAAATATAAGCAAAACAAGCCCAAAATAGCCTTTTCTTTCATAAAATGTGTGTCTTACTGACTACCAACCTCAAATTTAGCATCAGACATAGGACGATACTTTACGTTCAAGCACAAACTTTTTTTTTAAAGGAAAGCACATCCAAATCTTGAAAATTGTTCAAATCCCAAAATATAAGCAAAACAAGCCCAAAATAGCCTTTTCTTTCATAAAATTTGTGTCTTACTGACTACCAACCTCAAATTTTGCATCAGACATAGGACGATACTTTACGTTCACCCCTGGAAAGCACAAACTTTTTTTTAAAGGAAAACACATCCAAATCTTGAAAATTGTTCAAATCCCAAAATATAAGCAAAACAAGCCCAAAATAGCATTTTCTTTCATAAAATTTGTGTCTTACTGACTACCAACCTCAAATTTTGCATCAGACATAGGACGATACTTTACGTTCACCCCTGGAAAGCACAAACTTTTTTTAAAAGGAAAACACATCCAAATCTTGAAAATTTTTCAAATCCCAAAATATAAGCAAAACAAGCCCAAAATAGCATTTTCTTTCATAAAATTTGTATCTTACTCACTACCAACCTCACATTTTGCATCAGACAAAGAACGATACTTTACGTTCACCCCTGGAAAGCACAAACTTTTTTTTAAAGGAAAACACATCCAAATCTTGAAAATTGTTCAAATCCCAAAATATAAGCAAAACAAGCCCAAAATAGTCTTTTCTTTCATAAAATTTGTGTCTTACTGACTGCCAACCTCAAATTTTGCATCAGACATAGGACGATACTTTACGTTCACCCCTGGAAAGCACAAACTTTTTTTTAAAGGAAAACACATCCAAATCTTGAAAATTGTTCAAATCCCAAAATATAAGCAAAACAAGCCCAAAATAGCCTTTTCTTTCATAAAATTTGTGTCTTACTGACTACCAACCTCAAATTTTGCATCAGACATAGGACGATACTTTACCTTCACCCCTGGAAAGCACAAACTTTTTTTTAAAGGAAAGCACATCCAAATCTTGAAAATTGTTCAAATCCCAAAATATAAGCAAAACAAGCCCAAAATAGCCTTTTCTTTCATAAAATTTGTGTCTTACTGACTACCAACCTCAAATTTAGCATCAGACATAGGACGATACTTTACGTCCACCCCTGGAAAGCACCAATTTAAAAAAAAAGGAAAACACATCCAAATCTTGAAAATTGTTCAAATCCCAAAATATAAGCAAAACAAGCCCAAAATAGCCTTTTCTTTCATAAAATGTGTGTCTTACTGACTACCAACCTCAAATTTTGCATCAGACATAGGACGATACTTTACGTTCACCCCTGGAAAGCACAAACTTTTTTTTAAAGGAAAACACATCCAAATCTTGAAAATTGTTCAAATCCCAAAATATAAGCAAAACAAGCCCAAAATAGCCTTTTCTTTCATAAAATTTGTGTCTTACTGACTACCAACCTCAAATTTTGCATCAGTCATAGGACGATACTTTACGTTCACCCCTGGAAAGCACAAACTTTTTTTTAAAGGAAAACACATCCAAATCTTGAAAATTGTTCAAATCCCAAAATATAAGCAAAACAAGCCCAAAATAGCATTTTCTTTCATAAAATTTGTGTCTTACTGACTACCAACCTCAAATTTTGCATCAGACATAGGACGATACTTTACGTTCACCCCTGGAAAGCACAAACTTTTTTTTTAAAGGAAAACACATCCAAATCTTGAAAATTTTTCAAATCCCAAAATATAAGCAAAGCAAGCCCAAAATAGCATTTTCTTTCATAAAATTTGTGTCTTACTCACTACCAACCTCACATTTTGCATCAGACAAAGGACGATACTTTACGTTCACCCCTGGAAAGCACAAACTTTTTTTTAAAGGAAAACACATCCAAATCTTGAAAATTTTTCAAATCCCAAAATATACGCAAAACAAGCCCAAAATAGTCTTTTCTTTCATAAAATTTATGTCTTACTGACTGCCAACCTCAAATTTTGCATCAGACATAGGACGATACTTTACGTTCACCCCTGGAAAGCACAAACTTTTTTTTGAAGGAAAACACATCCAAATCTTGAAAATTGTTCAAATCCCAAAATATAAGCAAAACAAGCCCAAAATAGCCTTTTCTTTCATAAAATCTGTGTCTTACTGACTACCAACCTCAAATTTTGCATCAGACATAGGACGATACTTTACCTTCACCCCTGGAAAGCACAAACTTTTTTTTAAAGGAAAGCACATCCAAATCTTGAAAATTGTTCAAATCCCAAAATATAAGCAAAACAAGCCCAAAATAGCCTTTTTTTTCATAAAATTTGTGTCTTACTGACTACCAACCTCAAATTTTGCATCAGACATAGGACGATACTTTACGTCCACCCCTGGAAAGCACAAAAAAAAATTTAAAGGAAAACACATCCAAATCTTGAAAATTGTTCAAATCCCAAAATATAAGGAAAACAAGCCCAAAATAGCCTTTTTTTTCATAAAATTTATGTCTTACTGACTACCAACCTCAAATTTTGCATCAGACGTAGGACGATACTTTACGTCCACCCCTGGAAAGCACCAATTTTTTTAAAAAGGAAAACACATCCAAATCTTGAAAATTGTTCAAATCCCAAAATATAAGCAAAACAAGCCCAAAATAGCCTTTTCTTTCATAAAATGTGTGTCTTACTGACTACCAACCTCAAATTTTGCATCAGACATAGGACGATACTTTACCTTCACCCCTGGAAAGCACAAACTTTTTTTTAAAGGAAAGCACATCCAAATCTTGAAAATTGTTCAAATCCCAAAATATAAGCAAAACAAGCCCAAAATAGCCTTTTCTTTCATAAAATTTGTGTCTTACTGACTACTAACCTAAAATTTTGCATCAGACATAAGACGATACTTTACGTCAACCCCTGGAGAGCACACACTATTTTAAAAAGGAAAACACATCAAAATGGGCAAATTCAAATCAGGATGACTCTCCGATTGGAGGAATTCTAAATCCTCTTTAATTACATATTTCCACGCACTATAATAATTATGGTGTACGGATGAGAAGTTTTTTATTTATTTAATTAAAACCATCTTTAACGAGGGTAACCCATCCAGCACAGCTGATCATTTGGGGCCCTCATATAATATAAAAATATATCAATATTATACAAAAATTGTTACAGGAGGTACAGATGAATTAATAATAATAAAAAGTCTTAATGGACAATTACATACAAAATAAAACGTAAAGGACTAAATTGCACAAATAGACCCCCGTCCCAGTCTACCATACTGATTAAAGATAGGACTAAAAGGGAAGATTAAAATGGAGCAAAAAAGTAAATTAATTATCAATTGTATACCTACATCTCGGGCAAGACACAAGGTAATCTATGACATAATAATAATAAAAATATTACTTCAAACCTTGCCTTCCTTCAGCAAACGCCTGAATGAAGAATAAGAGTTTGAACGAGTGGTGAAAGGGACACCATTTAAAAAGAAGGAGCTCTGTAACTAAAACTGTTTTAAAGATTTCACATTTAGGTTTGGGAATAATAAAGTTACCATGTGTAATTGCCCTGAGTTGTTGGTCGATCGCCAGGCTGGATCGGGTTAAGTCTTTGGCAGAGACAGTCCGGAGCAACACCAATGGAGGCCTTAAAAGCCTGGCAGGCAAGTTGGAAGTGAATGCGCTGGGCAACTGTCATTGTATTGAGATTACTAAAAGTAAGTTGGTGGGTGAAATGGGTGGAAGCTTAAGAACAATGCGAAGTGCTCTATTTTGGAATTTTTGAATTTTGGAGACAAGAGGGTTTGGCACCCCACACCATACAGCAGTAGTCTATGTGGGGTAGAACCATGGCATTATATAATAAAAAAGCTGTTGGCTGGTCAACAAATTTTCTTGTTCTGGCGAGCAAAGAAATTGAAGAACTTAATTTATTGCAGACTTTTTTCACATGTTCAGAGAAATTTAGTTTGTTGTCCATTAGTATCCCTAGGTGTTTATGAGAATCAACTTGTTGTATTTTTTGGCCAGAAATAAAAATTTCGAGGATTGCTCTTTTAAGTTTTTGAGCAGTACCAACTAGCATAACTTCTGTTTTTGAGGATTTAAAATAAGTTTGTTAGCCTGCAGCCATTTTGTTAAATTAAGAAGATCCGAGTTCAATTTATTTTCAATGAGACTAGTGTTTTTATCACCATAATAAATAAGTGTATCATCTGCATACATATCAATGTTGCAGTGATCAAGACATTTTGGTAGGTCATTAATGTACAATGAAAAAAGTAAGGGCCCCAGGATTGATCCCTGAGGTATTCCAGATGTTACAGGATTAACTACAGAAAGTTTGGATTTATAACAGACTTGCTGCGTCCTTCCAGATAAATAAGATGCTAGCCAATCAACAGCTGAGGTAGATAATCCATAAAAAGAAAGTTTGCGTAAAAGAATATCATGGTTAACTGTATCAAAGGCTTTCTGTAAATCAATGAATAAAGAACCAATTAAATTACCATTGTTAATGTGATGAAGCCAGTTATCATGAGCATGAGCTACTGCTGCAAGTGTGGAGTACCCAGGTCTAAAACCAAACTGATTAGAAGACAGAAGGTCGTTTGAAGTAAGGTATGAGAGGAATTGTGAGTGGATAGCTTTTTCAATTATTTTAGAAACCAACGGCAAAATCGAAATGGGCCTGTAATTATTGAGCACTTTGCGATTACCTGCTTTAAAAATGGTTCACATTCATTTCGTACTGTTGACATAAATAATTGCGAATGTTTAACCACCGTTGTGTTTTATTAAGTTTAATGCACATATGAAAATGTATTGCTCCATGATTAAAGTGGTATTCAAGGCGACATGCCCAATGAAGAATCGTTGCATTCCCACAAACTTTAAAAGCGTCGACAACTTTATCGGCAAATTCTTTACGGGTTGCAGCTAATGTATGTTAGGTTGTGCTTTACTATAAGTGATCATGCAGGGCTCGATTTCACAAAGCGCTAAGATTCATCTTAAGATGAGCTGTTAGTATTACCATAGTGATTTGTATTGTGACATCACACTTTGCTAAGCAATTAAGATTGATACACAGTTAAGGTCAATTTTAGCTCTTTGTGAAATCGGCCCCAGGTAAACTTGCCTGATTTGCCGTATACCCAGATTTGCAGACATAGTAAAACACGGATGACTAACAAAAAATTATCAACCCAGACTAGCATCACCACACTACTGCAAGATGTCCCCCTCAAATAAAATAAAATAAAACCTCACTGTACCAAGACTGAAGCACTTTATATACAGTCTACAGGACCCCGCCCTATGTTGCGGAATGTCGCATGATTGCACTATTTTGCATTGCGCACTCATCATGTGACCACATATTGCGCATATGGATACTGAAGTTATCCCTTCGGAAGGGTTAACTATTTTGCCCGGTCACTTTGCCACAAACTTCCATTGCAAATACACGTGTCGGTTTACCATAAGAAAGTAGTAAAAAAGAATCTTATCGTATTTTCTCTTTTATTTTTTGTCCAATAAGGTAAACCGACGGACTTTACCTTTAATCCCCATTGTTTGAACACCTTGTTGTTTGTTTGAAGATTTAATATTGAATAGTTATGTAACACGTAAACATTTCTCTTTTCACTCCGTTAGCCATCCATGGTAAATTAACCCTATCCATACCGCGGGCGCCAAATGGCACATATTTGTGGTCATTGTTCCAGACCAGGGGATACAAATGGCACCTTTGCAAACGTATTGTTTTACGACCGGCGGAGCTTATTGGTCCCAAGCCAAAATGCTTATTCGAATTTCATGACGGTCGCCCTCTATCGACGATTTAATTAATCCGCGCATAAGTAGCGTCCCCCCCCCCCCAGCCAGCGCGTTATTCAAAAGAAAAAGTGGCTGCGGGATAGTGGCTGCCGAATCGAAACTTAATCATGGACAGCGATAGAAATGCTGCCATTTTGGCAGAGATATTTGATGATAGTGACTCGGAAATGGAGATCGACACGGAGAATGATGAAAGCAGCGATGATCAGGGTAATGATGAATCCTCAAGCGAAGGCGAAAAAGGACATTCGAGCGACGTGGATCCGCAGGATGAGGTATTTATATTGTGTAGGTCATGACCGTAACATTAGTTAGGCATTACCCTTTTAACATCAGTTTTTAATTGGATTTTGGAGAATAGCTTCATTTTAAGCTGTATGCAACGAATTTAACATTGAGTGTAGATAAATGCCAGTTCTATTTTACGTATGCTCTTTTCCGCGTAATTTCATGTTTGACGAGATCGTGACTAAACTATTGCCCCCCCAACAAAAAAACCACACCAAACATCTATACTCTAAATAAATGGCCGCCAATTTAAAAAGCCAAGATGGCCACCATTGGCGGCCATGTTGGATTAACCTTGCGACGCGCTATGACACTTTTACGCACACCGTTGAACCATCGCGCTTATTTTGTCAGTAGGTGTGAAGGGGCGCTATAAGTACTTCTGTTGCGTTGAACACTACCAACTCCCAATGGTTTTATCAGATGCCTAGAGGTCCTCTAGACCCTAGACAACAATTTGAAGCAAAACACAAATGTAAGGGCCCTTTAGGTTGATGTTTATTTTAGTTCAGATAACGCTTTTTCCCCTACCCCAAATCGACATAAAATATACCCTATTATGTGTACCCATAGCAGTTATAGGAATAAAAATCTCTCATCCAATGGCTGAGGGTGCCAACATGTCTGGATTTATGGTCAGGTACAATATAGTGGGTAACTGATAGCTTTTGATAAGCCGCTCAGAGCCAAAGTCAATGCCCTTGTGTGTTGACAGATGGCATTAGGATTTGTACACGGTCCTATGGGACCATGCAGGATTTGTACACGGTCCTAAGGGACCATGCAGGATTTGTACACGGTACTATGGGACCATGCTTTTTGCAGTAGGGTTTTTTGGGTCAAGGGTTCAAAGCAGGCTAATGAGAATTAACCATGCTATTTGGGGATACCTCAACAGTGAACTTACGGAATTTGAGAAATTTGGGGTGAGCATGAACGGAGTAATTAAATTTTGTTTACAAACCTATACTGATAATAACAGCGCCATGGCACGTTGTAAGGTTAAAAGATTTATCACGTGATTATGTTATTCATTTATGTATTCAAAATATAGAAGACGGCGTGTAACATGTTATTAAAGACGAAATAGGGCCTATATGCAATTGCATTATTTTTGCATGACACTAAAAAACAAATGGATATTTAATTACATTACAACCGTTGCCATGATAACTGTGGACCTTCCCCCCAAATTAAAATTATTGTATTACGAGATTATATAAAAAGTCCCCAAAATTTCATCAATCTGGTCATCAAAAAACAGCGGAAATAGTGCCAATTTTAGGCACACTTTTCATGAATTATACTGTGTGATAGACGAAAAGCACCCTCATGCATTTTGTCTCTTCCCTTCCGCAGAAAAATGCCAAATCCAGATGGAAGAAAACAGACTTCAGATCGGGTTGGAAAGAGATCAGTCATCTCAACAGGAAGCCGATGCAATTCACCGGAAGCTCTGGTCCTGCAGGTGACTTCTCAGGCCTTTCTGCAGTACAGGTATTCCAGTTGTTCTTCTGCAGTGCCGTCTGGGATCTGCTTGTAGACGAAACAAACCGCTACGCAGAGCAAACTGTTTCAGAAACCTCCTGGACCCCACTCACTCAGATGAAATGATGGCATTTGTAGCGCTACTGCTTGCTATGGGCATCAACAAGTCGCCTCAGTACAGTATGTACTGGTCAACATATGAAGTTCTACGGATGTCATTTTATCCATCCATAATGTCAAGAAATAGATTTATTTCCATTATGCGATTTTTTCACCTCTCCGACAACCGGTTGCCTGAACCAGCCTCTGGATGTGACAAGCTTAAGAAAGTTAGGCCTTTGCTGAATGTCCTCCTCCCCAAATTTCGCAGCCTCTATTACCCTGGACAGAACCTATCTCCTGATGAGAGTATGCTCAAATTTAAGGGACGCCTCGGGTTTCTACAGTACATGCCCAGAAAACCGGTCAAAAACCGGAATTAAGGCATTCTCTTTGAACGAGTCAGACGGGTTACACCTATTCGTGGATGCTGTACACAGGATCCGCTGCTGCCAAGGAGACAAAAACTTCAAGAAGGCTACATGTACATGTAGATACCGATTCATCCCCCTCAAAGTGCCATCCCTCTGACCTAACCATCCCAGGAGAAGTCGTCGTTGAACTTCTAAATGGACTTGAACATAAAGGACATGTAATTTATTGTGATAATTACTTTAACAGACCAGCTCTGGTATCCAAACTGTCTCAATTAGGATTTGGATGTTGTGGTCCAGTGCGTTATACTGCACAGGGAATACCGAATGCAGCCCACCCAAAGACATTTAGAATGAAAAAGGGAGATAACCCAACATTTTATGAGAAGGCTGGTCAGTTATGCATTGTTTGGCATGATAACAAAAATGTTGTACTCCTAACAAATGTAGGTGATTGCCAAGTAATTACAAAACAAATTCGGTGTAAGAAGAGCGAAAGTGGATTTCGTGAAATTGCTAAGCCCAAATCTATAGATAACTACAACAAATTCATGGGAGGAACCGATCTCGCTAATCAAATTGTTCAGTACTACACACATACACACAGAAGTTTGAAATGGTGGAAACGAGTGTTTTTCAGTATGTTGAACATATCCATGCTCAATGCCGCGGTAATTTTCAACAGCATACCAACAAACAAGCATGTCAGTAATCTTGACTTCCGTCTTCAAGTCATAGATGGCCTACTCACAGGTTGGGAACGTAATACAATGCTGCGTTTTACACGATCCAATGCGAATAACCTTCGTGTTCGGCTGATGGAGAAAATGCATTATCCTGGCAAAAACCCTTCCGGAAGAAAACGTGACTGCATTGTTTGTAGCAACCGGCGATTACACAATAGAAAACAAACGAGGATGATATGTAAACAATGTACATATCCGATGTGCGTAGTTCCTTGCTTTGAGAAATACCATACTTTGCATAAATTGCAAACAACCTATTTTGAGATAACCGACTTGCCAACAACTAATTATTGTTGTGGTAAGCAGACACCTTAGATTTATGTGTAAACTATATTAACGAGCATAATTATTCAACCTTACTGTTCAAAATAGAGTGCAATCGCCGGTGAAATGTATTTTCATAAAAATTATAACCAAAAAGTGGATTTGTTATTGTAAATTAATCAGTTTTTTTGGCCACTCTTTGTACAATTCGAATCTCCATCACTCTTGGCTCCCCTACCCCCCTCCTCCCTCCCCCTGCCCCCTCCCCCCCCCTCCCCCCTATTCAATGTTGGTCAACAACTGTGTTCGTGTGCCCACAATCCCAACCAACATTGAATGGGGGGGGGGGTCATTTTGATTGAATGTCCTTCAATCAATAGATAGATAGTTCAGAGTGGCGTAAACATTATGTTAGAAATTGTAAATGTGTCCCAGTATTCAATAAGGCTCTTACTCAGAAACAGATTAATCTGATAGAAAGTATCCAAAAAAGAACCTGTAGAATTATCCTTGGTGTTGATTATGTATCTTACAACCTGGCCCTATCAGTATGTAAATTTCAAACCCTGGAAGTGAGAAGACACAATATCTGTGTTGATTTTGCCACTGCTTTAGCTAGCCATCCTCAGTATCAAAATTGGCTCCCTTTGAAAAATCCTGTTGACTGTTTTTTGAGACAAAAGGTTAAATATCAACAGTATTTCTGTAAAACTCAGAGATTTCGTAACAGTGCCATTCCGTATTTTATTAATCTACTTAACACTACAACACACATATAAATTATTACATTATTTAGCCACATATTTTTAATTTCTTAATTATTTTATTACACCTGTTTTACCGTGTTTGTATGTATATACATTTTAAATTCTGAAATTGTAATTGTTTTATTTTAATTGTATTAATTGTAACACATTGTAAAAAGTGCACGCAATTCAGCCTTTGGCTGCCATGTGACATTTTTAGTGTAATAAACCATCAATGAATGAATGAATGAATGTAATCATGCAAAGTTTCAAATCTTCCAAATGTTATTTGTAATACTTAAAGCTGCATGCTGTACAGTGGAATTGCACACATGTGCATGTACATTAACTACAGAGTGTAGAATGGTGGCGCTCTTCATTAGAAGCCACCAAAATTGCTATGGTACACAAGGGATTATCTGCACCAGTATTTACCTGGTATGGAAGGTCACACTGTGAAAAATGGGATGGTACTGAAAGGGTTAACCGGCGATAGAATTCCCGGCATGGTCCGAAGCCGAAGCCTGGCCACCTCCATCATCAGTGTATACTGCGTCCCGAAGCAATTGAACCGTACCGGAACGCCTTGTGACGCGTTCAACCTCCGTGTAGTGTTTGAAAGTTCGACGCGTAGCCCACCTACAATGGTCCATCACCTGCTGTTCCGACGCTCCTAAAACCCTCAGAGTGGTGGCAACTCCGGCCCTACTACCATGCGCCCTTAGGGCGCGGTCACTGGGATCCGAAGAAGCGGAGAAATACAGTTTTAGCCGATTGTTGGGATTGTTTCCAGTGAACGGCTTATTTGCCAAGAACCGTCGATCTGGTGTACATGGGCGAAAGAGATAACCTCCAGTCAAGTCAAATCCATGCACGCGTGTCATGGCGACCATACTATCAATTGCTCCAGCCGGATCCATCTCCCCCTCGTCTAACTTTGGTAGGATAATAAAAGAAGAGCCTCCCTCTCTCACTGTTTTGCCAATGGTGTGATTTAGCAGCAAATCCCTGCCATCAATCCTCGTCACCTCACATGTTTTTGCGCGGCCTAAGTCCGCCGCCCTATCCCCGGCCCACCAAAGAGAGAGAAAAAACGCCAGATCCATGTGAAGAATGTAGTGCTTGATGAAACTTGGCTCCTCCGCTTCCACCAAACCCGCAATACGCCCCCGAATCTCACCAACCAACCATCGCATCTTGTCAGAAAATATTGGGACAGCTTGTCTAGGTGTGACGTGCGCCTCCGCTTGCTCCAATCGGATGGCTTTTAAATATCTTTTGACCCGCTCTGATATGCATAGGTTTCCCTCCTTGGTTCTTGGGGTCCACGGCTGTCTACTGCCAAGCGAATTAAAGTGTGCTCTAAACTGCCCGATGTATGAATCCACCGTCCCCGCTGTCAGATAGCTTTGACACCCACATCCGTGGGATCCTTGTCTCCCTAGATTAGGATAACCCACAACGTGCACTTGAGTCTTCCCTTTCGCATCTCATTCTACTAAAAATGTTATAATATCCTCTGGAGTTGCTGTTTCCAGGCTGTAGCCATCGGTGTAGTAACCCGAATGATGATTATCCTTTAGAAATATATCGAAAGTGTTCACCAAACGGCTCTTTTGCTTGTTGTATGGACGTTCGTCCAGTTTGCGGTTCAGCTCCACCAGCCTGGTCTTCACTCTAGTCAGCTGCATTAAAAGGAAAACGTGTCAAATGTAAGACCCCAACGGCAGATTAATCTCAAGTTAAGGTGATGAGACTAAAGGTTGCTCTGCCTCCGGATGTACGGATACCCCCACGCGTCCACCACAAATGGACCTTAGGCACATCTGCAAACGACGATGAAGTTTCAAGCTGCCCCCCACTGTCAGATGCACCTGGTCTTTAAGGTCGTTCTGGTAAATGTGATCGTTCGACAGAAAATGCCAGCCGGAACCATCACATAGTTCCTTGAGTGTTGAATTCAAAACGGCTATCTGGCGATTGACGACAAAGTTTCGTGTCTGGCAAATCCCTGACAGCACGAAATGAACCTCTGGATTTTGGACCCGTAACTGCCTGGACGCGGCCTTGAAGACTACCAGTAGCTCCTCAGCTCCAGCCGTGCTTTTTGCCTTACTGATGTCATTAACAACGCCATGCAAAACAGCAACATCCAGCTTTTGTACTCGACATGACGATGCTAAGATCCTGCATAGAGCTGCCATCTTTGCCCCACCATATACATTTACCTCGACCTTTAGGAAGGACGGCCAAGCAAACTTGGTAATACCCTTGAACATGGAGTCCGACACTAGTAAGATTGACTTCTTATCGGTCATGGCACGCACCTCATAATGTAAGTTGGGCCCTGGGGGAAAATAACAGCTGAACGCCCAGAGCTCAAACGGAAACCCCTCGGCGTTGGGCACATAACCCTGATGGGAGGGTACCTCGAGGACTCCCTTCTGACCCGCCTCACTTAGACGCAGCGACTTCCGAGCAGATGCCCTCACATGTGGCCACCAAGGCCTGGGATGATAGTGCCTTGGGACAACTAGCGTCACAGATACGTTTCCCACTCACGCAACAGCCGAAGAAGTGAAGGGATAAGGACGAAGGGGGGGAATACATACAACACTTCCCCTCTAGGGCAAGGCTGAGCAAACACATTCACACCCGCAGTGCCTTGAACTGGATATCTCGAGAAAATTTTTAGAGGAAGTCCTGCTCTCCCTTTCGGTACATTTGACGGCAAGGCCATGAGGTCCCATGTGAACCCAGTA
Organism: Zoroaster sp. YZ-2022; assembly: GCA_029582265.1. Classification (NCBI taxonomy): domain Eukaryota; kingdom Metazoa; phylum Echinodermata; class Asteroidea; order Forcipulatida; family Zoroasteridae; genus Zoroaster; species Zoroaster sp. YZ-2022. Next base: position 55,889,518 of record CM055816.1, on the reverse strand, counting down.
TCGCCCCCAAACTCTTTTTGGAGGAAACGCCATAGGGAGGGAGGCAGTCGTGAGTCTGCCATGGACAGCATCCTGGAGGGGGCATCGGCTGAATTTTCGCTAGAGGGCACCCACTGGAGCCGCAGATCAAAATTAGCCTCCAGAGTGAACGCAAATATGAGTCTCAAGACCCTCGCCAGAGCAGTCGACCTCGCCTTCAGACCAAACCATGCATGATATAGGCTTTCAGCGTCCACCTGAACATCTACCCTTCTGTCCCATAAATGGTCCATCACTGAGATGAGGACAAAATAAAGGGCCAAGGCCTCCTTGTAGCATATATCCCTTGACGTCTGTATCTCTGGTGGCCAGTAATCTCCGAAGGAGACTTCTTCCTTTTCGAGCGAAAGCACACCGCCCCATCTGTAGCCTGACGCGTCTGAACTAAGCCGCAATGTTAGATGTCGCTCTTGCCTCCAAGGGATTGGCTCCGAAACAGAATCAATGAACCGCCAGAAGAGAACTTCATCCCGTACTGGCTGCGGCAAGGGTACCAGTGCGACATCTAGTTTGGCGTAAAGGCGCAACACTTCCGCACAAACAGCCGGGCAGCCGGGAACACTAGTACAAAGCTCTGACACTTCCCAATGAAACGCTGTATGGTCTTCAAATGCACTCCCTCCCCAGACAGAATATCCTCTCTCACTCTAGCGAATACAGCTTTCTTTTTCTCCGGTAAACAAAATGATAAGGATTTTGAGCAGATGCCTAAACCCAAATGGACCATTCGCGAAACAGGTTGCAACTGACTTTTCTTTAGGTTAATGAAATAGCCCAATTTAGATTGCATGTAGCACACCACGTACAAAGCCCGTGACGCCCTCTTGTAGGCCTCCTCTTCACCGGCACCCAACGGTCTCTGCAATTAATAATCAAAACATTTTTTTCTTTTTTTTTCTTTGTGTGCTTCAATTCCTATAGGCTTCCCCAACAAAGCGATCGTCAATCCAGACTTCTGTATGAATTCCCCTGTTTTTTAGCCAGTTTGATAGACAAAACCCCATAGTAGAATAAATATAAGCGCTATTCTTAAAGCCAAACGGCAACGTTGAATCCACAAAGAAGAACCCTGCCCATTCAAAGCCGCAAAAAGTTTTTGACCTTTCAGTGAGGAAGATTTGCTTGTAACCTTGGGCATCGTCAGTTGCAGAGAAGAAGCCTCCTTTATTTATGGATTTGGCAATATCTCCCAAGGGCACCAGTTTGAAGGGCGTGTCTTTACACCAAAGATTTGGACCTTTCATGGACAGTATTAGTCTGGGCTTGCTCGGTTCCACCGATAGGGCATTTACACAACTAGGGGGCGATACCTCGTTTACTGCCCCTAGAAGCTCCACTGAACCCTCTATCAAGCGCTTTATAATAGTGTCATTAATAAAATGAACATACTGCCTGCAGACGGGAGCGTTCAGAAAATACATGTGAGGCGGTGTATCTGATTTAAAATTTCGGCCCCGGTATGTCCCCTGGAAGGGCTGGAAAAACTCGTACAAATCTACACCACCGTGTAACCAAGTCCCAACTTGTGCACTTATTCCCGGGCATTCGGCCAAAACGAGGTCCCAAACGTCCCGTTGTTCGTGCAAACTACCTGCCACGAATAAATCGGGGTCGCGAAAGCGAAGGGCATTAAAATCCGGCAAACAAATACCGGCTAAAACCTCCGCCGGCTTTGGGGCGGACCCATACGGAGCATCTGCCGCCCTTCCTGATATATCAACCCATGAATATCTCCCACGTTTCCGCTTTGAGGCCTGAGCTGCTACAGGATCAAAATAATACTCGGATGAATACTCCCATGTATGATATGTGAGAATGTCCAAGTATCGCTTGTATGCCTGCAAGGGTAAGACAGGGAGAGAATGGGAAAGAAACAACCCACTAAGAAACAGTTCATCAAGGGAAAACATGAGTCAAATATTGACATACCATATTACAACTTTTATTTACTGGCACACATTCTGTGACAATTTCTTCCTTCTCTCTTTCCTTTTTTTTTTTTTTTTTTTTTTTTTTTTTACATCCTTCCTGTCTTTCTTAATCTTCTTATCTTTTTTTGGTTTTTTTGTTGTTGTCAGGAATAGGACATGGGCTTTTCTAAATAGTTTTAATGGTACAATAGGGAGACAATTTATTTGTCAATTTGAAAGCTCTGAGCTCCTGCGGTGTTTATGCCCGTTCGAAAGATTAGCCTACCGCCTTAGAACATATAACAATTCTCTGTATTTATTTCTTATTCGTCGACCTGCTCTTCTCCTTCTTCTCTTATGTATTTATTTGTTGTTTTACTATTATAATCCTGATCATTGTTGTTTATATCATTAGTACTATAATTTGCTTATCATTTTATTTATTATTATTGTTATCATTATTGAAAGAACATCTGCTTTGCTCTAGAATATGTCATCCCTTATCAGAGCCGGCTCCCCACTCTATATGATTTCTTTGCAATCCCTGGCAAAATGCCCCCTTTTCTGACAAACGGTAACATATGTCTCTCCCTCTGGGTGCTACGGGAGCACCTCGAGGCCCAAAAGGATGCCGAAACTGCTGATAACGTGGCCTGTAACCCTGTCTGCCCCTCACTGAACTCGTCTGATTGGCCAAACGCCCTTTATTATCAATGGGTGGCGAAGCTAACCCCAGATGTTTCCTCGCGAACCGCAAACGTTTGTCTGAATCCTCTCCTGTTATAGACTTATAGATGTACATGGCAACGCCATGCATCTTAGCCTCTACGTGTTTTGTACACTCGGATAAGAGGTTTAAATAGAGGTGTCTCTCCTTCAGATCCTCTGTTGTCAAGGGCACGAAATCCTCCACGTACTTACGGAGCAGAGACATTACGTAAGCCACATTCCTATCGTAACCGGTCTCTGTACAGGCTCTCAACAGCTCCATTCGTAAGGGCTTGTGGACGTCCAGAGCTGATTTGGCCTGTATTCCAAAACAATCAACCCAATGGAAGTTTCACCTTTAATTCATATCCATTTTTTACCTATTTATTTACTTTACCAGGGCTTGACCGGGGTTTCCGATCTTGTGCAGGGCGCCAATAACTCAAAACCGCCTTTTCGATCTATTTACCCGTTTTGTCATATTTTTTTTCATTCATATTAATTTCTTTTATTGGGCATACAATTAAATGGATTCCACAAGATGTCAAAAGGAAGAGGTACATCGTTCTTTATTACAACTTTATTCAACATTATAATTCGGTGGTCTAGAACGGACCTTCTGGTTACCTCTAAACGAATAACTGGCCAGGGGCGTGTCCCCTTCTATTATCACTTGCACCCCCTACTGGGATAGGACCTGCGACACAGCAGGCTCAAGGCCGACGTCATGCATAACGCTTAAAGCGCTAAACACTTTCCGTCGCCACATAGAGTAATTGAGCCGGGAATTTCCCCGCAAATTTGATAAATGTAAGGACAGTTCCCTTGAATATGTGGCTTTGCCTATAACAGGGCTCTTCCCCTCAATCTTAACCGGTAACCAGCGGGGCTTCTCCCTTTCACACACATAGCCTAAAACCAGGCTTTCCCTGAACTTAATTCCGTACCATGAAAACAAGGCTTTCCACATTTAAATCTGTAGCGGGGCTTGTCCCCTCTTTAACATAACCTAAAATGTATGTTTTTCCTCAAATTTATCTTTCACTAGCAGGGCTTTTCCCCTTTTTAACATAATCTAAAATGTAGGTTTTTCCTCAAATTTATCTTTCACTAGCAGGGCTTTCCCTTTTCACATAACCTAAAATGGCGGTTTACCCTCAGTTTTATCTTTCTCACACGGGGCTTTTCCCCCTTGCCACATTACCTGAAAAGGAGGTTTATCTCCACTTCCTCCTGTACCAGCAGGGCTTTTCCCTTGCTCCACATCACGACAGGGAAGATTTCCCTTTATTTCATTCCAAACCAAAGGGGCTTTACCCTTCACCCATAACCTGGCTCTGGTTTGTTAAAACAATGTATTTGTAGCCCGGGGGTTAAATTGCTATACTGTTTACGAGTTAAAACAAAGAGATGGGAATACAAGAATACTATAAAATGGTTACAGACTAAAAGAAACTCCAAAGACTCAACAAAAGATTACAATGCATTCTTTAAAAGGAAAACTATTTCGGTTCAAGATACTGACCAAGTACCGGTAAGGCAATGGACTATTTTATCTCCCTGTTTTGTACTTGATTGCGGAGAGGGAAGATTTTCCTTAATTTCATCCCATACCAAAGGGGCTTTACCCCTCACTTATAACCTGAAAACGAGGCTTTGATCATCCCGTGCCAACTGGGGTTTTTCCCCTTTACATCTTCACATGACAATGGGTCGCTTACCCAACCCCCATACATCTCCACCTTAGATGTATGATACAACATTGGTTTGAAATATGGCTTAGATTGTGATCACTGAATTCATAAACTACGTATCAAAGAACTCATGAGAATTTATCAAAATTTTCGTTCCGGTTTGCGAGAAACTGCAAATAATGGTTACCGTTTGTGCTGTTTTGGTCACAGTGTATTCCAACTGATGTAAGGCAATTGGCTGTCGCATTTTCTGATACTATTTTCTCGAACATGCCGGCGCTGCCGACGGCAATATTCGTCCGTGTGATTTTAACAAGTATCATTTAGGTAAACGTTTAATGGAACTCACCACAAAATGCTATCACTACCAAAGCCATATCATACCAAAGCGGCGTTTCCTTGAATCTCTTTTCAGCCCAAACCAGGGTCTGCTCTGTACAGATTTTTTATTTTTTTTATTTTTTTAATTTTTTTTACTTCAAAATACCTGAGCTGAAGTGGAGTCCTTGGTGGTTGCTAGTGTGGCTACTGCACCGCTGGGGCCCGCGCCTTGACCTCTGTCAGCTACCTGACCAGTTGCAGCATCTTGAGGGGGTGGGTCTGCCTCTTCGTGTCGGCGCTTTTTCTTCTGTACTTGCTCATGTAAAGGACCCGCCTCCACTCGCTGGATCATCTTCTCAAGATTTCTCCTCTGTCCCCCATTTGGGGCCAGAGCAAGGACCTGAACCTTCCAGGCATCCGTCAAGTCTCCCAACTGCTCCGCGTCGTCCCAACCATCCTCTATCAAGGCTTGAAAACACTTTTCAGACATTTTGAATGTGCTACACAGACCTTTAAACGATGCACCAACAGCCTCACCCAAGTCGCCATAGGCCCCAGCGTTCTCCTAGAACAGGGAACATATCAACCATAAATTAACGGAAGGCAGCAACTCATATACAATAACATCATTGTTATCATTGTGTATTTATTATGAGTGTTATTATTATTGTTATAATAATAATTATTATTATTATTATTTTATTTTTATTTTTTCCCGCTACACTTCAAAACGTCAGTACCTTTCATACCAGCGAAAGCCGGCCATCACTGCGTCTATGCCTTAACCCCAAGATAATCCTAAAAGTGATTAGGGTAAGATTAAGCGGTGTTTATTACTGCCTATGCCTACCCAACCGCTATACAGTGTATCTATTCCTTCCCTCTATCGTTATGCATACAAATGAATAAACTCCATGAACAGTATATCATGCTTTGCAACCGGCTCCCCGGGTGCTCTGCCTTCTGTATTTACTATCTGTATCTACTATATATTATTTTTTTTTTTTAAATTTGTGTGGTTATTATGGCTAAATAACTGACCTCAATTGCTTCATAGGCTCCTTCCATGGTGAGCCAGCTGATCGAACTATACTAGAAACTGATGACGGCGCAAACACCCCAATCGTCGTACGTTACATCTACCATCCAAATGCGCTGGCCTGTCCCTGCAGCCTTACGCATGCAAGCCTATACTCAAAGGCTACTAATTAGGGGAGATAATAGACGCGCTGAATATTCAATTAGATACAAGAAACGAACGGTTCCACCCGAACGAGCTGCTTATAGCGATCTAGGCACCTCCCTACAATGCGTTCCTATTGTCCGAACCCGCTGGTTGACTATCGGTGCAGAAAGTCAAAGGACTGACCCACCATGCTATAACGTTAAGGAATAGCCTGGACAAATTTTGATGTCGGAACCCCATCGCAGAGGTACCCTCCCGCAATTTATATGGGCAATAAAACTTTTACCTTACATCTTCCTAGCTCCAAGACTAATGAACGCATATGGATCACCTTTTAAAACTTATTCCCTCTATACCATCTGATGAGACTGGACATTACGGGGTATTTTGGCAATTTTGCATTGCACCAGCAACAAAACCACCCAGGCGCGGAGACTCCAGAATCGCGACTGAAGTATCGTCAGTCGCCCTCAACGTTCACAGTGATGCAAATAGAATAAACATATAGGAAGAAATATTATATAAACGGGAAGCGAGCAAAGAAAAGTTGGCTGATGCCGGACTCGAACCCGCGACCTCTCGATTACCGTACGATTGTTCTACCAACTAAGCTAAACAGACCCTATTCTACAAAAGTTGGATTTACAAAAATAATTACAAAGGTGATGCATGTACATTTGTAAATGCTCTTTCAGGAATTCATGATAAAATGTCTGCACAGATTATTTTGATAACACTACAGATTATTAAATTATAGGTTCTAATAATTTTTCGAATTCAGTAACTGATGTATCCAACTGCTGCAATCCTATTCTTTAAAATCAAGTAGAATCATTGTTCCATATCTTGCTGTGTACAAATATTGAAATAACGTTCACATGTATATTTCCGACCAAAAAATATCAAGCTATCCGTCCCGACTGGGTTTGTTTCTGTGTGTCCAGAGCACGCCGGGGGGTACGTCCGTGCGACGTACGTGGTCAACGATGACTTCACGCCGACGCGACGGTGTTGATGCAACAGTAAACACGTGCACTTGTTTTACCTATGTGCATCCGTACGTGTAACTTTATTTCCCAGCAATCGGTAAAGATTTTATCCGCAATGCCTAAAATTCTATGTGCATGCAATATTTTTCTGCTGATGAATTAACTTCGGGCAAAATTCCCGAAATGGAAAACACGCAACAACCGCCCAGTTTTTTAGCTTCGCACGTGTTGATTTTTCTTCTCCTGAGTTTGGGGGTTGGAACATTGAGCAATTGAGCCACCCCCTATACACAATAGTACCGTGTTCAGTTCACATGTGGGCTTTCATACGATCACTACGGCTGTATTCAACAAAGGAACTCTAGAAACGTTACTAACTTCTGATTTAATTTTGCCCTACACCGAAGTTGTGTATAGTACTGTATGCTCAGTGCTTTCCGAGTGTCTGTGAAAAAACTACACAGGCAACTCGGTCGGGATTTGAACCCACGACCTCCTGCTTACTAGTGCAGACGTCTTACCTCTCGACCACCGAGCTTGCCCGATGACGATTGGCCGGCTAGAATCCTATATAGCAGCGGGTTCCGCTATCAATTGTTAAATCAATTGTTTATCTCCCGACGCAAGAATTTCACCAATCTATGTTACTAAACTTCGTTTTATAATAAAAGTTTTTGAAAATTAACACACAAAAAATGAGCATTCATTTATACATGTAGTGGTGAGATTTAGAATCATTTCGGCACACAATATGATCGCACTTTCAACCACTCATTTTCCTGACGAATTTTTATTAATCAAAATCAAGTTTGATCATACCACAAAGTAACGTTACACTCGGTGAAATTCACTTTGAAAAACACCCGAACATGTCGCAGCCGGTAATTTGTTTTTGTGATATTGCCTCTGTTTTAGCGATCGATTTAGTAATGTAAACAAAAAAGAAAATTAACGGAGGATTAACTTTCATGAATGACTGCAATTTGGCGAAAATAGCTACACGTGAGTTTTTTTACCACCTGTGGCTCAATTACCGGACACTAAAAATTATTATTTCTGGTAAAATTTGGACATTCATATTATGAACCAAACGACAGTAACGCCTTTAAAAAAAAAAACCTTTACCTATGTACACTACATACTGTAATTTTAAGCATTTTTAAATTTGCTACACAAAATTCACAGAAATCGTTCCCTGTAAGGTGATTATTTTGCAATGAAATTATCAGATATTTCCCAAAATTCTTGAACATCCCTTCACTACACTCATTCCACACCCCACTGGAACGATATGACAACTCAGGGCAAGTGAAGTGTATTAAAGCATGGTGAAAGGAAAAAGACTCAGATTATACCCAAAAAAACTCCATTGAAATGTACAGTTCTCTAAGAATTGCCAACAGAGGGCGCTATTTTCACATCTCATAATTAAAATGCAAATATGCAAAACTGGCAAGTTTCGTGATTGTGGATTTATATACTAGCAATCTACATGTAATTAACAAGCAAATTAAACTGTTTCCACGTTCATGCCTTATGCGCCACGAAAATCATTTTACTTTATATACGCTTCGACAACCAAATCATAGGCTTACTTATATATACGACAATTTAATCAAAAACATGGGTGGTGCATCATTAAAGGTGAAGAGTATTGTCAGTGAGTTTCGTGGGTGTCTTTTTTCAGAAATGAATTTACGGTGGGTCTCATCATAAATTCATGTCGCCACTTAATAATTGTAAAAATAAGCTTTTGACAATAATTGTATGAAAGGTTTAATTTTAATGGATTTGTTTGCTTTTATATAATGAAATCAGTATGTTCTGATTACAACCAAATTTGCTGGAAATTAATTTTGATAAAACAGAGGCAATACATCTCTAGATATGTTGTTTTTCTCCATTTTGAAAAGACTGTTTTTTTCTTTTCCTTTTTTATCTTCTTGCAGACAGCATAATGAATAAGATTACGTGTGCTCTCATCCTAATACTAGCAATGGTCATTCTGACATCCATTGCTTCTGATGTCATTCGTGAGAGCTGTTCATCAATGACGCGTGAGCAACAAATGCGTATGGGTGTCAATCATCAATTTCATCCAGGCCCCATACAAGACCACGTCCTCATAGGAAAGGTCTACCGCAACCAAACGGCCCGTGCATACGTAACGTGTGCAGTATTATGTCTACAAGAAGATGCTTGCAAGTCATTCAACTACTGCAAGGATAGCAAGCTCTGTCAGCTCAACTCGGCGGTGTATTCAGAGAATAAGACCGCATTGCAGCCATCCAGCGGCTGTATCTACTTTGACGAAGAAGTTCATACAGGTAAAAAAAAAAAAGCAATTCAGTCGTTCAACCATTGTCATTAAAACAAGATGTATGACTGTCATTTCGGCTGGTTACTCCGAATACACGTGTTGAGAATTTCACATGGTGTCACCGCAATTAGTCTTACTTATCCTCTTCACCATGCAAAGCTACAAGTTTTACAAATGTTCTCCTTTAGTTTTCTTTACTTTAACGAAGAAATTCATGAAGGTAATACAAGGCAAACACTGGGGCTTATCTTGGTTTGTGCTTCTAGAATACCGGTATGGGTTATAATAATTGTGAAATAAAATAAACTATTAATTAATATGGCTTGATCAGACCATAAAACCGTGGCTTTATTATTTTCATTTACTGCGTTCATCTTAAAACTAGAACACCGATTCCATGCCCTTCTGTTGTGATCGTGACGATATTGTCCTTTGAAATGAATTCATCTTCACAAACAACTATTGTGTATTTTGGTTACTTATAGTACAAGACTACCAACACACCGTGACTACCAACACACCGTGTGATGAATTACATTCAGATGCAGGCAACAGCATCAAAATACCGATAGGTGCAACTGTGGATTTAGACACAATACGACTTGATTTCACTGTCCAGACGAATTATCATGAAGTTGAAATAGAGTTTTTAGATTCAGGAGATGATGAATTATACGAAATCGGTAAGTATCTTATACTCCTTTTGGTAAGGATTAAACGTCATGGTGTAGAATTGGTCACTAACAAATAGCAACATTTTCGAATTGTAATATCAAACTTTGTATAAAGCTAATGATGGTATTAGCCCTGATAGGACCCTATCTACAATACACTTACGTAAGTGTACTGTAGATAGGGTCCTATCAGGGCTAATGATGGTGTCAACTTTTCTACAAATTGTTTTTATGTGAGGTGCTGTCACATTTATGAAATGGGAAACAAATTCCGTTCCAACTTTAAGAAAGACTACTCTTTCCTTATTCAGCTTAAAAATGACAAATCTGAACACGTTTTTCATACAGAATTGAACACCAATCTCAAACAGTGTACATTGGAAGATAGTAATTCTGTCGTCGCATCTGCTGGATTTGCCGCATGGTCTCGCTTCTGGATAACATACGGCAAAGGTAACATTGCCGTAGGCATTGATGGAGAAACCCAGCCACTAATGCAGTATAACAATCCCGATATCAATACTGGTAATGTAATGTACATACTGCTGGATTGCGATGAGTTGGCAGTGTGGCAGTTCTACGGAACTTGCTTTACTCCTCAACAGTAAGATGTCCAACCATGTGTTCAAACTAATTCAGTTTGAACAAAAGGTGAATCAACTCTAAGCACTTATATAAAGTTGTAGCGTATCATGATGTAGAAATACTTTGTCAAACTGCTTGTTATCATAATTGGAATTCAATGTTAAAGATTTCCAGAATTAATCGTGTTCCTATTAACCATATCAAGCCTAGGCTTTTTTTCGTTCTCAGACACGGGGAGGGTCTCATTGTGCCATCCCCTCTGTGTTTTCTGTATTCTTCAGCTGATTTCCATGAAACTTTGTAGGCTTGTTCGGTTTGATACGATCTATCGAATGAGGCCATGAAAACTTTCATAGGTCACCGATGGAGGGCGCTAATACCCATTTTGGGACATATCCCTCATTTTGGGGAAAAAATAATAGTGGTATTTTAACATGTCATTTTTTTGGAGGGAACAACAATTGACTTTTTTCTCACGTTGTTTTTTTAATTTATAGATTTGTATAAACCCGGCAATATTTAAAGTGACCTATCAGCATTTTTTTTATGATCTAATGAACAGTCGGTAACCAGTCCCAGCGGCAAAACTGTTGCCTCGTGTTTCTTTCTGCCATTTCGAGGAAAATTGTAACTGAATGTAAGTATGTGCGCTTAAATTGTGTAGAGCTGTGTGCACTGGTTAATAGCGTTTTAGCATTGTAAAGTGATTAATTACTGTTTCTAATTCTTTTTGTGCTTATTCCCGAGCAAAATATGAGTCATAGTACTAATTGAATATGTGCTTATGAAGTAATTGCAATTTTTCCCCGTTTTAAATAATATTATTTTGTGTGTCTGAGGGTTGTTACTGGTACATCATCAGTGCATATCAAGTTTTAAACGGAAAGTTCAACATTGGTAAATAACTGATGACAAATTTAATGATTTATTCTCTGAAAGCTAACTTGATATGAAGAAGGGAAATGTACCAATCATGCCAAAAGGAAAACAAATTTCAAATTTACAAAATAATACCGACCGCAACGTTTTGTTCCAAGCGTTTTACGTAAACAGTTGTGTCATTTATTTTATTTATTTTATTTATTTTTATTTTTATTTTTGTGGATGACTTAAATATTGCACTGAAGCTTTGACAGGTTGCTGTTTGAATGATTATCCTGATTCAAAGACGGTTATCTTTGTACAATTACTTGGATTTCATTAAAGTTGTCTTAGAAAATGGAAATTAAACATTAACGTTGCCTTTAAATATTGCAGCATTGATGTATTAGCTGTGAGGGGACGTCTTAAACATTTGTCATTTGCTCAGGAGCAGAAACATCATAATCTGTGGACTGGACCAATGCCAGTTCTCTTTAAGTCCATTCAACTAATCATTATAGTTTTCTTGTATAATTGACAACAACAAAAACACTATATAAGATTTGAGGCTTTGCATGGTGGAATATCGATATCGTTTCGGTTTGCGGTAACACCATGTGTTTGTCTCAACTATTGCGAAGCTGAGGTACAGGTTCTGAAAAGAACCTTGTCACACAACTCGTATCTCAACCTTCGTTAAGTGAGAAAGGTTCAGATACGAGTTGTGCGATAAGGTTCTTTTCAAAACCTGTACCTCAGCTTCGCGATAGTTGAGATAAACACATGGTGTTACCGCGAACCGAAACGATATAAAAAAAATATACACGGCTAAAACTGGGGTGTTCTAAACTACATCAGTGGTGTTCATTATTGGAAAACTCACCCAATGGGAACACCTTGGAAGAATAAAGTTAACCTCATTGGTGTTAACACTCCTGTGTTTGCAGAAAGGAAGGGATCCTCACAAACGATAACATAGTGAAGATGTGGAATGTTTCCGATGAACCATAAAATGTGTATGTTAATATTTTGTTTTCATAAAAGTTGTCTAAACAAAACTGAGAATGAACAATTAATTTTCCTATAAATAATGCAGCACTGATGTTTTAGCTGTGAGGGGCCGTCAAAAACGTTGACATTTTCACAGGAGCACACACATCATAATCTGCACCGACCATTGCCAGTTCTCTATATCAATCCATGCAACTAAACATTGTTTTCTTGTATATTTGACCAAAAAATACACGACAAAAACTGGGGTGTTTGTTGGAACACTCACCCAATGTAAACACCTTAGAAGAATAAAGTTAACATCATTGGTGTTAATTTAACAACTCTGTTTCTGCAGAAGAGAATGTGTCCTCACAAACAATAACACATTGAAGACGTCGATTTGTATTAGATGAATCATAAAATATGTCTGTATATAAAAAGATTGCTACATTGACAAGTGACGTTAAATAAAGCTGAGTGCCTATGAAGCGATCAAAAAGCAAGATGTACTCTCCCATTTTGATTAATGTTTCAGGTCAGTTTCTTCCTATATATTTATTCTGTGTACAACCATAGATAAATGATATCCTTTCTCTATGGTACAACCACGTAAAAGGCCTGCGTCCCGTTGTGTGATCCCCGCTGCTGCCGTTACCCAGGTGTTTTCATCTGACCGGGGCTTGATCCCTGGCCACTCTGCAGATATGGTTTGGCCACTGAACTGGCCCCATAGAGCAATAGATAATTGGCATAAGTGGACCGCCCACCAAAGATTAGGGGCTGTTTAGATATACAGATAGAGACAGAGACAGAGATAGATAACTTCCAAATGCATTTGCCAAAGTTTCTGCTTAGGTTACATGTGACTTTGCAAGCCCATCAGCAAAACCTCCCAACAAGGCCATGGTCCAAATATTAGCAGCGTGTAAAATATGAGAGAGGACAGCGTATTATTGTTTAACTTGTGAACTCATGGAGAGGCACCCCGTTCAAAATATTTGAACCAATTACATGGCCTAAAAACACGATTTCAAAATACACAGCAAAATTTAAATACAAATCAATAAATTTACATAGCCAGCACATGTATAGCTTTCATTATAAACAGTGTAGAAGAATTTACATAATAAGATACATACATCAATAACATGTGTGTTTGCACGATCACGTGATAGACAAACTTATCTAAATATTCACACATGAAATTCAAAAATATAAACTTAAGTGTTAGTGGTTATGGACATCATCTTCTCCCATCCTGTCTACGACGCCAAATTTGTAGTGGGCTGACACTGGGTTGATAATCCTGAGAAGTATTGGATTTAGGGTGTGTACCCTCAGGTGCAGACGGGAGAAAAGAACTTGTGCAACTACACCATATATTCTTGCGTGTGCTTCCTGCTTTATTTGTATTCTGGATAACCCATGGATGACCTTATCAAAACAAACCCCCAACACTTGATCTCATCTCTGTAAATCCTCCCAAAGCCACACCAAGTTCTCTATTGCAACAAAAGTTACATAAAACAATGACACCACATGCAAACAAAGCTTGCATAAATAAGTCTTCTCGACCTATCCTGTACATTGTGCACTACTCTACACACACACGCACACAACGCTCAGCAATGCCGCGCTGTCATGTATCAAACTTTGTACATATATGAGGTGCCGTATATGACTAAATGAGCATTTACAAATATATAAGACTAAACTAAATATAGAAGAGCAAATCCATATATTTAAGAGCAAACTCATATATTTAAGAGCAAACTCATATATTTAAGAGCAAATCCATATAATATATTTAAGAGCAAACTCATATATTTAAGAGCAAACTCATATATTTAAGAGCAAATCCATATAAGAGCAAACTCATATATTTAAGAGCAAAACTATATATAAAGGACAAATACAAATATATAAAGGATCACAGACAAATATAAAAAGGATCAAATATATATATATATAAAGTGTCAAAAACAAATATATAAAAGACCAACACAAATATAAAAGTTTTGAACAGCGCCCTCTGTATAATGGACGTAACTTCAAATATTGAAGACATGGACATTTCATATATTGAAGACATGGACATTTTCATATATTGAAGACATGGACGCCCATATATTTAAGACATAAGTTTCATATAAAGGACGTCAACAGTCGTCAACGAAGATCGAGCCGATTTTCGTCCTGGCCGAAATTTGAGCTTTAGTCTTGTATACCTTGTCTATAAATTGTACATGTTTGGCGGGAAAAGGGTGACTGAGCGTACGGCACGCTAGTACTACTTATATACTAGTAGTACAAGTGGCAGCCGCGTCGCGCCGGCGGTATTCCAATCCGAATTCCACTGACCCGCTGATCCGTTGTGAATCGAATGTCGGTGCCTATCAGAGATGTTGTTGAGGACTTGTTGTCTCATCACCGGTTCCGTGAATTAATGCAACATGAGACGAGGGAGGGAGCACGGCACGTTTCTAGCGGTAGTACTAGCGTTACTACTACTTACTAGTCCTTCAAGTTCAAGTGCAACAACACCGTCGACATACCTCAGAAAGTGACCTTTTAATAATTATCTTTAAGTGTATAATATCCAGTCTGTTGCTTATTTTAGCTGACATTTCAGGCAATATTGATTGTGTATGCCGAAAAGAATAGGGGTGCCATTATTTATTGAATGCTGAACATCTTGCCCCCCACTCAAAGTCACCCCGAGATATGTAGAGAGATTCTCAACCTGTGAAATGTTATTATATACATGTGGAAGCATTGAAGGTAATGTTTGCAGAAATTTAATTTACTACAACTATGAAGGTTTCCACAACAAAATTGTTTTAGAAAGAATTACACTATTTATACTTTATTTATTTTCTTGCTCCTTGTATAGTAGTGGGGCGACTTTGCAAGTCATGCAAGAGAGTGACATTGCTGATACTACTTTGTATTAAAGATGCGACTTTAATAAAAAGAGTGAGCCAACTTTGCCAGGGCGACTTTTGAAGGTTACTTTGTGAGGGACGAGATGACTAATTTTGTTGGCATTATTAGGTGAACAATGTAAATTTAGTAATGTGTTTAAATTTTCTGACCACTCAAAATTAATGTTATATATTTTTTTTTCAGTGTCTTGTAATATAAGACACGTAATTTCAAACAGTTCAATAGTTAGACAAAATTAACAATGGCTTAATTAAAAATATTGTGTTGATTCAGGACCATAGGTAATAGATGTATCATTATAAGTTACTTACAATGTACATGCATGTGGTAAGGAAGTCAACAAAACGTATATTATTCATGCATATTAAAAATTAAAAATAAATTCACTTCATGTTTTCCAGTGGAGGCATGCCTCCATGTAATTCAGACCTAACCTGGTTACATTATTACTAAGCATTAATAAAGCATCAAAACAGCATCCATAACTTAAGGCAGTGATTGTTTAGTAACAACCAGTACTGCAAAACCCAAACGGTTTGTGCAATTTTTTTAAAAATACCTTTTTATTTATATTTTTTTTTACTACTGTGGGACTTTCTTGGCATACTTTCATGTAAAACTGAATACGTTGTTTCTTTTATAACATTTTTAAGATTTGCTATACTCTTTTAGTGTTAAATTTGTATATTTTTGATATACAAAAGTTGCATGTGTTATTATATATTTTATTGACTTAACCCTCCTACTATTGCTGCACTTTAGTGGAAAGTTGCTGTAGAGGTCAAAACCAGTCAACTGTCTGTTTTGACTGTTGACCCAAATGTGCACACAGGGGCATTTTTGACTGGTTTTTACTGTCATTTTGACCAGACAATGCTTTTACCAGTCAAAAACAGTTTAACCCATTGTTTGGCATTGGTATAAAACAATACCACCTTATGTTAAACGCACATTTTGAAAACTTAGACACCCCAAAATTATTAAACAAACAACCTAACAGGTCCGCTCTCCCCCGCTCTCCCCCGCTCTCCCCCGCTCTCCCCCGCTCTCCCCCGCTCTCCCCCGCTCTCCCCCGCTCTCCCCCGCTCTCCCCCTCCCCTCTCCCGCTCTCCCCCCTCCCCCGCCCCCCGCCTCTCCCCGCTCTCCCCGCTCTCCCCGCTCTCCCCCTCTCCCCGCTCCCCCGCTCTCCCCGCTCTCCCCGCTCTCCCCGCTCTCCCCGCCTCCCGCCCCGCTCTCCCCGCTCTCCCCCGCCTCCCCGCTCTCCCCGCTCTCCCCGCTCTCCCGCTCTCCCCGCTCTCCCCGCTCTCCCCGCCTCCCCGCTCTCCCCGCCTCCCCCGCCTCCCCGCTCTCCCGCTCTCCCCGCTCTCCCCGCTCTCCCCGCCTCCCCGCTCTCCCCGCTCTCCCCGCTCTCCCGCTCTCCCCGCTCTCCCGCTCTCCCCGCTCTCCCCGCTCTCCCCGCTCTCCTGCTCTCCCCGCCTCCCCGCTCTCCCCCGCTCTCCCCTCTCCCCGCTCTCCCCCCGCTCTCCCCGCTCTCCCCGCTCTCCCCGCTCTCCCCACTCTCCCCGCTCTCCCCGCTCTCCCCGCTCTCCCCCCTCTCCCCGCTCTCCCCGCTCTCCCCCCGCTCTCCCCGCTCTCTCCCCGCCTCCCCGCTCTCCCCGCTCTCCCCGCCTCCCCGCTCTCCCCGCTCTCCCCGCTCTCCCCGCTCTCCCGCTCTCCCCGCTCTCTCCCCGCTCCCCGCTCTCCCCGCTCTCCCCGCTCTCCCCGCTCCCCGCTCTCCCCCACTCCCCGCTCTCCCCGCTCTCCCCGCTCTCCCCGCTCTCCCCGCCTCCTCCCCGCTCTCCCCGCTCTCCCCCGCTCTCCCGCTCTCCCCCGCTCTCCCCGCCTCCCCGCTCTCCCCCCTCCCCGCTCTCCCCGCTCTCCCCACTCTCCTGCTCTCCCCGCCTCCCCACTCT
Organism: Zoroaster sp. YZ-2022; assembly: GCA_029582265.1. Classification (NCBI taxonomy): domain Eukaryota; kingdom Metazoa; phylum Echinodermata; class Asteroidea; order Forcipulatida; family Zoroasteridae; genus Zoroaster; species Zoroaster sp. YZ-2022. The sequence goes on along the minus strand of CM055816.1, from coordinate 55,872,340 downwards.
CCCCGCTCTCCCCCCGCTCTCCCCTCTCCCCGCTCTCCCGCTCTCCCGCTCTCCCCGCTCTCCCCGCTCTCCCCACTCTCCCCACCTCCCCGCTCTCCCCGCTCTCCCCGCTCTCCCCGCTCTCCCCGCTCTCCCCGCTCTCTCCCGCTCTCCCCGCTCTCCCCGCTCTCCCCTCCCCGCCTCCCCGCCTCCCCGCTCTCCCCGCTCTCCCCGCTCTCCCCACTCCCCGCTCTCCCCGCTCTCCGCTCTCCCCGCTCTCCCCACTCTCCCCGCTCTCCCCGCTCCCCATCTCCCCCACTCTCCCCGCTCCCCCTGCCCCACTCCCCGCTCCCTGCCCCACTCTCCCCGCTCCCCCCTCCCCGCTCTCCCCGCTCCCCCGCTCTCCCCACTCCCCGCTCTCCCCGCTCTCCCCGCTCTCCCCCGCTCTCCCCATCTCCCCGCTCCCTGCCTCCCCACTCTCCCCGCTCTCCCCCGCTCTCCCCGCTCTCCCCACCCGCTCTCCCGCCTCCCCCGCTCTCCCCGCTCTCCCCGCTCTCCCCCGCCTCCCCCGCTCTCCCCGCCTCCCCCACTCCCCGCTCTCCCCGCTCTCCCCCCACTCTCCCGCTCTCCCGCTCTCCCCGCTCTCCCCGCCTCCCCGCTCTCCCCGCCTCCCCGCTCTCCCGCTCTCCCCGCTCTCCTGCTCTCCCGCCTCCCTCCCCCGCTCTCCCCCGCTCCCCTCCCCGCCCCCTCTCCCCGCTCCCCAGCTCTCCCCCGCTCTCCCACTCCCCGCTCTCCCCGCTCTCCCCGCTCTCCCTCTCCCCACTCTCCCCCGCTCTCCCCACTCTCCGCCTCTCCCCGCTCTCCCCACTCTCCCCCCCGCTCTCCCCGCTCTCCCCGCTCTCCCGCTCTCCCCCGCTCTCCCCGCTCTCCCCCACTCTCCCCGCTCTCCCCGCCTCCCGCTCCCCGCTCTCCCCGCTCTCCCCGCTCTCCCTCTCCCCGCTCTCCCCGCTCTCCCCGCTCTCCCCGCTCTCCCCGCTCTCCCCGCTCTCCCCACTCCCCGCCTCCCCGCTCCCCCGCTCTCCCCGCTCTCCCCGCTCTCCCGCTCTCCCCGCTCTCCCCACTCTCCCCGCTCTCCCCACTCTCCCCGCTCTCCCCGCTCTCTCCTCCCCGCTCTCCCCCACTCCCCGCTCTCCCCGCCTCTCCCGCTCTCCCCGCTCTCCCCGCTCTCCCCGCTCTCCCCGCCTCCCCGCTCTCCCCCGCCTCCCGCTCTCCCCGCTCTCCCCGCCTCCCCGCTCTCCCCGCTCTCCCCGCTCTCCCGCTCTCCCCGCTCTCCCTGCCTCCCGCCTCCCCCTCTCCCCGCCTCCCCATCTCCCGCCTCCCCCGCCTCCCCGCTCTCCCGCTCTCCCCGCCTCCCCGCCTCCCCGCCTCTCCCGCCTCCCCGCCTCCCCGCTCTCCCCGCCTCCCCCGCTCTCCCGCCTCCCCGCTCTCCCGCCTCCCCGCCTCCCGCTCTCCCCGCTCTCCCCCGCTCCCCGCTCTCCCCGCCTCCCCGCCTCCCCGCTCTCCCGCTCTCCCCGCCTCCCCGCTCTCCCCGCTCTCCCCGCTCTCCCCGCTCTCCCCGCTCTCCCCGCCTCTCCCCGCTCCCGCCTCCCGCTCTCCCCGCCTCCCCGCCTCCCCGCCTCCCCGCCTCCCCCGCCTCCCCCGCTCTCCCGCTCTCCCCGCTCTCCCCGCCTCCCCGCCTCCCGCTCTCCCCGCCTCCCCGCTCTCTCTCCCCGCTCTCCCCGCTCTCCCGCCTCCCCGCCTCCCCGCTCTCCCCGCTCTCCCCGCTCTCCCGCACTCTCTCCCCGCTCTCCCCGCCTCCCCGCTCTCCCCGCCTCCCGCCTCCCCGCTCTCCCCGCTCTCCCCGCCTCCCTGCCTTCCCCCTGCCTGGGAGAAAAAAGAGTTTTTTATGCTAGTTTGCCTTGACTGTGGACTCAGGACACCTATGGGTCTTGAACCCACCTGGGGAATCTTTCTTTTCTATCTCACGCTGGGTTAACCAGTTCAGCCACTTGGTCGCCCACCACCACCCTAATATTTCTAATATATAAACCTCAAAGTCTATACTTGGGGAAATTTAGCACCCTCTATCTATGTGTTAACACATTAAATAAAAAAGAGGTATATAATTAAACTCAAATACAACTAATTTAAGCACAGCAAGTGGTCTAGTGGATAAGTATGAGGTTCTTGATTAATAAGTATGAGGTCCTGAGTTCAAGCCCAGTGTTTTTTATTTTTATTCTGACTGATGTCAGTCTAAGGTTTATATCTAAAGTGTATAATTAAACTCAAACGCATATGTCCCAACTACAGCAAGTGGTCTAGTGGATACTAATGTTGACTTGTAAGCAGGAGGTCCTAAGTTCAAACCCACTGTAATTCTTCTTTTTTTTTACTCGGACTGATGTCATTCTAATTAATTAAACTCAAACATCATTATCTTAAGCACAGTTAGTGGTCTAGTGGATAAGACTCTTGACTTATAAGTATGAGGTCCTGAGTTCAAGCCCAGTGTTTTTTTGTTTTATTCTGACTGATGTCATTCTAAGATTTATATCTAAGGTGTGTAATTAAACTCAAACGCATATGTCCCAACTACAGCAAGTAGTCTAGTGGATACTAATGTTAACTTGTAAGCAGGAGGTCCTAAGTTCAAACCCACTGTAAGTCTTCTTTTTTTTACTCGGACTGATGTCATTCTAATTAATTAAAGTCAAACGCCATTATCTTAAGCGCAGTTAGTGGTCTAGTGGATAAGACTCTTGACTTGTAAGTAGGAGGTCATAAGTTCGAGCCCAGGATGTCCTAGGTTCGAGTCTAATGTTTTAAATTTTTATTCTGACTGATGTCATTGTCGAAGGTTTATAAATAAACTCAAACACAAATATCCATAGGACAGAAAGTGGTTTAGTGGATAACACTCTTGGCTTATAAGTATGAGGTCCTGAGTTTAATCCCAGTGTTTTTAATTTTTATTCTGACTGATGTCATTCTAAGGTCCCAATTTCAAGCCCAGTGATTTTTATTTCTATTCTGACTTAGCAGCTCTATAAAATTAAGCCCAGATCTCATCACTGCGTTCTGAATCCCAACAAACCAGAAAAACTTAGAGTTGTGTTTGACTGTGCTGCCAGGTGTTGTGATACTTCGCTAAATGACAGAGTACTACAGGGGCCGGACATGATGAATAAGCTGGTTGGTGTACTTACCCGTTTCCGAGAGCACAAAGTTGGATTGATGGGAGACATTGAGCAAATGTTTCATCGGGTTGGAGTCTCCAAGAAGCACAGTGATGTGTTACGATTTCTATGGTGGCCTGAAGGAGATGTTACTAGACCTCCCGAAGTGTTCCGTATGACGGTCCATCTCTTTGGAGGGGTATGGAGTCCGAGTTGTGCTGCGTTTGCTCTTCGGCGAACGGCAGATGACAATGAGACTATGTTCAGCAGTGATGCAGTCCTGGCAGTGAAAGAGAATTTCTATGTTGATGATCTTCTCAAGTCCTTCAAGTCAGAGGATGATGCAGCACTCATGGTGAAGCAGCTGACACACCTTCTAGCTAAAGCTTAGTGGCTTCCACTTGACTAAGTGGATCTGCAGCAGCAGAAAGGTTATGGATTCCATACCAACGGCTGAGAGAGCCAAGACAGTCACAGACCTGGACCTTGACCAGGAGTGCGTTGGGACACCGAAGGTGATCAGATTGGGGTCAAGATAAAGACAAGGCGTGGATGTCACACTAAGAGAGGTCTCTTAAGTATCCTGAGCTCTGTGTATGATCCTCTTGGATTTGTGTGTTCATTTGTTCTGAGAGCCAAGATCCTGTTCCAGAATGAGTGTAGAATAGTTGGAAAGGGCTGGGATGAACCCTTGCAAGTCAGCACGCAAGATCGGTGGGCCAGGTGGTTAGATGATCTTCCCAGGTTGGATCAGTTTGCTGTTGATAGGTGTCTGGTTCCAGGTGATTTTGGAATTATTAGTGAATGTCGTTTGCATCACTTCTCCGACGCTTCACAGGATGCCTATGGCACCGTTTCTTATGCCCGTTTTGTCAACACTGATGGAGATGTTTACTGCACCAATGAAGACCATGACAATCCCTAGACTCGAGCTGTCTGCTGCAGTTGTAGCAGTTATAGGATGGACCAGATGCTCAGGAGAGAACTTAGGCTACAGGTGCAAGGATCAACATTCTGGACGGACAGTATGCTGGTGCTCCAGTATGTCAGTAACCAATCAAAGCGTTTCCAAACTTTGTTGCGAACAGAGTGGCTACAATCCACAATGGATCCACCGCCAGTCAATGGAGATACGTCAACTCAGAGCAGAATCCTGCTGACGATGCGTCCAGAGGACTTGATGCCCAGAGTATGCTTGACAAGAAAGATGGAGAAAGGGTCCAGACTTCTTGTGGCAGTCTGAGGATAGTTGGCCTGTGACCGAAGGTCCCTAGTCTACAGGATAAGGACAAAGAAGTGAGAAAGGAAGCATTGTCCCGAGCCATAGATGTTGTTGATCAGGATGACCCAGTTGATAGGTTGATCAGCAGATATTCGTCTTTGTATCGTCTCAGTAAAGCGGTCGCATGGATCCTCCGCTTCATGAAATGGCTGCAACAGCATAGACCTAGGAACCTGGTTGATGGAGATAAGGGACACCAGAAGCTGACTGTGGGTGAACTGCAAGATGCTGAGCTGGCTGTAATCGGGAGTGTTCAGAGAAGACACTACAAGGAGGAGTTCCATGATTTGTTTGCGGGCAAGGCCTCTGTGAAGAGACGGAGTCCTGTGTATAGTCTCGAACCATACGTAGATGACAATGGGGTAATGAGGCTTGGAGGTAGACTTCGACTCGCTCCAGTCGAACCCACTCGCAAGTATCCAGTGATACTACCTCGTGATAGTCATCTGGCCACTTTGATAGTTCGTCGTGCACATGAATTGCTGTCTGGCCACTCGGGCAAGGAGTATGTGCTCTCCTTGATAAGAAGACAGTACTGGATTCCCAAAGTACGACCTTTGATCAACCGCATTCTTTGGGAATGTGTGCTCTGTAGAAGACTGCGAGGATTGTCTGGTGTTGCAGCGCATGGCTGATCTGCCTGCCTACAAGTTACTCCAGGTAAACCACCGTTTACCGATGTGGGGGTCGACCGCTTCGGGCCATTTCACGTCAAACGAGGCAGGAGCAGAGAAAAGCGATATGGCTGCATTTTCACCTGCATGTCTATTAGAGCAGTCCACCTGGAGAAGCTACACTCTCTAGAAACTGATTCATTCCTCAATGCCTTCCTCAGGTTTGCGGCAAGGCGAGGAACCCCCGAGAAAGTTCTCTCTGATAATGGGACTAACTTCGTTGGAGGAGAAAAGGAACTCAGGGCAGCTATCAAGCGTCTAGAGGAAAGCAAACAGACAGAGGGTTTCTTCCTCAGAAGGATCGAATGGCAGTTCAACCCCCCGGCGGCTTCCCACATGGGAGGCGTTTGGGAGCGCCAAATTCGTACCTGCCGGAAAGTCATGGGTTCACTTCTGCGTGATCAGGTGCTTGATGATGAGAGACTAGACACCTTGCTTTGTGAAGTGGAGTCTATCGTCAATGACAGACCTATCACAGCAGTCTCCGATGACCCGACAGACCTCGAACCGCTCACACCCAATCATCTGTTGAAGCTTGGACATGGCCATCCGGTTCCACTCCGTGACTTGAAGGCAACTGACCAGTATGGAAAACGATGGAAACACGTACAGTTCCTGGTAGAACAGTTCTGGAGACGTTGGACTGCAGAATATCTCCCCACACTTCAACGTCGACAACGTTGGATCCAACCTCAACCCAATTTCAAGGCTGGTGACCTAGTGTTGGTCATGGATGACAACTCACCCAGGTGTCAGTGGCCTCTGGCGAGGATCTTGAAGACCTTCCCTGGAGGAGACGGTCTAGTAAGGAGTGTGGAAGTGCGAACAGCTGCCGGAAGTTATGTCAGGCCAATCACAAAATTGTGCCTTTTAGAAGGTGTTAAAGGCTAGACGCATCTCGTTCAACCAATTTGGACCCAGTTTATAGAGTTGTTGAGACAACACGTTTAAGTTCCAGCTTAAAGTTTAATTGTTTAATAGATTCACTGTTTAAGCCTGGTTACTTGTAATGATTGTAAATGTGCGTTGATTACTCTTACATTTAAGGGGCCGGAATGTAACGCAGGCTTTTCCTTAAGTTTATTTGGCTGTGCATTTTACCATGTTACACCAGAAAATCGTGTGTGGGGGTCAATATTCTTTGCCTCACCCACGTGGTTTTAGTTTTGGTGCATATAAATAGGCATCGTTATGTGTGCATTTGGGCGGTCGTACATGTGCTGTAAAATCCCATCTGTCAACGTTTTGGGGTAGAAATAAGCCTGAAACTTTCCTTTGTTTAAGTACCAACAGAAAGCGTTATTTAGGCAGTTGACCTGACGTAATTTCTGCTTAGTTTGTCGTCTTTTGGCCTATGCTCAGCAAACTCGTGAGTTTCTTTAGTTTCATGAACGTTTATGTGTGCAAACATTTACAATAACGTTTGGGCTCTTTTGAAGTTAATTATTTGTAGGGCAGACATATTTGGGGGTACACGTATAAATTCATGCAGTGTAATTTGCTTTATGTAGGTCCTAACTGTTTGCCACGATTTCTGTTTGACCACAAATAACTGGCGATTATACTTCTCATGTTGATTATTTCATATAATGTTTATTTAATCATGATAACAATGTATTTACATATATTATTTGATCTGTGGTTAATTTCAGATTAAACCTAGTTATATTCCACAAGTTTACATCTCTTCGTGGAAAGTGTCAATGACATGAGAGTGAATGGGTTAATTACAAACAGGGCAGCAGAATGCGTTACAGATCCTATTATAGTTGCCACTACGCATGTACAATGACTGTGTTGGTCACTAATTGTGGAGTTTACAAGATCAGACTGACATGACTGAGGAAGTCATCGTATACCAAAAATGCCCGATTTTTCATGAAATAAATATCCTGGAATAATTTGAAGTATATGTCCATCATCATCCATATGTTCTCCACCTTACATTATTGGTTATATTTAATGAAAAATAGTGGCGGCCAGATACGACATTCTACACCGCTATTGTTTGGTTAATATCATGCTAATCTTACATTTGTTTTTTTTTCCAAAAAAATTTCTTTGATTCTACAAAGCAACTTATGGAACAAAAATAAAATGGTCAAATCCACACAATCAAAAACATCAAGTTGTTGCAATATCTATCAATAGTTTTGTGCATTCCAAAACACGTCCTAACCATCCCACTCCCCAAAAAATAAAAACATGACTAAATAAATTAATAAATTTCAAGTGGGGAGTGGGGATGCACTTTGGCGCTGATCACCCAATCCTTGACCGAGTGGTATCAATTTACATCTGACTACCCGAACTGTTCTGAGTCTCGGGATACTTTCAGTTCAGGCCATGTACTGCACACCTCCACGCTTGACTGCCCAAAGGGTTTTCCTATTGCCTTTTTCCTTGGCTTGATCTTCACGCATACCCCCGTTGACGTACTTTTTATATTTTTCACACCACATCTCTTCAGTAGCCACTTTAGCCTCTTCCAACCAGTCTCGAAAAGTGCCATTGTCTTCCAGTTCAGAACTAGACTCATCCTCTTCCGATGATTCGTCATATTCCACCTCCGTATCGGATTCTGAATCATCTTCCTCGAAATCTTCGTCTTCATCCTGCGTAGATTCAGTTTCACAAGTTTCTATTTCCGAATCTTCAAATCTACGCTTTTTAACATCGGGTTCAGAATTATCGATGTCAGAATTGTCAGATTGGATAGCTTTAATTTCAGAATCATCGTCAACTTCATCCATTTTAGATTTCTCTCCATTATGTACAGTACATGTTCTGCATGCCTCCGTAGGTTATATCTCCGTCCAAAGCTTTTGCCGCACTGGTGACAAGCATGGGGTTTGACAGCAGAAATAACATTCATGTTGAATCTCTGATGCTTAATCTCCGATTGACAAGAAACGGAAGAAATAGTTTATATATAGGCCTATAACTACTCATTTCGGAATGAGTAAAGACTGAATGAGTAAAGATTCAATGAGTAAAGACTCAATGAGTAAAGACTCAATGAGTAAAGACTCAATGAGTAAAGATTCAATGAGTAAAGATTCAATGAGTAAAGATTCAATGAGTAAAGAGACTCAATGAGTAAAGACTCAATGAGTAAAGATTCAATGAGTAAAGACTCAATGAGTAAAGACTCAATGAGTAAAGACTGAATGAGTAAAGACTCGATGAGTAAAGACTCGATGAGTAAAGACTCGATGAGTAAAGATTCGATGAGTAAAGACTCGATGAGTAAAGATTCGATGAGTAAAGACTCGATGAGTAAAGATTCAATGAGTAAAGATTCAATGAGTAAAGAGACTCAATGAGTAAAGACTGAATGAGTAAAGACTCAATGAGTAAAGATTCAATGAGTAAAGACTCAATGAGTAAAGACTCAATGAGTAAAGATTCAATGAGTAAAGACTCAATGAGTAAAGATTCAATGAGTAAAGACTGAATGAGTAAAGACTGAATGAGTAAAGACTGAATGAGTAAAGACTCAATGTACGAAGACAGACAAAAGAACGACCTAGGCAGGTGATGTGAGAAACGACTGTCTCAAACTTGCCCGAAATCATCAATATGCATGCGGCGCTTGCGCACTACTCCCTCCACCACACAAACTGCACACCTCCACCCGAAATCATCAATATGCATGCTGCGCTTGCGCAGTATTTTGTGTGCAGTTTGTGTGGAGGGAGTAAGTATTTTGTGTGCAGTTTGTAATGAGGAGGAGCAGTGCAGTGAGAGTGTTCCGCATTACGACCAACATTGAGGAGGAGGAGCACACCTCCACGCGCGCGCCCAGACGTGTCTCACGCGCGAAAGGCCGCGAATTTGTTAGAATTTAAAATAACAATAATAATAATAATAATAATAATAATAATAATAATAATAATAATAATACTTAATGTTTTCAGTTTATCAAATGTTTTCCAATTTAAAACCAATATAAAAACCATCTGTAAATATATTGATGTCAAAGATTGCTGTTGGTGTTAAAATTAAATTTAACAAATCATACTTGAATAGCTTCATGTACAGTCGTTCTTTTGTCTGTCTTCCGTTTTAACAGTAGAATCGATACTGTGCGCGCGATCAATAATCTTAATTTCCCGATTCTCTCTCACATACTGGTACCACGCGTGTGTATGTGAATGAAAAGAGGTGATGTGAGAAACGGTGATTTTATTTTTTTATTTTTTATGACGTCATTTTGGCCAAGTAAAAAAATTGTGTTACCACTGCTCCATCACAATGAGGAGGAGCAGTGCAGTGAGAGTGTTCCGCATTACGACCAACATTGAGGAGGAGGAGCACACCTCCACGCGCGCGCCCAGACGTGTCTCACGCGCGCGCCCAGGTGCAGTGAGAGTGTTCCGGTATTTTGTGTGCAGTATTTTGTGTGCAGGGAGTAAGTATTTTGTGTGGTGTGCAGTATTTTGTGTGCATGTCTGCCAGATTACGACCAACATTGTGGTGGAGGAAGAGGAGGAGCAATGAGGAGGAGCAGAGTTTGAGGAGGAGCAATGAGGAGGACTCTGCTCCTCCTCATTGCTCCTACTCTGCTCCTCCTCATTGCTCCTCCTCCTCCACCACAATGTTGGTCGTAATCTGGCAGACATACTACTGACCATGCGTGACCGTTTTGTCTGACAGTGAGGACACTATTGTCCACAAATAAGTTCACACATTTACTACACGCAGTGTTATTGTTGATATTTAAAGGTTTAAAAGGTGGTAAGTTTCTTTTGCGTTTCAGTATATTTCAAAGAACATTTCATGCACAGGAACCATGTCAAAATTCCCATTCACATTGCCTCCAAATCTCAACACGAGGCCTGAGTTTTCATGAAATAAATATCTTGGAAAAATTTGAAGTATACATAATTTATGTCCATCATCATCCATTTGTTCTCCACCTTACTGAGCAGGCAAGATTACATTATATAGCTTTAACACCCTATTTTTATTTTTTCCCCCAGATTTGTCAAATTATACATCAAATTGAAGCTATGAGATATAACCAAATCGTAGTGTGCCACTAATTTGACCATCAAAGCATTTATGGTAACTCATTTCACAAGAATTACAAGCTATTAATGTAAGGAATTCAATTGTGTTTTTTGTTTTCTAATAGGTCATTTAGTTCTTCAGATATTGGCTGTTGAACTTGGAAAAGTTGTGAGGTCATACTTGGGTCATCCTCTTTACATTGATACCTAACAGTGCCCGGCCAAAATGGTCTGACCACTATAAACTGACCATTACATTTGGGGCGTTTTTAACAGCATGTACACTGTATATATGACAATAAAAATATTTAAAAATTAATACAAAATATAAGGACCCCAATGGCCGGGTCAAGGTGACCTTTGAGGTCATCCTTGGGTCATCCTCTATACATTGATACCTAACAGTGCTCGGCCAAAAGGGTCTGACCACTAGAAACTGACCATTACATTTGGGGCGTTTTTAACAGTATGTACCCTGTATATAGTAAATATTTACAAATTAATAAAAAATATAAGGACCCCATTGGCCGGGTCAAGGTGACTATTGAGGTCATCCTTGGGTCATCCTCTTTACATTGATACCTAACAGTACCCGGCCAAAATGGTCTGACCACTAGAAACTGACCATTACATTTGGGGCTTTTTTAACAGCATGTACACTGTATATATGACAAAAAAAATATTTAAAAATTAATAAAAAATATAAGGACCCAATGGTCATCCTTGGGTCATCCTCTATACATTGATACCTAACAGTGCCCGGCCAAAAGGGTCTGACCACTAGAAACTGACCATTACATTTGGGGCGTTTTTAACAGCATATGTACACTGTACATGTATATATGACAATAAAATATAGTAAATATTTAAAAATTAATAACAAATATAAGGACCCTAATGGCCGGGTCAAGGTGACCATTGAGGTCATCCTCGGGTCATCCTCTTTACATTGATACCAAACAGTGCCCGGCCAAAAGGGTCTGACCACTAGAAACTGACCATTACATTTGGGGCGTTTTTAACAGCATGTACACGGTATATATGACAATAAAAATATTAAAAAATTAATACAAAATATAAGGACCCCAATGGCCGGGTCAAGGTGACCTTTGAGGTCATCCTTGGATCATCCTCTATACATTGATACCTAACAGTGCCCGGCCAAAATGGTCTGACCACTAGAAACTGACCATTACATTTGGGGCGTTTTTAACAGCATGTACACTGTATATATGACAATAAAAATATTTAAAAATTAATAAAAAATATAAGGACCCCAATGGCCGGATCAAGGTGACCTTTGAGGTCATCCTTGGGTCATCCTCTATACATTGATACCTAAGTGCCCGGCCAAAAGGGTCTGACCACTAGAAACTGACCGAATGCAATTGTCCCATATACTAGGACATGCATTAAATCGAATGTCAAACCAGTAACCGTTACTTGTTTGATATTGAATGTCAAACGTCGAATAAGTAACCAACTTCACGCCGGTCGCAAAATGTACGTTAACTTATACTAGAAGTAGAAGTAGAATGCACTTCCTCGTAGTAAGCTACTGCCTCCGAGTGAGAATACAAAACTCCCAATACAACAAGACAATCTTCGAGGCGTCTTTTGTTTTAATTATTTCAATAATATTTACATTTTCGGTGTGCATATATGCCTTTCAGCGTCCTGTATATGACTCACACAATTGCTGAAAAAGTTGTCAATACTCAGCGTAGCTTCACCCATCGCACATCAATAACAGGCGAGACGTTTGATGTGTACGTGTGTGTACGTATCTGACCGACCGTCTCGAACGAAAAATCAGCTTTTACACAAGGTACCAGACTAAAGCTCAATTTTCGGCCAGGACGAACGGCTCGATCTTCGTTGACAACTGTTGACGTCCTTTATATGAAACTTATGTCTTCAATATATGAAAATGTCCATGTCTTCAATATTTATATGAAATGTCCATGTCTTCAATATTTGAAGTTACGTCCATTATACAGAGGGCGCTGTTCAAAACTTTTATATTTGTGTTGGTCTTTTATATATTTGTTTTTGACACTTTATATATATATTTTTGATCCTTTTTATATTTGACTGTGATCCTTTATATATTTGTATTTGTCCTTTATATATGGTTTTGCTCTTAAATATATGAGTTTGCTCTTAAATATATGGTTTTGCTCTTAAATATATGAGTTTGCTCTTAAATATATGAGTTTGCTCTTAAATATATGGGTTTGCTCTTAAATATATGGATTTGCTCTTAAATATATGGATTTGCTCTTCTATATTTAGTTTAGTCTTATATATTTGTAAATGCTCATTTAGTCATATACGGCACCTCATATACATACATTATGTACATTATAAACGCACTAAAAAACGTGTAACGGATGCCAGAAAACCACATGAAATGTAGCCTTGATCAAGGCTGTTGTCGCAGTTCGCACTTACCACTGTATTCCCACCCTCAGCCTGTACCGATTGCTAGCCCGAGAAATTCAGAACACACACACACACACACACACACACATACATACATGTAGACCACAGCAAACTGAGACGATACTTGGTATTCTATCAAACGGAGGACAGTGGTACAATTTGGGTAGTATCTATCAAATTGAGGACAACATACACAATCACTGTCTGTGAGGATTCCCTTACAGAAAATAGAGCTTGCCGCAAGCTTGCCATGAGCTTGCCACAAGCTTGCCGCAATCATAAAGAGCTTGCCGCAAGCTTATATGAGCTTGCGCTATTTTCTGCAAGGTTAGTACTAACTCGCTGCAAGCTTGTGGCAAGCTTGCGGCAAGCTTGTGGCAAGCTTGTAGCAAGCTTGCGGCCAGCTTGCCAAGTTTGCGGCCAGCTTGCCAAGTTTGCGGCCAGCTTGCCAAGTTTGCAGCAAGCTTGCCTAATTGCAAGCTTTTTGATTGTTAATAATATTGTACTATATTTTATTCTTCATGTATAATGCTGTAATTAAACTTCATCTTGCATTATACAATGCAATTCTCAAGCCTTAATTATAATATATATAACAAATTTAACAAAATTAATGCAATTAAATTTTTTATTCAAATCAGTGAATTACTCATAGTCCAAAGAGTAATTTATTTTCAGAATGCACATACATATGTTGAATTATGTATGTACAATTTTGAAATAACACATAATATTCAATTTATGTATTATATTAAATTCCTCATTATTGTTTGGCAAATCATGAAATCTATAGTAATAAAAAGAACAGAAGTTCTATACCTTCTGCCTCCTTTAATGTATAGCAGAATCGATCATATATTGTTCAGACCTAAAGTATACACAAGTTTGAAATGAACCATTTCTAATTGCTACCAAAGTGATTTTGAACCAACTAAGTTTGTTTTCATCATGACAGAAATTCTCTAGCCTATACATGCAGAATAAATAAACAACCTGATGGTCAATCATTTTACTAACCTAGCTGTGATCTGATGAGTATATTTGTGGAGGCAGCATATATTTATCAAATGTACAGGTGTATTAATTGTACAACTCCATGATGACTTTCCTCATACTCAAATACATTAAGTAAGTTGTTTATTTGTGTGTAACCCACTTATTGGAACACAGACTACAGGCAAGCAAGCTGTAATTGATACCTCTAGTGCAGTGCACATAATTTGCATTGATTATGTAATACTATCACTGTATGGGGTAGTGTGTGTAACCATGGAGGAAGGATCCTTCCTCCATGGTGTAACTTGACACTGTGTGACCATAGCTGTCTGGCCAATCATTGGACCTTAATTCATGGTCAAGCTATGCCTCTGCAGTGTGCTCTAAATTCAAACTGGAAGAAACAGATCTACAGTATACAGCAGTTTTTCAATGGAAGCAGTGAAATTTCAAGCAAGTTTTGTGATGCAGGATGGGATTAATGATGGTAAGATGATTGTACTTTTTCAGTCTTATGAACTGTATAATGAATGATTTTACTTCATGTGAATGTGAATTGTACACTATGGCCGGGCTATATATTGAGTGCTGCAAATACAGAAATGCTGATAATGCAGTCTTGAATTGATCTGTCCTCCATGTGTCAACCTATTGAATTTTGCAAAACCTTATGAGTGCAAAAGTTTTTACTTTTGAAATGGTGTTCATTATTTTTGCTATTCATGTTGTATTGTAATGATTTCATTAACAACTACATGGTGTAATCATATGGTAATTCAGGAATAATTAACTGAATGATGAATGAAAAGCACATATATATATTCATCAGAAGAACTGTAAATACTGCATGGCTCTAGAAAATATTGCAGTCACATCCACATGATGGATATACAAGAAGTTACATGTACATATCCATTATCATTATATTTAAGAACTCATCAGGAGGTTCCTTTTCGAAAATCTAATAATTTGGGGGTGATTTACATCATGGAAAGAGCATGTACCTGCATGTAATTGTATCTGTGCAAATATATAAAAGCCACATTTCAAATTTAAATTGGTGGAAGGAGAAATATCTGGCTTTTCTAATATTTGTCTCCTTTCTTTGAATACACAGACTAAGTTGTTCTACGATAAACTACATATGACTGATGATGCTGCTACTGTGATCAAAGATTGGATGACAACCAGCCTCTTATATCTCCCTGATGAAGCTACAGCATTTCAACATTTTCCAAAAAGAGATTATACTTCATATGCTGTTGCACAAATATACTGACATAACATGAACATTAAAATTTTGATTGTTCATTCTTAAATGGTTGTATTATTATCTTTTGGCCATACTGTTATTGTAATTATTTCAAAATTGTAATTATTGTAATTATTGCACATATGTAAAGATAATATTTAGCCAAAAAACAAACGATGATTCATATTTGATTTACAATAAAATGATTCCCTGCATGGTCACAATCAAAATGTATCCCTCAGGATTAGCCTACAAGCTAAATTATTATCCACCAAAGATGTCAGATATGTATAGCTACTGTAGTTTTATTTTACTAACCTACAAGTTAGCCTATGCAAAGCTGATGTTTTCATCAGAAAGCTTGTAGATCGACATACATGTATGTCAGCAAATTACAGCACAAAATTGTATTTAAGCTTTTGCAAGCTTGCATATTATGTTCAAGCTTAATATTTAGATCTTGGCAAATAGAAATATCTGCAAGCTCCATTAAGCTGCAAGGTGTCTGTATAAGTTTAGTTTGCATATTCATGCAAACTTGCAAGATTGCAGCAAGCTTACAATCTTGTCTGCAGCAAGCTTGCCCTAATTTTATTGTTGGAACCCCTGAAAGCTTGCAGGCTTGCTGCAATCTTGTCTGCAAGCTTGAACAAATTTGCATTTTTGGAACCCTGCAAGCTTGCCGGCAAGCTTGCCAGCAAGCTCCATGATATTTCTGTAAGGACGGCAAGCTTGCCAGCAAGCTATCCGGCAAGCTTGCCGGCAAGCTTGCGGCAAGCTTGCCCTAATTTGCATTTGTGGAACCCTGCAAGCTTGCCGGCAAGCTTGCGGCAAGCTCCATGAAATTTCTGTAAGGGTTACCTGCACTTTAGGCATATGGCATAATGTTTTCTTAGTGCTTGGGAGATATTAACTATCTGTAAGCATCTTCCGCATAATTAGTCAGCATAAATAGTTAGCATAATTAGTCAATGAACACAGGAATGATAAATCTGCTCGCTGGGCAATTTGGAGGTACATTTGTCTTTTTGGCTTAACTTGTTTTTCTATTGTCTGTTCACAAGGCGTACAATACCTTTTCAGTTCACTCTAACTTTCAACTTTGATAGAGCTTCATTGTGTTTTTGCAAAAGTCTTTAATGTTCCGCCACGTTCGAGTCGCGAGTGCCACAGGACAGGCCGTTTCAATGTCACGTTTGCCGGGTAGTTTCTTCATCAGAAAAAATCTCTGTAGTCCCTCCATGACGTCTCTCTTCTCTTCTACAGTCCATGGACGATGCTGCCCTCTTCGAGATAACGGGAGGCCCGACTAGTGGATGGGACACTGGCTTCACAAGTTCCTATAACACAAAGTAATTAAAAAGACAATTTAGACATAGGAAATCATTCACGCTCGGTGCAGCCAGCTAGAGACAGAGAGAAAGAGAAATAATAATAATAATGTGTGGACTTATATAGCGCACGTATCCACCAACTGAGTGGTGCTCAAGGCGCCTATTATTACCCCTGCTCATCAGGCTCATAAATCATTCCTGAAACCATCTCAGCTCCCTGGGGAGTATACAGCTCAATTGCTGCCATTACAGCACATATAGGGCTAATCAACCAACTCTGCCCTCACAGGTACCCATTTAACCCCTGGGTGGAGAGAAGCAATTATGGTTAAGTGTCTTGCTCAAGGACACAAGTGTCACGGCCGGGATTCGAACCCACATTCTGCCGCTAACACCAGAACTTGAGTCCGGTAAGCTAGACCGCTCGGCCACGACACTCCATTAACCCTCCTATGCCCAGGCTGAAATTTGGCCCAGTCAGCACGGCACTCACAGACAGTCACTTGAGTATTTTTGGGTGCATTGCCAATTAGTAGGTCAAACCACAGAGTCACACAGAGCTGTGTATGTACTGTTGAGTGGTTTTAGTTTTACCTCCTAGCCACATGTCCTTGCATTTATTTGAGTGCACTGCACAAAGTCAATGGGTTGGGAGTTACATACAAATTTTGAGTGTATTTGAGTGCACTGCACAAAGTCAATGGGTTGGGAGTTACATACAAATTTTGAGTGTATTTGAGTGCACTGCACAAAGTCAATGGGTTAAGAGAGACATAAACATTTTGAGTGTCTTTGAGTGTTAAACCTATAGGAGGGTTAATAGAGAGAAAGAAATAGAAAGAAAGATAGAGGAAAATAGATGGACTGAATAACAGATGGAAACAAAAATATAAACAGCCAAAACTTACTGTTATCACTAGAATCATCACTCGAGTCACAGTAGTCAGAAGAATCACTGCTGCCGTCATCAGTGGTGAAGCCCTCTGCAAATAAATAAAGAACAACAAAGAAATGATTAAAGTATTTCTGCTCGTAAGAATGTGCTAGCCACGGTGGAGGGAGGGTGCGAGGGGATGAGAAAATGTCGGTCACCTACATGTAGGCAATTGGGAGCAAACAAAAAAAGTGAGGTACACACAGAGGAGATATTAGTTTTCACAGTGGCTGTACGTACCTCCAGTGACATGTAACTCTTGCAGTGATTTGCCATGCTGGGACTCCAAGTTGCCCGTCTCCAAGCTGAGGAAAAGTCGTGACAGTTGAGTAACCCTCTGGACGGTATCTGGCATCTGGTAGTATTCACGATGGACTCGCAAATCGTGACCCATGAAGTCTGCCAGGGTTTCCAGCTGATGGTCCTTCAAGGCAAGAATTTGTGATGCAGTCGCCACATGTTTTCGAAGTTTGGTAGAGCGGATGCTGTCGGCATTGTCGAGGCCTGCATCGTTTGCATACGCTCTGAGACAGTCACTTCCTCGAATATGGCTCATGCCTCCATAACAAGACCGTGCAAACAAGTACACGTTATCCTGTGCAACTCCAGCTTGAATTCTCTTTGCAACCAGAGCATTCAACCACGTCATGGCCTCATTGCTGAGAAGGACCGGCACAGTTCTGCCCCTCTTACCAACTATTTCAACGACTTTGAACATTTTGCAGAGGTGCCTTTCGAGATCAGTGAGCACGCAGTCCCTATTGACAACAGATGTACTGTGCTTGTTGAAATCTTCAACTTTCATCTTGGAAACTTCACCCTGCCTCCTGCGATTGAACATAATGAGGCTGCACAGTGTGACCTCATTCAATATCTTCCAGGGTGCGATGACTTGTTTCCCCCGGGCAGCTTGAAGGAGTCGCAATTGCCTGTCACCAGTGTCATTGAGAAACGATGACATTTTAACCACATCAGCATTTGTGGGGAGAATGGTGGGTTTATTACGCTTTCCTTGGTACAGTGTTCTGTGCGCATGGGTGGACACATGTTCTCTCCATTTCATTTCACACAATTGCAGGAACTGGTCGGATGTTTGTGCTTTGTGCCTTTCACCGGACTCCAGAGCATTTCCTTTGAGAATGACTGCACATTTCTTGATGGAATGCCCAATCTTCAGTGCTACAGATGGAACATTATACAACTGGTTGACTTCACTGAAGCCTGCGATATCCTGAACAGCCTTGAATATATCATTGAGGTGGTGGGGATGGATGAATACTTCAAGTGATGCATTTGGTAGGTTGGTGTTTTTTCGCAGTTGGATGACGAGGCGACCCAATTTGCGTAGCTTGTTTCGGATATAGCCATGTTGAGCTACGTCGTGGCCGAGCTTCAGGTATTCAAGTTTGGCTACTTCGATAATCAGTGAATCGGTTTTGACTATGATAGATATATCATCTCTCTTCATGGGACTTAAAACTTTGTTCAACTTGAAAGATACACCAACAGGAGGAGGTTTCAACAAATCACTCTTGTGAACCACTCGTCCACGCCTACACCCTCCATCAGTATGTGCATTGAGCACAGGCTTAAATGGGCACCGGTGTCTCCAAAGATCACTAATAACCAAAACAATATATGCACGGTCCATAGTCATGGGGATCTGCCTTATGATTGGGCCTATATGCCACAATGAGGACACCCTCACCCTCTCGAAGTACTTTGCAATTGTGTCTGTGATTACCAACATTACGTATTTTCAACAGAAGATTGTTACGGGCACTACGGTCGGTCTCCGAGGTAATATCTGCAACTTCTCTTTCTTCCTTATGGCAAGACCGAAGATGACGGGGCAACTTAGCCTGAGGTTCGTCACAGTAAAAACAAAAGTGTTTTTTGTCCCATTTCCTTTGACCACCCATATTACTGGTCTGCATGACTGTCACGCCGCAGTTCTCATCGGGTTCAAAATCGTCAGGTGAGCTGTGTGGCTCGTTAGTCGGGCTGCTATGACATCCCGAGGCTTCAGGGGTAACACTGGAAAGGGTTGGTTGGCCACCGTCATCCCTGCACTGTGGCGATGATGGGTGGACCAGCTAGAATGAAATAAAACAGACATATTTATCAGCAGTGGATACACGCTATTTTCGATCTGGGAAAGGCTGCAGTGAAAGGGAAGGGGGGAGCTACGGCCAAACCCCATTAACCCTCCTATTATCAGTGTAGTTCTTCACAAAGTGGACCCATACTTCAAAATGTCTCAACTGGGACATATTGTGGTACGCACTTTCTTATCTAATGATTAATGGCATAGCCCAAGGCTCTTCAGAGAGATGAGGTAAACTGAAGCAGCCACCTGCTTTGTTTCATTGCAAGGCTAACTTGAAATAAACCAGTGCAGTAAATTGTGCTATACACGTACTGTGTGAGGATCAGAACAGTTTGGTTTTTGTCCCATACCCAGGGGCATTTTGGGGTATCCATGAGTAGTATGTTAGATGGGGGTTCTAAGACAACTACTAAAAAATGATTTTTAAAAATCATTTATAGTAGTTGTCCTAGAACCCCCATCTAACATACTACTCCATGTACCATTCTTGTGTACAGTATGCAATATTTTGAGGCATGCACACAAAAAGCATTGTGTACTCAGCAGTTTTTTTGTTGCAGCATTTTGGAGACTGCATGTATAGAAGGGTTAATGTGTGTGTAAGGTACTTACTTTACAGGGCAACTTCTTTTGGTGACGACCCCTCATGCTCCATGTTGCTAAAGATACTTATAGCATACGCATTGACTCACTGGGGAAAAATAATATAAATCACAAACCTGAATTAGCCCTCCTACACATAGAGGCCACTGTAAACCACAAAATGTCCAATGTGTTGTACACACATTGTTTGTGCATATAAGCCACACTGCCCCTTTGAAGTAATCTCCATTGTACATACAAAGACACATGTATACGTACCACAGTTGACCTTTTATTGTTAGCAGGTTAAACCAAACTCCCAATAATAATTCACCATCAGCCATTGAGAACAATAAACCATACAAAGCCCCCATTGGGATTTTCAGTAGTTATTTGGTAAACACAGACTCTCCATAGTAACCTACCACCAGCCACTGAGTCTGGAACAAAGTATTATGCCCTGCAATATGTCAATCACAAAGCACTAAAACCAACAGACATATGAAGCATTATGTTACTATGCAATATAGCTATGGGGAGCCACTGCCTACCATAGCAACGGCTTGTAGTGGCCTGCATGGCTTGCTTAAAAGATTTCAGTGATTGCAGGAGGGTTAATACAGACTAACCCTCCTACAATCAGTGAAATTTTTCAAGCAAGCCATTCACGCCACTACAAGCCATTGCTATGGTAGGCAGTGGCTCGTCATAGCTATACTGCATAGTAACATAATGCCTCATATGTCCGTTGGTTTAAGTGGTTTGTGATTGACATATTGCAGGGCATATTACTTTGTTCCAGACTCAGTGGCTGGTGGTAGGTTACTATGGAAAGTCTGTGTTTAAAAAATAACTGCTGAAAATCCCAATTAATGGATGATGGAGGCTTGGTATGGTTTATTGGTCTCAATGGCTGATGGTGATTTATTATTTGGAGTTTGGTTACCGTATAACCTGCCAAAAAATCAGGTCAACTGTGGTATACATGTGTCTTTGTATGCATGTATGAGTGTTGGCTCTGAAAAGAGCCGTTGGTGGTCGTCGCTTTGAACAGTGTACTCTGCTCAAAATGTCTAGACCACCAAGGGCTCTTTTCAAAGCCAACACTCCTCCCAAAGAGATTACTAGTTACACATGGTTGTACCCGCAAGTTTACTACTATAGTTATACTAGTAAAAGTAGTATAGTTTTACTATCATCCACACGGAAATTCATCCACACCATGGCCTTCAACCATCACTTACTAATACTATATAAATAGAATTCGAGTCAACTCGTACCCCAACCAACTCGTGCCCAACCAACTCGTACTCCAACCAACCCGTACCCCAACCAACTCGTACTTCAACCAACTCGTACCCCAACCAACTCGTACCCCAACCAACTCGTACCCCAACCAACTCGTACTCCAACCAACTCGTACTCGTATAAGAAAATGGAATCTTGGTGTTGAATTGGTGTGTTGTTTTTTCCCGTAACTTTTGTAAACCTTAAAAAATATTATTATAAATATTAGAATAAATTAAGTAAGTTGAGTTTCCCAGGCTTTAAAATTGTATGAAAATTTTTACCCGTAAATTTTTGTCCCCATTTCCCCTCCCTCAGAATATATTTAATAATGCAATTTTACATGTAACAAAAGATCTCGGCGGGTTGCCAATGATAATGCTTTTTTATTATTATTTTTGTCCCCATTCCCCCTCCCTCAGAATATATTTAATAACCCAATTTTGGGCGTATTATGAGGGCGAGTAAAATATCCCTGAATGAGCAGGTAATGCAGTCATGAGCACGAGTTGCAGTCATGAGTACGAGTTGACCAAAATGAGCACGAGTTGGTTGGAGTACGAGTTGGTTGGAGTACGAGTTTGTCGGAGTACGAGTTGGTTGAAGTACGAGTTGGTTGGAGTGCGAGTTGGCACGAGTACGAGTTGACCAAAATGAGCACGAGTTGGTTGGAGTACGAGTTGGTTGGAGTACGAGTTGGTTGGAGTACGAGTTGACCTGTTTCCATATAAATAGGACCTAGTTTGGTGTTAAAATGACAGCTCTATACTGTGTTTGGTATAATAATGTATTGTTCAATAAACTTAAAATATAATGATTATAAAAGAGTTATAATAAGTCAGCTATGTGGCATTTCATAATATTAAACCCAAGAGGCTGTGATCGCTAATTATTATATTACATGTTAATGTCATTATATTAAATGATTACACTACAGGCAGCCTACGACAAACGTTGCATTGAACTTAGCCTAAATAACAAATGCATCTGAGACTGAGAGCATACTTTTAAAATTTCCAGTAATTTTCTATAGACACATTTTAGTACTTAAATCGTTAGTAATAGTACACTTGACTTGGCTTACCTGTATCTTGTGAGCGGCTGAAAAAGACCGTCTTCTCTCTAGCAATAGCAGGCACGCACTGGTGGAAAGGACGCTATCTTTGAGTATACCAAAAGGCATCTCGATCGTAAACATGCTGATATGATGACAACAATAGCAAACGCGTCTCCACATGTCCAAAGTATTGTAACTAGAGAGGGCGCTGGTACATTTCCAGGCGATTCCGTAAAGTCCCAGACGAATGTGTTACGTCACACTCCGTCGGTTTTTCTCATAAGACCGAGGACGGCTTTCAAAACGTGAGATATTTCACTGGCCGTCATAAATATGCTCAGAGTTGCCAATTTTCACGTTAGTTCAAATCGAGGACGTCCTCGTTTTGCATCGCGTGCTCGGTTGGCGAGTATGAATTTACATGGAAGACCTCACTTGACGTGATTAACACGTACACACACACACACGGTGCGCCGTCGCCGGCCCCAGACACGTACACTGTACAACGAGATCAATAACTATAAGTCGTGGATACGGTTGTGCATTGCGACTTCGTACGCGTTCGAACTCAAACAACAGCCTTGATCCTTCTGTAACCGAAATTTTATGTGTTTCTTTATTTTCCCATTGGAATTCCAATGTAAAATTGTATGCAAGATGTGGGCGATTCATTTTAAATGATGGCCAATCACAGGCCAGTAGCTTTGACCCCGTTTGATCCACACATTCAGCACAATACAATGCACGCAAACACACGTAGCCCATATATGGACTCCGTCTGTATACTGTGAAAATGGGTACAACCTGGGATAGTTGTACATGTACAGTACAATCATGTATCGCGCACAGCAAGCATACAGTTTCTGGGCTAACCAGTAAGCAACGAGAATACGTCTTTGGTTTTTGAATTTGGTATAATGCATTTAATGAGCTCCGCCTTAAATTTTGGCATGTGCAGAAGCATCAAGGCCCGACGACGAATGGTCACTGTTGTAAATAATACATGTATAGTAATATACAATATGTACTACATACATGTACATGTATGTAAATGTAGATGTACATGTATACAGTATGCATATGGATCCGTGTATTGTGTGAATCCTTACAATGACATCAATTACTGTGAAAAATAAACATACCGAAACCTTGATTTACTGTTGAAAGAAAAGTTGTGCTTTTCTCGTAAAAGAGAAAAGGAAACACCTACCGGGCTACCGTATGATGGCACCCATCATAAATATACACTATTTCCGAAACCTAATTTTACTTGTTGTGAAACATAGCAAAATTTTCTGTTTTAGTGTTGTTTTTCTCCAAACAATTATCACCTATTATTGTGATTAAACTTTCACAGGGAACAACGCTGTGTTTTCCATAACGAGCATTAAAGTAAATTTTACATTGAACTGTTTTGGACCAATGTACGGAAGCGTAGTACCGCCACATGAATAAAAAAAATCTCGCTCTTATCGTGTATGTACACGATAACTATCATGTACGTACGCCGATAACTTTAAACTTATTGTGTACATACACAATAATTTATCGTGTACGTACACGATAAGAGCGAGATTTATTTTTATTCATGTGGCGGTACTACGCTTCCGTACCAATGAACATATTAATTAATAATATTATAAGAAACCAACACATGGTCTAAAAACAGCGATTGCATGCACATAAAACAGTCGCTGCGATGAATATTGGAATTAAATATCAATACAATGGTCGTTGGCTTGGTGCTGGGACAACAGGAGAAACTGCTAACGTGTCTGTATTGGGATTTGATTGCTCGTTATGTTTTCATAAAGAAATATAAACCAGCTTAAATTTCGACACAGTGGGTTTTACTGAAACCAATATCACCGTGAAATTGTGTATTAAAATCTAAAAGGCCTCCAGACCGACTTTGCTTCGGTAGGATAAGAGTCGTCGTCTGAACGTTTAAGGAAAAAGTATTGGAGAACAGTTACTTCACTAAGAAGCTCTTTATTTCCCAGGAAATGTGTTCCTTACTAGACAAGAAAGAATTTCAGAAATTAAATATCGAGTTGTTGGCTTGGGGCTGAGACAACAGAAAAACCTACTGACGTTATATTGCTTGTAATATTTTCATGAATAAATCCAAACCAGTTCAAATTTTCGACAGAAGCCTAACATTAGGCCGTATTCATAAAAATAAGTAATTACTAACTAGTAAATGCTATAAGTAAAAGCAACAGCTAGGTAAGTAAAAGGTCTAGTCTAAGCAATTGCTAAAAATCTTATTCATAACCATTTGCTAAATGATTACAGGTGTTACTTGCGACGGCTAGTAAGTTCTCAAGTAATTGCTATTGTACTACAGTACCATCCACAAAAGGCAAATTCTACAAAGCTAGAAAGCATGGTATAGGTCCAGAATAAAATAGTGGTGGTACAGATTCACAACCTTTCAACTATTTCCATCTCATCTTCTGTGGTTTCATATACATGTACGCTACGTGCTATAGGCCTTTTGGTATTATTGTAATTATACATCATGGGGTGTAACGATGCAACCACCGACTTAACACTCTCGTTGGTGTTAGTGTCAATTATTAAGGAATATCCTGAGCTCATAACAAAAAGCCAGCTTCCTGGCGTTAGAGCCAAAAAGGCTACAGCACTGAAAAAGGCCCAAGAAATCATCATGACCAAAATGGGCCTTACCATGGATGAAAAGAAGATTGCCAAAAAAATCGCCAACATGAAAGCACAACTAAAGAAAAAGACAGATGCAAAGGAGACAGGAAACAGGAAAATAATCCTGTGTCCTTGGGAACAGGAATTTTTCAGCCTGATTCAAGGTGCTGAAAACCCCACTGTAACCAAGATGTCTTGTGCTGTTTCTGCTGGCCTACTGCACCAGTCTCCAAGTTCAAATGCGAACAATAAGGTCAGTTTCTTATAAACTTTACTTTGACAGTGCAATCAAAACATTCAAAGAACAAATAAGTTTATGTTCAATTTGTAGGGTAGGGTTGACTTCATCACGATTAAGCATGATGTTATACACCTTAGGTTGTGGTCTTTGAGGTAAAAACATGGCAGAAGATGTGATATGTCTGTACTGGCTAAACAGCAAGCCACAAATGAGATGCTTGTACAATCACTAGTAAATGCTAGTCAAAGGTCATTTTTATGAATACAAATTGAAGTAGGTGTTAATTTCTCTAGCATTTACTTATAAGTAAAAAGCAATTACTAATGCGAAAAATTTGTAGCTTTTACTTGAAAGTCATTGCTTATTTCTATGAATAAACATTTAAGTAACAGGTTAGTAAAAGGGGGTTGTTACTTTAGTAAAAGCAATTACTTATTTTTATGAATACGGCCTATAGACTCAGAGAGTAGTAGTCAGACCAACTGACCGAATATTAATGGCAACATTTATTCATTTTGGCTGTCTCATTTTGCCCGAATGGATCAACTGTTTTTGCCCGAATTGGGAGGGCGAGTGCCCCCCCCCCTGCCCCTCCGCCTCGTACGCCTATGGTTAGGGGAAGATGTTCTCCCTTAGCTTGAACAGATAAGTTGGTTCAAAGAGAGTAGGCACAATTATTTGCAGAAGTAGTTTTGCCAAATTTACCAATAAATTGTGCAGAATCTATGTATGAGATGTTATAAAACAAATACTGACTATTTTCACTCGAGATACAGTAAAACTAGTCAACTTTCCCCTCGAGAAAATAGAACGCTCCAGGGATCACCTCGAGAGCCTAGTTTTACTATACCACTCGTAGCAGTCAATATTTTTTTTAAATAATGTCTAAGCTATAAAGTAAATAGTTAAAAATAGAACCTGGAAATGGAGAGGATAACACAGTTTGTGCATTACCTCCTCGAACATAGAATTTCAAGTATGGGGCTGCTTGTAAGACCGGCTTCAGAGTATTGTTAAATAATTTAAATAACAAAGAGTGGCGGATATTTGTGATTAGTTGATTAAAGGAACTAAAATATATTAGGCCTAAAGGAACTAACGAACATTAAATACGGGTATTTGTTAAACCGTCGCAGAAGCTTTTCACTCAAACACAGCCTCGTCGTCGTCGTCGTTGATTTGCTATTGGTGATATTTTGATTCTAATTGTTTCTGCTGCTGCTGACTGGCTATGACAGTCACAATAAACATTCAATGGACATGTTTTTGTTTTATTTAATATTATTTACAAGCTTTGTAGAAATGTTTCCCCCTGGAGATTGTTGGTTATAAATGTGGTTGGCACTTGACATTACCGATCCGATACAACTACCAGTTCAATATATTGTTCACTATGTTGTCCCATGCAGTCTGATAGGCATAGACTGGTCAGACTTTGTCACGAATGAAAGGCTGGCAGAGATGATATGGGGACGTTAGTGACTTACGGGCCGGTGAGGAGGTGATTCAGTAGAAAGATATTGTCACCGTTTTCACGAAGGGCCAATTGGGGAAAATCGTAATTTTTTCGAGTTTGATTTTTTTATTTATTTATTTATTTTTATTATTATTATTATTTTTTTTATATTCTGAATTACTTCATTGAAATCTACAATCCCAAAAAGTTTCAGGGTCTAAAAATTATTAGTTTTATAATTACACTAATTGGCCAAGGGCAAAATGGGTACTAAAGAGCAATTTGCGTCACAACACAACGTCAAGACCGCTGGATTCAAGTGACGCACCTGAGGAACCGCTGTCAAACTGCTGCTGACACTGCACAGAGGATCCTTAACAACAGGCGAATTCACCCCATAACGGTTCGTAGGCGATTGCGTGAAATAGGGCTACCCCCATGTAGACCTGCTATACGTCCCATTTTGACGGTACGTCACCGCCAAGCACGTCTGGGGTGGTGCAGGACATACGTACGACATCCATTACGCTGGTGGAGAAACGTTATGTTTACCGATGAACCACAGTTCCAGTTTTCACGCAGTGACGGCCGTATACGCGTTTATCGACGCAGGGGTGAACGTTATGCGCAATGCTGCGTCGTAGAGTGTGATCGTTATGGCGGTGAATCTGTCACGATTTGGGGTGGCATTACGGCACAACATCCCACCAATGTGATCAACGTGGAAGGCAATCTTACGGGGGAGAGGTATCGTGAGATCATGGAGCCAGTTGTGGTACCGTTCCTGCGTCAACACGGCCCAGGCCTTACGTTTCAAGAGGATAACGCTCGTCCACATACCGCACGTGTTGTTCGACAGTTTATGAACGAAAATGACATCGAGTTACTGTTTTGGCCTGCAGACTCACCGGATTTGAATCCCATCGAGCATGATTGGGATGAGATGGAACGGCGCCTACGTCGACTGCCTCAGCAACCGTCAAACCTGCAGGAATTGGCTAGAGACCTTATCAACATATGGAACGATATCCCACAAAACCTTCATGCCAATGTCGTTGCTTAAATGAGGAGGAGATGCACAGTCGTCATTAATGCTGAAGGGGCACACTTGATACTGACATTGTGACTCTCAAATTTGAATCCGTGATTTCGGCCCCACCTGCAGGACATTATCGTGCATATTCAGTCACTTCTTTTTATCCCACCAAGTGAATTCAGTCTTGGACTTCCATAAAAACTTCATTTAGTCAATGTATAAATCATAGATGCAAAATTACAAACATTTTAGTGATGCACAGTTTCTTTTGTTGGAGAGTATATTTATAGGTCTGCGCGCGCTGCCTTTTTGTTTTCACGAAGGAACAATTCAGAGCAAAATAAGCCGTTTCTAGCGTTTTCACAAAGGGACAATTATATTAATAAATCAATTACGCCGTTAATAATCGTCCTGTTGTTGCATAACTTGTACATTTGAGAAGTTTGAAATCTGTACTTTCAAACAGTGCACATAATATGGCAATATTCTGCGTTAATGATGGTGAAACTACAATTTCAAAAAGTGAGCAACTTAAAACTCGATTATCTCGAAACGTGTATTTTGTGCTGTGTGGCCCAATTGGCACTTTGTGAAAACGTTGATGATATGTGGTGCGGTCACGTAATGAAACAGGTGGATCTGCCCTGCGCAATTAGTGAAGGCCTGCTTTATGGGTACGAGACATGGCAGAGTACGCCCCAAAATGCACATTGTTTAGGTTGATAAGACCCCCTACGACTATTTTATAAACAATTTAAAGTCAAATTAATATATAATGACTGTAGAACTGCCTTGCAATCTCAAAAAACTGGAAATTGTTTTGATAAAAGCTGGTAATAAATTTAAAATTGTCATTGTGGCCTATCGTCATGTAAATTGAAGTAAAGCCACTGCATGATCTATATTCTTTAAACATTAAGTCGATTGTAAATTAGCCTTTTGATTTCATCAGCAAAAACTGAGGAATTTGGTTAAAAAATTATAAAATATAGCTTTTTTGTTCAGCTATGGTGGAACTAGAAATTCCCGCCGATTCCTGAACCTTTCAGCAAGATTTTGATAGCAAAATTAGCTACGACCACCAGCGGCCAGCGATTTTGTAGTCTATTTTTGTAAACCCCGTCCCAACATGTTTAAACCTTTTTTCACGCCACATAGAGAAACTGACAGGACTTAATTATTCCCTTGCGGTTTCCAGGCAAGTCTTACGAAATGATAGCCATGATAAACAATTGTGCAGTTAAAATTGTTATCAGTGTCTTGATAGTGGGAAGCAAGACGTATCTAAAAAGTAATATTCAGTCAGTAAGCCCCTACTGGTAAATTCGCAAAACAAAAATGATCACAGGTCTACATTCAACTTATCGGTGTTAAATTGATCATGGTATCAAACAGGGATGAAATATTTTGGTCTCATGTGCTATCATATTAGTAAAATAGTGAAATAATGTCCAAAAATAATTGCTGTCCCTCCAGAAACAAAAACAGATCAACGTAAGAATGCATACGAAACATCTAAATGCATTTTCATTATTTTCTCGGATAATGACACATCATAAACTGAAACTTTTACAGGTTGGTTGTTTAATGTATATCTTGATTCAAAGAAAGTAAGGATACTTTTAGAAAAAAAATTACAAACATTACTAATAGTGTATAATGGATTTAAATCACAAACTTCCTCAAATTGTTTAACGATACTTTTATCCTTAACATAAATTACAGCCGTAACACATACACTCGATTAGTGTAATTTAAAACGAACAAAAACTCAAATGAGGTAATAATGCGTGAATTATCCGCGGTCCAATCAGAAATCAGTATTTTGAAGACGTCATAAATGTTTAAAAACACTTCCATTGGCATTTGTGGGTCCGAAAACATATCTGGGTGTAATAAGCCTTCAAAATAATGCAACATTTAGTTTTGGCGCACTTTGGTCCAACCCTGGCCCACTGTGCAGCGGTGCGCTCCCTTTACACGAGGCTGCCACGACACAAGTCTATGCTGATCGATAAGTCTGATAGAGTTAAATGAGAACCACAATTTAATTTAATGTCACCGAGCGGAAATGAGCAGTTATTACCGCATACAAGGGCAGTAATTACTGCGTATAAAATCTCCTTGCGAGCCATTAGCAAAGCAAGAGCTTAATTTGACACAAGGCTAATGTTGAAAACGTCGATCGACTTGTTTCAAAGCTGAGGACACGATTGTCTTTAAGCAATGCGCGCTCAGCATCCCAGATTATACCATGCACAACAAAAGACCAGCGCAAAGCGGCTTGCCACCAGCGCATTCACCAGCGCGTTCTGCTCATCTACTTTATATATATTCCTCATGTAAAAGGAATATTCAAATGTACAACTTTATGTAGACCTACTAATTTAATATGCAATTATAGTTTTGTTTTCTTATTGTAGATTTGTTTTCTCATTTCTTATTGGTCAAAATCAAAGAAGGCTAATATATGATGCATTCGAATTTGTCTATCAAATCCTGCTGGTCTTTTTGTGCATGGTGTATACCATCCGAGATGTCGCAAGCGCCTTCACTATAAAATGCCAAGGAAATACAATTTAGGCTACGACACGATGTGTACACGAAATGAAGTCAAGATTATTGTAAACAAAGTATCCTTTGTGCTATGATATCTTCTTCCACAGCTTCTTGTATTTAATCTATTCTCTTTTTCAGGTTTTTGTTTTAACCCATGCTCTCTACAGGTTGTATATTAACCCTTTCCCTCTACAGCCTTTTATTTGAACCTAACTCCCTTTTCAGCCCTTTTCAGCCCTTTTCATGCATGCAGTGCCCATTGCTATCCCCTATGTCATCGCTTAATACTAAATGCCTTTTCCAAAAGCTGCGCAAATTTGAGGAAAAGAGAGTACGTTATCTATCTCACCTTGATAACTACTGTTTCTATCGTTTATCCCGTATTCTCCCAAAGACTCTCAAAATCAAATGCAGCCCCTCCTTTGGGGACCTAGACCCCGCATTCAGTAAGAATTGGAATGACATACGGTACTAACCAAGACTTCCGTCCATTTACTTGAACTCCTCGAAGCCCAATGCTTAAAATGCATTGACAAACAGTCACTTGATATTGAAAGTACAGAATCTCAACTGAAAGTGGCTTGCTCTAATGATCATGAATGGAACCATTTCCAAGTCATTCTATCGGCCAACATCAACCACCTTCAGTCCTCCCTACAGCGCCAACAGGACAAGAAACGCTGTTATGCCCAAGCTAACCATAAGAAATACATCTACAGGCGTTTCCATACGGTCACCACTAAACCCTCTAGTGGAAATACCCCTAACCCACCAACACATACTGTGGTTAATTTGTCTGATATTGTACTCAGTGATCCCCAGGTTAAACTACTCTTACGGGGCCTTAAGTTTTGCCCTACACCCAAAGATCATATTCAACTCTCCCTCCAACAGGACATGGCTCAATTCAACCGCACTACTACGACTTGGTGAATTCTTTCACGTTGAACCCTCCACAGACGACGTGCCCCCAGATGACAGTCCCTCTGGTGTCCTCGGACGCAACCGCTTCAAAGACAAAAGTGTATGGGCACCCCCTAAGAATCGGGATGCAGCCCTTGATAATTACATCAAGTCAGTCAATTTTGACGTTCACAGGGAACCTCATACCAGACGTGCCAGCAACATTTCCCGTGCTGAACGGGACGCCATCCATGAACTCCGCCAAGCCACCAACCTAGTCATCAGACGGGCTGACAAAGGGTCTGCCTTTGTGGTCACACTTCAACCATGGAGGAAGGAAATGCTTCAACCCAAGGGTCTAAATATCAACACGGGTATCAAATAACCCAGTTATTTTTACTTATATAATTTCTAGTACTATATTTCATCCACTGCCTTGATATATGTATTTTCTACCATTTATGTTACCTTATCTTGTATGTCATTTCTGTCCCACCTATTCTCCAGTGTCAATATTCTATTTTATGACAACTTTAAACTGGGTAATTACAAGCACGCGCCAGCACCTCATTGGTAAGGTGTTGACCCCCATTGTTGTCATGTCTCTTTTGACCTATTCTTTTCCTAGCTTCACCACAAGCCACTGCATCTACCATGCAGCCTGTCCTATTATGTGGCTCACTAATTCCTCCTTTGTTTACTTCCCACACTCCCATTGGCTTCGCTACATTGGTGCCTATTTTTAATTGGCTACTATTTTCCCGCTTTTTTTTATCCCTCCCCATGATCCTTTGCTTTCCCTTTTCCCCATAAATGGAAGTGTTTTTATGTTTGTATCTTGTCTACGCCTCTGATGAAGGTCCGATTTGGATCGAAAGCTAAGGCCACCCTCCCGATTTAATTTATATATATATAAACGGGTAACGAGCAAAGAAAAATTGGCTGATGCCGGACTCGAACCCGCGACCTCTCGAATACCGTACGAGCGCTCTACCAACTGAGCTAACCAGCCCCTATGTTGGTGGGCGGTCCACTTATGCCAATTATCTATTGCTCTACGGGGCCAGGTCAGAGGCCAAACCATATCTGCCGAGCAGCCAGGGATCAAGCCCCGGTCAGATGCAAACAACCTGGGTAACGGCAGTAGCGGGGATCACACAAGTTGGGACACAAGCCTTTTACGTGGTTGTACACGAAGTAGATTTATAGGGTGAAACTGACCTGAAATATTATATAAACGGGAAGCGAGCAAAGAAAAATTGCCTGATGCCGGACTCCAATTCGCGACCTCTCGAATACCGTACGAGTGCTCAACCAACTGAGCTAACCAGCCCCTATGTTGGTGGGCGGTCCACTTATGCCAATTATCTATTGCTCTATGGGGCCAGGTCAGAGGCCAAACCGTATATGGGAAATCCTCCAGTTATCGCGTGATCCTTCAGCAGCCTACTTAAGCAGCAGCATTTCAGCAGAGTCCGGCATTCCCCTGAGGACGATCAGAGCATACTGATCGAAACGTCGAGTTGTAACCTCCACTTCTTTTCAGAACTAATTACTGCTCAATTGAGAATTTCACATGGTGTCACCGCAATTAGTCTTACTTATTAGCATTTGTAATAGAGATATCTCTATTAATAAAATAGAGATACCTAAATTTGTAATATCTCTAGAAATATCTCTATTAATAATGTCATCATACTGCTGTTTTTTTCCTTTCGTTATTCTTGCGTTAATGTTTACATTTGGTTGAACCCTTGTTTGATGCATTTAAAGTAAAATGTTTGTATATGTATTAGGCCAGTGAAATAATATAGTTTTATCGCATTGATATTCTACCATCACAAGCTACCCAGATATCACGCGAACGTTGAATCAACGCTTATATTCGGTTGATTTAGAGTTTAGGCTCATTCACTAACGTTAAATAAACGTTTGTTTTAGGTTAGTAGGGTTTATGTTGAATTTTAGTTCATTAAATAATGTTGAAGTAACGTTTGCTTGATGCTAGCAAGGTTGGTCCATATTTGGTTAATTAAATAACGTCATTGTATTTATTTATTTATTTTAGTTTTTGTATTTTGTATTTTTTTATTTTTATTTATTCATTTTTTTTGGGGGGGGACATATTTTTCAAATACCAATACTATACCTTACCTTTAATACCTGACTTGTTCGAGTTTTGGAGAAGGACAATGACAATTTCCAAATCTGTATGGTGTATTAATGGTTGACGTAAACAACACCATGGATACCAATCCTCTGCCTTGATGGTTAGTTGGTTAGTCCTCTGCCTTGATGGTTAGTGGTACCTCCAATCTGGTACCGGAAACCATTATAATATGCCTGGCGTAATATTCTCCTCTTGACTCAGAACCCCATCAGAAACAGAGCATCAGTAATATTCGGTTAGGAAACAGATTAAATTAATACCATTGGCGGATCATTTAATAAATTATCGAGACAACCTTGGCCGTGAATGTGGACAAGGACTACACTTAAAGATTACAGAATCCTATTGCTTCATCACAAAAGGATTGCAAAAAGCCAGAGAAATTTGTTAGTACGTTGGTATGACAACGAGATCAAAACATCAAATTAGAAAGGCTTAATTTTCTGACGCCTGAGAACACGTGGTCATGACAACGACGGGCCAAGCTTTGTTTGTATGTCGTTACCACGTTCACAATTTGTCAATATCGTTTGAAGCTTGCTGTTAGAAAGACCTCCATTTAGGCAACACCACTTATGCCAGTCCTGTGCGTGACGGTTTCTACACACATTAATTGGACTTATCCGTGCTACTCACTGGGTGATGTTTCATAAAAAGGGTATGTTGCAGTTTTTAATATAATTATGTCGAATTTTATTATAATTGGAATATGCGAAAATCGCGTATGATCAATTTTATATTTGATTTGTTTAAAACCAGCTGATGATATTATGAGATAAAATTAATCCATGACTTATAAGAATCAGGATATTTGTATATAAAACCAATCTGAGAAAGTTTCATTTTGTCCTTAATGAGAAAATAGTGAAAATGCTACCAAATTGTTCTTATTCATTTCAACGTGGAATTATCGTATTTTTCTGAAAAAAATATTATTATTATTACTTCGTGTTAGCACAGCATGAAAAGAAAGATCTTATTTTCCTTTGTGCCGGTTACACCTCAAGGCAAGCTATACTTCCCGTAGCCTTATATCTCGGGTGTCTTTCGCAGAAACCTTGCTGTCCCTAAGAGTGCCGCCTTCTGTAGTAATTCTACTCTAACAGATGTTCCTATCTCCTTGAGATGTTTCTCCAACAATAAAGTATGCCTACTGGAACATATATTTGTCATTTGCAATTTTTCCCCTCACGTTTATACCATAAAAATATTAATGTTTAAATTTAGGGGGTGCTTTTCGACACGCCCATATCCCCTCATTAGCAAAAAATTCGTGACGTACACTCAGGCAATTCCCGATCCGCGATCCACAACACTTGCCCAAGTATGCGTCGTATACAGCGCGCACTGCATGCAGAGTGTTGCTTAAAGTTTTCTGTCAGGTTTGAAGCTTATTTTTTTCGATAATGCCATCGAAGTGTGTCGCTGCAGGTTGCAGCAACACCACCAAAGACGGTGTTAGTCTACACCGATTTCCGTCTGATCCAAAATACAGACGTATTTGGACGGCTAAAGTGAAGCTGACCAGAGCGAATTGGTCGGGACCGACGGAACACTCATTCATATAAAGTGCACACTTTCAGCAGACATGCTTTGAACGGAGCCTTCAACGGAGCCAGTTCGGTATGGCTTATAAGGCCATGTTGCTACCAGATGCAATTCCAACGATATTCCCGCTAAGTATGAAGGCTGGGAAGGCTCCAACGAAGAAAAGGGGTGTTTTTTGTAAAGCGAGAAAGACTCAGGGTAAGTGGCCATTTAGTTATACTCCCATGCATAACACCGTAATGTTAGCATTGCCTTCGGTGTGTGTTCCGACCGCATGATGGGGGTTGCGCTGCGTTTAACGGTACATCCCTGGCTGGGTTATTGCTGTTCGAGTGCATGTTTATATTACGCAAGTCTTGTGTAAACACGTTGCCAGCATGTTGTAAAGCTTAAATCCTGTAGGTCAATATGAGTTAAGTCTAATTTCCATACAATCTATGATACAATGGGGCTTAGTGCTTATTACCCGATCAAAGTCTGGCACCAAACCACATACCGCCTATCTCCACGAGAATGTATAGAAATTCTCTGCCTTTGTGTACGTCCTTAACGTTTCGTTAAAACTTCGACAATTCGGGGGTCAATTTTTGATTATTAGATAAACCATTAATAATCTACTCAATTAAAAAAAAACATTTTAAATTGTTTTTAATTCATACCAATCAATATAACAGCACCAAAAATAAAGTTTGGTAAATACACTCTTCACAGGACCTTAAATTCACAGAACCTTGAAATTTGACACACACTTAGACCTTATCATGTAGTTATCTGTAAAGTTGTGACGTCATGATGACCTTTTCAGATATCGCATTACACTAAAGTTTAATTTTTACTGACCGCTCTTATTGCCTTCAACCCGAACACCGTGTGTTTGTTACCAAAAAATTAATTCTAGTTTTGCTTCATATAATGCCTGTTATTTCTAAATCTCATTTCTGATATTGCTTAATAATGAGAAAATTGATAACTTAAATTGCTTTCTCATGGAATGTCGGCACTTTCAGATTCCAACTTTAGATAACTTTTATATAAATACAAAATAATTGGCTAATTGGCCTATACAAAATTGAAGTAACCGGCCAGCACGCATGCGCGTTCTTTTTTGGGAGAACAAATATGGCAACAACGAGCTTCAGCCAATCGGCGCGATCTCCTATATCCAGTTAGTATAGAGATCAGTGGTTTACATTGATCCTTGAGATTTTAAATTCGTGCAGCCGGTAGAGGGCGCTCGAAACAAAGTTATTTACAATTATTCAAAAAACAAACTTAAAGGGTTTGTTTTTCTATCTGGCATATAATAAAACCCGTTCTTCTCAAAGTGGATAGCAGTGTAATGGTTTGAAAACACAAATTAATAAATTAATGCCGATACTTTTATCACACCTTACATAATAATTGTGAGAAATCCACGTGGCAGTTTTTGAGGTGATGCTACTGTGAAGCGGAAACATAAGACTCTTCTGCACATTATCAAGTCGCGGAATTGATTGAAGTTCTCATTACGAGACAAAACATCCAATAGCAATCACACGCACGTGTAAATGTTCTTTAGTCAGGGACGGAAGAGTCAGTCAGTTCTGGTGGAAATGCACCACCCAGATACAACCTTCATTCAGATCATTCTTCCACCCTATGCCCAATGTCTACCTCGTTCTGACTTCTACAGCCTGGTGGGAAAAGTGATATCTCCAAAAAAGAAGCAAAGACGATTTCTAACATTATTTTGAGAAAACTAATTATTTACTGTTATATTTCTCGCATCAGGCCTCTCTAATTTGACACGGTGTAATACCTACACTCGCCTCAAACTATTCTAATTCACCTCAGTGTTATCGACCATCGAATCAAGCCTTCTTAGTTGTTGTCAATGTTATCACCGTTGCCTCCACCTTCTTATTCGCCGATGTTTTCCATTGTTACATCACGCCATCCTAACAAGGCTCAGAGTTGTACACTTTTGGCACTCCCTTCCTTTTTCACATCAGTTATCAACCGCTGTCTAATTATTCTTCTTATTGGCCAGGGTTATCAATTGTCATCTCAACCTTCGACTGTAAGTAAGACTAATTGCAGTGACACCATGTGGAATCTCAATTGAGTAGTAATTAGTTCTGAAAAGAACTGGGGGTACAACTCGACGTTTCGATCAGTATGCTCTGATCGTCCTCAGGAGAATGCCGGACTCTGGAAAAAGCTGCTGCTTAAGTAGACTGCTGGAGGATCATCCCATGAATGGATGCTGGAGGATTAGTTCGTTGAGGCGCGCAGGCGGGAACTATTGAGACTAGGATCCTAGGGGTTGGGGGAGAGGAGTGTGTGCTCACTGAACTGAATCAGTTGTTAACAAGCACAGGGGGATGGAGGGTGGTTGACTTAGGATATAGGAGATCCCTCAGTCTGTGGGTTGTGGACTTTGGATATAGAGGATCCTTCAGTCTGTAGTATTGGTCGCCAAATGTCGCTGATGTGGAAGCCGATGTCCTGTGGCACGGTGTCGTGTTTGACGATCTCGATGGCGTCTCTGAGTCTGGGGTGCCATGTGTCGATGGGTGTGATGAGTTGGGCTGCCTGCCAGTCGATTTGGTGGTCCTTGATGTGCGAGTGCTTGACGATGACGGACTTCTCGAAATCTCCTCTGCGGCCGTGTGCTCGGTGTTCGTTCAATCTGATGAGGAGGTTGCGTCCTGTTTCGCCGATGTACACCTTGCCGCATTCACAGGGGATCTGGTAGACTACCGCTCTGTTGTTTGGGTCCGGTTTGTCCTTGTGGGTGTGTAGAAGTCCTTGGGGGCTGAGTGGAACACATCGATGCCTGCTCGTCGGAGGGTGCGTTGTAGTTTGTGAAACGTCGAACCTAGATAGGGGAGACAAGCAGAAAGGGTTAGATTACTTTCGGGGTTTGGAACCGGCTTCGCTGTGCTGATCTTTCTGGGATTGTAACCGTTGCGTTTGAGGGTGGTTCGGATGTGCTGTAGTTCCTTGGGAAGGCTGTCCTTGTCACAAATATTGTAGGCGCGTTGTACGAGGGTACAGTTGACCGATGACTTGATGCTTGGGTGATGGAAGGAGCGCTGGTTCAGGTACCGATCTGTGTGCGTGGGCTTTCTGTAAACGTTGTGGTGTAGGGAGCCGTCTTGGTTTCTGGAAATGCCAACATCAAGGAACGCGATCTTGCCGTCTTCTTCTGTTTCCAACCTTCGACTGTGTTATCCATTGTTGCCTCAGTTTCCATAATTTACCATGGTCTCATCAACCACGACCTTACCAAGACATCGGTCTTTACACCATTAGAATTATGGTATTTGGGATCAAGTCCAAAAATAATATTGGTTTTCTCGGCGGATTTTAACCCTTTTTCATTTAGATTATTTAAAACCCGATTCATTCAATTTGATTTGAAAATGAAAGTTCATTTATACTATCATTCAATCAGCAAAAAAGATACATTCAAATTCATCAGTTGAGCATTGTATCGTTATGTAACCCAAGTCAATGAATATGTTCCAATTGAAGATATCTCTAAGTTAATTCAATTTCATCAGTAACAGTCGCAAGCGGGTGATTATCAATAATTAAATTTCATCAATTGGCATATTAAAGAAAGAAAGTAAATCTTATGAGAAGGTAAAAGAATGACGTGGAAATACTTGGAACAAATTTATTATACAAGATGTGACCCCAAAGGATTACTCAGATTTTGGTTTTGCAATTTGGCATAGCGATATAAAAAAAAATGTGGAGTATGGTGGTGACGCACAAGGATCTTGGAAAGGTTTTGTTTGTATGTTTGCCTATACAATAACAACTAGTAAGTGTTCTTGTAGGAAATGAAAGTGATGGGTAACTAAGGGACCCTTTAGGTAAAAACGGATCCCTTGATATGTATTGCCGTATTGTGTTAATGTTTACGCATCATTTATAGTCTGAAAGAATTCACTAGGGTACAAAGGTCAATCCCCAAAAATTCATTCAGACAACAGGGAGTACAGAAATAATATAACGGAATAGGACTAAACGTAACAAAACGTTTTACCTAAAGGGTCCGTATCTCCTCTAATCGTAAATTTTATTTGTCTTATTGCAGATCGAAAGTGAATACCCATAGATCAACCTCTGAATTTGAATTCACCAAGAACATTGTTACGATTTTCTGTACAGATATTACACAATGACTGCCATTATTTGTGCTCTTGCACTTTTAGCTACAATAATCGCAACTGCGATTTCTTGCGATGATTTGAGAAATGTGTGTCCAGCCACATCTCGTGAATACAACATGAGGAAAGGTAACACGCATCTATTCCACCAAGGCCCTATACAAAACTATGTTCTGATTGGAAACATATACCAAAATATAACAGCTCGTTCATACGTGACGTGTGCAGTCTTCTGTCTGCACGACGATGCATGCAAGTCATTCAATTACTGCAATGATAAGCGTTGTCAGCTCAACTCGGCTGTGTATTCTGATGACAAATCTGCACTGCGTCCATCCATCGGATGCTCTTACTTTGACGAAGAATTGCATGAAGATTTGTATGAAGGTATAGTAATTATTTTGTAAACCTTCTGTGTATCTCAACATTTGAACGGTACAGTGTGTAAACATACAGTGTGTCAACAAATTTGAACGACCTATGTATCACACATGCTTTAAATATTTCTTTGTTTTCGAAAACAACAAGTGAACTGAAACAAATAAAAGCTGATGCCCGTGTTTAGTTTTAATTATAACAAAATATCGTAGTTCCATAAAGAATTATCAAATTAAAAAGTGGATCACTGCCGCGATCCACTTCAAACAACAGTTCTAAAAAAATCCATATATCAGCCAAATCATTTATTTGGATGTTTGGTACCATCAAGCAAGTTTTTTTTATACTATTTCAGATCAGAAATGTTGTGATTGGATAACACACTTATTGGCCTGTCAATCAAGCGGCATGGATTACAATTCAAAATCCTGCTCCTTACATTCAAAGCCCTCCATGGTTTAGCTCCATCTGTTGCAAATTCGCAACTTGAGACCAGGCCTCAGATCTTCTTCATCACAGATACTTTCTGTTCCCAGAACTCGCCTGGCAACCTACGGGGACCGGGCCTTTTCCAGCTGTGCATTGCGTCTCTGGAACTCCTTGCCAGACGAGTTAAGGGACACAACTGATCTGTCATCATTCAAACGCCATCTTAAGACACATCTCTTCAATCTTTCATTTGATCTACAATGATTTTCAAGTGACCGGCGCCTTTGAATGGGTCTCCGGATACTGTGTGCCTTATAAATGCTCTGTTATTATTATTATTATTAACCAATAGGGTCACGCCTTTCAATGACAATTGTTACTTTATTGGTCACTTGCTTTCCGTTTACACAGGTGCGTGACCGAGATTCCAGGATGGGCGGGGACTGTGACCAAATCTGAATTTGTGTATTACTAAAAAAGTGTCAACTGTTAAAACGCAATGCCAAATTACTATTTGCTTTTCACCATTAACATTTCAGTGTCTACAACACCTGGCATAACACCCTGCCCAACATACAGTACAAAGGCCGACACTCCCTTGCTCGTCACCGGTCCAATCACGAATCCAGGCGGGTCGTCTATCATTGTTAATCTCACTGTTTTAGGTGTGAGTGGCGACAATTGGGTGGAAGTTCTTTTTTATGCCGATAGCATATCTGGAGATTATATGTACGCAGTTGGTAAGGTCCAGTTCAATGTGATTTATTTTTAGTTATATACAAATAATAAACGTGCCTCCCAACCTCACCACTCTTTCGCTTACAAAAAAACTACAATAGCTTATTTATTTTTGTCCTTGTATTGTTATTATTGTTTGTATTAATTTTTTCATACGCCAAACAAATTAATAAATATTTTGGGGTCAACTAAGTATTTTGGAGTCAAATTTACACCATGTTCCTATTATGAAGAAACAGACCTTGTTTGTCGTCAGTTTAAATTTATTTGTGTTACATTTTTAACATATATTATATGGATTCACACCATTGTATTGTGTTCTTTGTCGTCAATTGAATGAACTTTACTTTGATCAAACATACAGTGCTGAAAACAGGACAATCAAAAATCTACAATGGGAAAACAAATTTGAAAGAATCCCCTAATGGAATCAACTACATCGGCTCTCCTGTAATAATGTGATCTTTGTCGTCAATTTAAATCAAAATTTACTTTGTTCAAATATGCAGAGCTAAATTTAGGATATTCATCAATCTGGAAAAAGCGCGCAGTGAAAAGTTCCCCTGATGGCATCAACTACATCGGCTCTCCTGTCCAGATAATATTCAACAACGGGCACATCGAGGTGGAACTGACTGGTGTTAGTGGATCTCAGTACACCTATGACGATCAATCTCCACCTGTAGCGACCAGCTGGTTCATTAAGCTAAACGGCGATGTAGATGCTGAGTGGTATTTCCACGAGCCGTGCAATGCGCTCTCATTGGTAATTAACTGATTACAAATTTATACCAAATTATTATCCAAAAACTGAATATGAAGTTTGGTAAAGATACCAATAATCCTTACATCAGAGAGAAATATGGGGATATTACCATTTCAAAAAGTTACCAGACGGGAACATTTTGCTTCGAATGTTTAGGTCAAATCTGTGAATTCCCTTTTCACACTTTTCTCATGACTTAGAAAGCAATACTCAAACTCAAAGATGCGGTTTTGTAAACATTACTAATGTTGTAACTTCCCTTTATCGGCTAAAAATAAGGTTCGTTACTCCGTATCTTCAGATGTGAAATATAAATGAATTTTGATCTGGGTTCAGGTTTGCAGAAAATAATGAGTCATAGTAATTGAGTCATAGTACTACACAAAGATATCTTTCATGTCATTTTTGAAACATTATCAATAATACACTAGGCTCGTTTATTAAAAATCTTTGATTACTTATTTCGTATTAGATTAGCGGCTCCGATGAATCTGTTTAATATATGAATTGGTCAATATATTGCTTATTAGTTATTTATGTTGTTAATGAAACTGTTTGGGCTACACAAATGCAATGAACAGTTGCGTAGAAATGAAAAGAGCGCCCTCAACACTTAAAAAATTAAAAAAAGTTCTGCCATCAAAGGATGCAAGCACTGCGCGTATACTGTACCTCTTAACAGTTTAAGTCAGCTATTAGATTTTTGCCACTGATTTGTATTATTTATTTTTTTCAATAATAAATGTCAATTATTTATTGTTAAATAAAACGATTATAGTGATCATTATTATAAATAATGTCATAATGATTATTCATAAATTATAATGTGACTAGCTCTAGATATAAATGAGGCAGGATTGTTCTACGGGGTCAGAACTGGGAATCTGGATATTAAAATCGGTAACGAAAAGTCATACTTCGTCATATAAATTACTTGTTGACAAATACAAACTAATAAAAGCAAAACAATTTAAATCATAATAACAATGAACATTATATTGTTGAATAAGGTTGTGACCTCACCCAATCCTACATGTAACACTGTTCATAGTTTGTACAATATACATTGAAGGAAGTGTACACCATTGGTAATTACCCGACAGGTGTATAAGCGAATTTGAGAGAATTATTATCTTATATTAAGATGGTCATGGTACCAAACATCCTGAGAGGTTATTTCATCTGACATGTTATTTTTGAGAAAACACATTTGAATACAAACATCGTCAGCGTTTGGCTGCTGTGAAGAAGGCGACTAATTATATACATGCTTTTGGCCATAAGAATGGAAGGAGTACTGCAGTCCAAACAAACAAAAAGGAACTTCAGGCAGTCGAAATATAATTTGACTAATAATTATTGTACTTGAGTCATTGTACCCCAAAGAGACATTTTAGCCGATTTGTGATACATTATCAATTTTACACCAGGCTAGATTATGTAAACTTGTAAACTTTAATAAGTTATTGCTTATCGGATTAGCACCCCCAGCAAACACTGTGATGACAAAATACCCGAACTCAAAAAAATGACAATTCTAACAAAATTATAGTTTAAATTTCAACAATTACCCTTTTTTAATATATGCGATGATTGGAAACTGAGCCCTTTTTGGTTCAAAAAATTACTTTCGTGGTAAAAACAGTGTATCCTTATTTCACAACAAACCTTTTTTATGGCCAAACAGTATATCTTTGAATACATTGCTGTTTCTTTAAACTATTAGATTAGTGATTTTTAGCCCTCTACATTTTCATGTATTTGTGATCTATACAAATAATGTTCGTAATGTGACGCTTTTTTTTGGGGGGGGGGGGGGCAAATCAGCTTCAAGATTACAACTAGAATAAAATTGAAGTCAAAACCATATAACTCTGACATATCATGTTATACAAATAACAAGATCATAATAAACAAGATTATGGTTTACAAACAAAACATCGCGGTCATTTAAAGTTTCATAAATGAAAAGAGCGCCCTCAGTTTACCACGAAATCTAAACAAATTAAATATTTAAAAATTTTGCCATCAAAGGCACTGCGCATTATGAGTATAGATCTTAATGGTTTACTCCAGCTATAATTTTAGCTGTTTGCTGCTATGCGGGGAAAAAATTTAAAAAAACAATGAATGTATAAATTATTTATTGTTAAATAAAACTGTTATTGTGATTATTGTGATAAATGTTGTAGTAATGGTAATTCATATACTTATAATGTGATTAGCTCTAGATATAAATGAGACAGGATAGTTCTTTTTAATAAGGTTGTGACCTCACCCAATCCTACATGTAATACTGTTCATAGTTTGCTTTGAAGGAAGTATACACCATTGGTAATTATCCAAAATGTATATAAGCGAATTTGAGGGAATTATTATCTTATGTTAAGATGGTCAAGGTACCAAACATCCTGAGAAGTCACTCCGTCTGAA
Organism: Zoroaster sp. YZ-2022; assembly: GCA_029582265.1. NCBI lineage: Eukaryota > Metazoa > Echinodermata > Asteroidea > Forcipulatida > Zoroasteridae > Zoroaster > Zoroaster sp. YZ-2022. Next base: position 55,828,688 of record CM055816.1, on the reverse strand, counting down.
CTTCCTCTTTTGAGAAAACTCTTTTTCGAGAAAACTCCGTGAACATTTTCACATCACAATGCATACAAACAAATCTGATTACATTTTTCACGAATTTTTCAAAATGAAATGAAACTTTCACTGGTCAGTTTTTAAACATAATATCTCTTCATTGTTGTAATGATAAAAGTTAAAAAAGTTATATTGTTTCGGCTTGCGGTAACACATTGTGTTTATCTCAATAATCGCTGAGTGAGGAACAGGTTCTGAAAAGCACCTAAGGCGGGCAACTCGTATCTCAACTTGAACCAAAATATCACTTAGCTACAGTTGAGATACGAATTGCCCGATAAGGTTCTTTTCAGAACCCATGTACCTCACTTAGCGATAGTTGAGATAAACACATGGTGTTACCGCAAATTGAAACGATATCACTACTCCATCATATTTACATATTATAGAGCGCATTTCACCTTATTGTTTCATTGCATTTTACCCATGGTAATTGGGCCAATATCATCCCTGTAATCTTTCTCAGCTCCCTGGGGAGTATACAGCCCGAACTATATCGTAGTACGTCAGCGGCTTTTCCAAACACATTACCAACCTGTACCCTCATAGGTGTATACATTTTACCAATGGTGTCAGTCCCTTTAATCACTTTATATTAATACAATATGTATTGCGCATATAGGCCTATGTAAAGTTTGAACTTGTTTGCTGGGTAAACCCGCGTTGTAGTAGTGTGTATCAGTAAGTATTTCACACATCTATGTATAGGATATAATTATAGGCAGTATAAAAAGCTGTTTAAGTAAACTTATTTAAAGGGGCAGGTATCGTCACGATCATCAGGACATGCAGTCGGAGTGCTTGTTCAAAAGTAATTCCCTACACGACAGGATCATATTACCGTTGCTGGTGCATAAATGAGCCAGCAATTTCCAGTCACTGTGTTCATCTTAAACTAGGACATCGATTCTGCCCCTTTAAATAAGATTTGTAGTTTTGTATTGTGATATTGTGATTTTTAAAGTAAAGACTGTTTGCAGCGACACCACGTAGAAATTCTCTTTTGAGTACTAATAAGTATGCTCTGATCGTCCTGAAGACGATCAGAGTATACTGATCGAAACGTTGACTTGCAACCACCAGTTGTTTTCAGAACTAATTACTACTCAAAAGAGAATTGTCACATGGTGTCACCCAAACGGTCTTCTTAAAAATAACTTTGAATCCATTTCTTGATACCAAATCGTGAATCACCGACTTGCAGTAGAAGAGTTCAAACAAATCACGCTGGTTCACCTACGATTATCGTGTGCACGATGAGAGAAGGGAGCCAGGTGTTTTGAAGGTTCCTTTCACACAATCAAGTATGACATCATTTCTAAACTCACAGTGTGCATTGGATAGTCGTATAATGTCATATGCAGTTATTTGGTGAAATTATTCGAATGGTATAATCTGTGAGAATGTTTAATAATCTCGAAGTGGATTCACAAATTAACTATTGGAAGCTGTATGTATTTGCTTTTTCTGCAGTTTAATAGAAGACAAATACATAGTGTTAATTAATACAATAAAGTAACTGTGTAAAAAACAAACACTCAAATACCCCCAAAAACCGAGTAAACAAACAAACAAAACCAGACAAAGAAACAAACACCACAACACCTCCATCCCCAACAATAAAAAATAAATAAATAAATAAAATAAAAACGGAACACTTTCAAAAACTGTAATATTATCTCATATAATTTGTCAGTTTACGCAATAAAGCACATGCAGTTCTATAGAATAAGTAACGTGTTTGACCTGCCTTTTATCTGTTCGTCTATCAGGGTTTTATCTATATTCCAGGGGTGGATCCAGGGTATCGAAAAGGTGGGAGGGGAGTACACAAGGGGAACACTGCCACATTGTGCTTCCTCAGTATTAATCTGAGAACCTGAGAACCCGTAGCAGAAGCAAAATACACGTCACAATTTGTCTGGTAACCTATTTTTGCTAAGCACTCATTTTCTATATTTGTGTGCACACGTTTTGTATAATTCTTTGTGTGCTTGGCATGCAGCTCAAAAACGGCCCCTCGTCATAAACATTCACATAATTCATCGTAAGGGGCGCTATACCCATTTTTTTATGTTTGGTCACAAATAATAATTATTTTCCGTTGGTTTAAGTACAGCCCATAATGAAACTTGATTATTTTGAAGATTTTGTTAAACCAAAAGTACAGTAAATGCAGCATAATTACAATCGTAGCACATACTATTTATTTTCTACTATAAGCAAAACACATGTACATCATATGTGACAATTTGGCTGGTAACCAATAATAGCTCTATATGTAATTGGCCCCGGTGTCACGGTCTCAGCTATCCGGCGTGCTCAGCTATCCGGATGACGTAGCCGGGCATTTCAGCATCGGACAATTCCACGTGCGTGCGTGCGTGCCTGCCCTCGCGAGTTCTCTATGGTCCCATTAATTTTAAGGTTATTCTCTTGGCCCATCTTTATACGTGTTCATGGGTACAAATTCAAATTTACGCAGGTTACACTTTTTCAAAATCCCTTGTAAACACAATAATGGATAAATTCCTCGTACAAGCCCTCTTTTTTGGTTGTATTTTTTATGTGACAAATAAGTAAAACGTACAAAGTATAATCTGACGTGACTGTTCTTGGCTAAACACAGAAAACATTGTATCAAATGGCAGATTACAACAAGTGAAGTTACATAGAACAATAAAGTTTTATTTCATATCAAGTACAGTTTTGCATGGACAACACCAACATTTCGTATCAAGTAGTTTGCATGGACAATATCAACATTAGCAGTAAAATAATTAAAATATTGAGTTAAAATTTATTTTTACAGTGTATTTGTTTCCCTTATACTTTTCGTGAAACAAAGAGTTCCCTAATACTAAGCTGTACATTTAAATAACATTTAATAAAATATTTAATAAATAAAATAAATAAAATAAAATAAAATAAATTAAATTAAAAAAACAATTAATTTATTTTATTTTATTTATTTTATTTTTAAATTTTTTTAAATTAAATTTAATAAATAAAATAAAATAAATTGAAATAAAATAAAATAAAATAATATAAAATAAAATAATCAAAATGGCATTGAATTTGCCTTTTAAACGAAAAAGTCCTGAATGAAATGTATACAGACCCATTTATTGATTATGTCCAGTGACGTCATGTTTCACATTTTACACCGTTTTAATATGAGGTTACATGTAGTCTTGTGACTTTTTTCCACTTAATAATTATAATAATAATACTAATAATAATTATGTGTACGGGTATGCACCCGAAACACCTATTGTTTTTGTTCGTTTTTTTTTTCTTCTCCTCCGGATAGATTGTCTACAAAAAACCACATACTTGCAAACTTCACATGAACTTGGCATATACTTAGAACTTAACACGCAGATGAAACAGAATTTGTGACAAGGATTTGTGACGTCATGATGAGGTCATCAGATATCGAATTACGATAAATCAAAGTTTAATATTTAAAAAAATCATATCTCAACAACCACAAGAGGTAAATTCACAATTCTTTTACCATTATACAGATCTTTTATTGGCAAAAATATTCACAAAAAGGTGACCCCAATTTGACCTTACTTCCTGTCCAAACCGGAAGTCAAAGTTTAATATTTTATAAAATCATATCTCAACAACCACAAGAGGTAAATTGACATTTTCTGCACCACTGTACAGATCGTTAATTGTCCAAAAATATTTACAAAAACATGACCCCAATTTGACCTTTACTTCCTGTCCAAACCGGAAGTCAAAGTTTAATATTAAAATAATTTCTAAATTCAGTATTGTATTGTATTCAAATAAACTTCTCGCGAGAACTTCAACAGACGTTAACATTTGACTTTCTCCAACACTTCGAATTGATGACGTCATCATTATGACCTAGTTTTTGTTGTGATAAAAACTTATATCTAGTTATACTTATAATTATAATTATAATAACAATAACAATGACAACAATAACAATAACAATGACAACAATAACAATAATAATATAACAATAATAAAACCCCCGAAACCCCCAATACAAAAAATAAAAATCTGTAGGAAAACAAAGGAAAACATGAGTGAAATATTATTTTTGTGAAAGAAATCTTGCTCCAACATAGAATCTAAAGTCTTGTACATGGCAATGGCGAAGTATGGATGGAGAAATACCACTGAGAAGCTGCTCTGCAAACTGTAAATAAACATAAACAAACATGTAAAACGGAGATAATATTTGTGATGCAAGTTTTTTATTCTTTTAGCAAGTTCACTTTAAAGGGACAGGCTCGTCGCTTGGCCCTCTGTCGCTCGCAATGAGAAAGGCAATTTTTTTTTACGTTTAAGAGGTGACCATTCGTGGCACGAATTTCTTCATCTTACCTTGACGAGCCTGCATCTTTAGGTAGCTTTTTACTCAGTGAAATAAAAAAGGGATCTGACAAAAGTTCTTTACCATAAGCACAAACACTCCACAGCTGTGGGTATCACGCTGGCGAGAGTTGGCAAAGAGCTTCATGGTCCATCTAGTAGGGGTTTCATGTATTACCCTTGCCCTGGCATTCATGTAGTTTCTGTAATATCAGAAAGATAGTGCAAGTATTACAATCTCTAAAGATGAAAATAGTACACAGCTGAATTTTATCCTGAATTTTAATGGAAAGATGAGAAAGATAATGGGAATGAAAAGCAGTATGATTTGGACCATTCTTTAAAACTTCATCACAACAGAATGGAAGCAGAAGTGTAGCACATACATGAAGTGTGAACAGTATCGCTTCTCAGCTGCACTGTATCCAGGGAGAGAATTGAGTATGCCAACAGATCTTGTGGCTGTATTTGCAGCAAGCAAAACCCAATGGTCAACATCAACACATATGGGTAGCACGATCCACAAATAGTCCGAGAAAGGAATCTGAAATGAAAATCAGAAATAATACATGAAATTATTGTATCTAGACTGGGTATTTCAGGCATATGATGATGTTGATTATCCAAGGCTATGCATTGTTCAATTTCAATTGTTCAATTTTGAGCAAAATTTTAGGTACTTACATGAGGATAATGCCACTCATTGTACTGTTGATTTTCCCAAAGTCGGGCTATATGGCAAGGCAGGGAGACAACATGCTGGTGGGACTGGTCATTGAGGTCTTGCTGCAGGAGCTGTAGATATGCATGTATTACCTGAAGTGATGGGCGCATTAAAATTACACTTACATGTAAATGCTGTTTTTTTTTACATGGAAAAACACAAAGCAGTGAGATACACCTAGATATATTTACATGTACATGTAGTTAACAATAACGCATGTACATTTAAAAGCTAAGTGGCTGCAGGTGAAAAGCTGATTCACAGCAGAGTTAAAGATGTCAAGGGGCTCAAGCCAAGGGTGACAACATTTTGAGGAAGGTTGTTCCATGTTTGTTTTGTACTTGGTATAAGGAAACAGTTGTGGGTAGCCAGTGCCAGGCGAGCGTCTTGTTGAAAGACTTTTATTGCCAATTGCCACTGCTGTAAAGGCTGTAAAACTTGCAGGACAACCAAAGAGTGTCTGTCTATTGTGTGTCAGAATCTTGGTTTTGTGTTTGTTCTGTTTTTTTTATCATTGAACATGAACATAGGTATGCAGTCCATATCAAATCCTTTCTGGTCAAAAGAACCCCATGCAAACAGGCCAAAAATGCACAGTCGAATGGCCTTGGAGATAAAAGATAACAGCTCCCTGGCTCTGTTGTGTAGACTTAATTGGGGGTGTTGGGCCAGTCCATTATTGCTAATAGGTAGGCCTATTGTACGGCACTGTGAGGGTCCACTTATCGTATTTCACAGGAAGGCATGCAGCTGATTGCTAACACTATTGAAGAGTGCTTATGTGTTTATCGTAAAACTGTAAGAAACCTACTCACAATTTGGCAACAAATACAGAAGAATCGACAATGTTGATCACACTAACACTCACAAGACGAAACCCACGCTGCACGCACGTAGTGCAGTCCAGTACACGTGTGTGTGTGTACGTGCAATGCCCCACGCGCCGAGCCATGAGCAACGCTAAATTTCATTGGATTTCAGATGGACAATTCTTTTTTAAGTGAACATACGCGAGCCTAAACCTCAACCAATCAAAACAGAGGTTATATTGTTAGAAAGCTGACAAGCCAGAGAGAAATGACTTAATAGATCTAAGCTCCCAGGTGGCGCTATTTAATGTTATGATAATGTTATTGGACCAGTTTTTCGCTAAACGCGCATTTTACACACGAAATGGGTAAATTTTTGACTAAAAATGCAAGATTTAACATAAATTACACGAGGGAAAATCAATTTTTTGTTCAGTTTTTTTTTCATTTTCTGAAAGAATGCAATGTTTGGGTCAAAATGTAGCAAGATCTAAGGTATACTCTGTTGAATAATGTCGTGGTGGCGATAGATGCAAAAAAGAACCCGTTTTTCAATGTTTTTCGATACTGTTCCTCATAGGAATGGCACATGAAAGCCTGCCCAATGGCTTAGTTCCCCAAAGGAATCCATATGAACAGCATATATGCGACAACCAAGTCACACTAAATAAAATAAGAAAGTTACCTGGTCATTAAGACAAGAATCCATTTCAAGGCACTGTAGATCCTTTTTGGTCAAAGTAAATGCCCCAATCGTGACACTGTCAACACTTGCCACAGTTTGGGTTCTATCTATGTCTGCTAAAAAGTACAATTCAGAGAGTGGCTTCAGTGACAGTGTGTTGACAAGGTTCTGCGCTTCGCAGCCAATGACATGCATATGTCAGAAGAGCACAAAAGTATCTGGCATACATTTGTCTCCTCTACAATGTTATGGGTTCCGCTATTCTGACCATCCGTCCACCCTGCTACATACAACCCGCCGTTTAAGTAACGGATAATGTTTGTGATCTTCTCACGAAATTTGGTGAAACGATCAGCAGCAGCACGTTCACTGCTCGTGGAGGCCGCCATGACAGTTCCAGCAAGTGTGTGTACATGTGATATGTACATGTACATGTACATACGTACATTAACTGTACGTATAATATACTTACTTACACATACACTACACGACTCAGCACAGCACTAAAATGGACTACTTTCGTACGCTGTGCGCAGACATAGCATGACGTAATTTTACCATATTTGGTCATCCGGATAGCTGAGCACGCCGGATAGCTGAGACCGTGACACCGGTAATACCCAGATTCTATGAGCTGAACCCTACGTGTCAGTGCAATCACATAGAAATTTTACGTCCAAAACATGTTTTGCAGGCGTCAATTTGAAGCCTGGACCCACCCTCCTCAGAGGTCGCAAAATATCGACGCCGCTTCGACGCCGAAGCCTGAGGTCAATAATTTGTTGTTAATGTTATAGTGAAGCCGTAACGTTCTTTTTTAATAATTGGGTGAAGCGTTACCTATAAAAGTTGATGAAAGGGTGAAGCGTTGACGAGCCTTATTTGTGTTTGGTGATGTGACATCGAATCCACTGCATCGGTCGTGTCGAAAATATGTCGAAGTCGTGGCGTTTCAAACAACTGTTGTGATGCAATCTTTGAAGATGGCCTTTTTTGAAATTCGCGCAAGCCAACTTGGAATTTGCGTGCGCGCAATTTTTGAACTGAAGTTTGCCCACACAAATACACACAATCTAAAACATCGCGCGCCCCGCACCACCTTGCAAACTGTATCCTGGGGTACGGTGCGTTCCACTTGCGCAAACGTTGCCAAGTTTGCGCACGTTTGCCACCGATCTCCAACCTCGTCCCCAGGGTGTGTCGAGCAGTACGAGGTTGACCGTAAACATGTTGGAAATAAAGTAAACCATGGGGACGAGGTTGACCGATCTCAAGTGCGCCGCCAACGTTGGCGAACGTTAGCAACTAACAACTAGACTGGTCCCCTGTCCTTATCATGATATCAGCAAGGAAAGACGTCAGATGTTCAGGCTATAGGCTATCTTTGTGCATAGGAAATTTGTGCATTCAAAATCTAGTTACAAATGATATGAGAATTCTTGCCACTTGCCAGTACAATTTCAGTACAATTTAGAGTTAGTAAACAAGTGTCAAAGTTAAAACAACTTTTGAATAAACTTCATGCTTTTTAAGTTTTATATAACAACAACAAAATTTTTTTTGTAGAAACATTGGATTTACAAAATAAATGTCACTGTATCTTTGGATTGAAACCTGGTTGACTTGGTACTTTTTTAGCAGTGTGGAATTACAAATTTAACCATTGCAGTCATGGTCTAGTTATAAGTAAACATTAATGAAGCTTGATTTTAATAGAGGTGAAGCTTGAACTATAGTATATGCAAATGGCCAATATGGTGAAACAGTGGTGAAGCGTCAGACCTGGCGAAAACTGAAAAAGTGAAGCTTCACCTATGGAAATAATTCAAAGGGTGAAGCCTGGACTAACACATTTGCTGATAGTGATAGAGTGAAGTGGTGGTGAAATCCTGACCTTATAGTATACATAATTGGCTCAGGTGAAGAAAGGTGATGACGTGAGGAGGGTGGGTCCAGGCTTCAAATTGACGCCTGCATTTGTACTGTACCGCTCTTCGCTAAAACGCCGTCTGGATTTCATGATTCTTGATTGGGGGCGCTATTGAAAACAATTTTTGGAACTATCGGATCGCTTTTCTGTTTTTCTGCATGAGGTAATTTTTGTCGGACCATATAGGCCAGCGAGAGGGAGTACAGATTTATGCGGTGCTCGCCCCCATAGAGTATTATACAGATATAACATGGTTTGAGGGTGGACAGTCGATTAGCTCCCCGAGGTATTGGAAGTTGAGAAACTAGTTCCCGAGGCGAAGCCTCGGGACCTAGTTACTCAACTTCCAATACCGAGGGGAGCTAATATCGACTGTCCACCCGAAATAAACCATGTTATATCTGTTTTACTATACCTCATACATATTCACAATATTCTCTAGTTCGGCATCACTGAGCTTGGTAAATTCAAACGCGACATTTACGTGTGCCGCCATCTTTTCATGTGTACGTAGCTAAGGCGATGTTCGCGCGTGCGTACTACTGGTCCCCGCTGGCATGTTCCCGGATGCAGGGAACAGATCGTTGGGACTATTTCCCCGCCGGGACTGTTCCCCGATGCGACCGTCTACTACGCACTACTGCGCATGCGTATTTACCCTGTGCGTGAATACTGGCGGACGCGAGGTAAACAGCAAAAATAGCATCTGGCACGTGACGGTGAATGGACCAGTGAGAATTCGGCTCTCGATCATGAATATGTATGAGGTATAGTAAAACTCTATATAGACTGGTCCCCTATCTATATCCTATCAAGGATATAGACAGGCTCCATGCGCACCACTCAAAGGATTTCATTGGATACGTTAACGCGTTGTGCTGAAGATCTGACGTCACGCTTCGAGGCTTGCAGATGTGTGCGCTAGCTTTTTTCTCAAGACGAACGTGGGCAATTTCTATGAAATTTCCATTTTTAAAAACATTTTGCCTTTTAATAAAAAGATTTTAAAAAACAACATTTTTTCACAAATTTCCCACGTTTGTCCGGGGGGGAAAAAAAAAAAATATATATATATATATATATATATATATATATACACATACACACGAGCCCCCTAGCAAGTCCTGAGCATAATTTGTTTTGCTAATTAAACACGCACTATAAAAACAGACTACCAGCCAAAATGGATACAATTTGTATGAAAGAAATATGCCACCAAACCTTTCCTGGTAAGTCATTTTTCTACTTATTATAGCAGCTCTGACAGCTATGAATTTGGTATAAAACAAATAATAATAGTAATAATAATAATACAAAACAAAAATAAATAAATTAAAAATAATAGTAAAAATAACTAGCTCCTTCTGCGCCGGCTCCGCCCATACAAAAAATGATGAGGTTTTGCCGCGCAAAAATTATCCGTAGTAAAATCCCAGCCAACAACATAACAGTATCAAATTTGAATAACAAGTGCAAAGGTCAAAGTGACGTAATTTGATTGGCATGTGGTCAGCCATTATTATTCCAAACCTGTCGTACTGTTTGAATGATCGTGGGAACGAACGAATTTCGTTCCTTTTCACCGATTTCTGATGTGTTAATAAATTCAAGAAACATGTTGCCGTGGAGAATAATACTTCTTATTGTATACGCATCGACTTTTACAGGTAATGTGCCCAAAATATGTCCAGAACCTGTGTTTAATTTGAATGTTTTCATAGCACTTGACATACGGTGTACCGTCCTACGGGGTACGCACGGTGTTCGTTGCGTTGCTCAAATAATAAACTGTCACAGTCACAGTGTCATATTCAGTCACACACATACATAGAGTAGTTAATCTGTTTTGTTGTGAATCAGACAACAGTTTTGACACATTTTTAAACATTTATTTAAGGGAGTGGACATTCCTAACTTACATTCATTGAGCACGTCTTGAATTCTGATGTTATAAAATAATATAAATTATAAGTAAATTGTGAATTTTTTGCTTATTTTATATTTATCTTCAATTTACCCTAAGTGACGCACCTAAGGTTACATAATCAACTGGACGGTAACTTACAAATTAAATTGGCAGTTAGGTGTTTCAGTTTGTTTCAGTGAAGGATTCTCTTGTAAAATGCTGAATTTCAATGCATGATCATACGCGTGGACGTCTTGAGCACCGTTTTTTGAGACGCACAGAATTGTGGTCATCAAAAAATTGATGTTGGTATAATGACTCACCCCAAACTGTTAAAGTTCATGGGGGCACAGAAAATTTACCCAAGAAGAAAAACAGTTGAATCATGTTTCATCTTATTCCAGATGGTTGTAAAATTGTTTTTTAATGTTGAAAATAAAAATATTGTTTTTGATTTAAAAAATAATATGGTAAACTCTGAAAACTTTTAATCAATATTCTTGAAAGACCAATAAAATGGAAGGTGGTTAACATTTTTGCAAAAAGTACTTTAAAACTTTGAAGTGTGTAAAAATGCAGTTAACATTTTGTCAAATAAAACATTTCTTTTCGTAACCATGATTATTAATGTTTCATTTTCTCAATAATTTTCCACTACCGTCGAAATAAACACCAACAAATTAAGTAGTCTTCATTCGCTTCTTCTATAATTGTATAAGGAATGTGTCCATTTTGAAGATCAGTATTTCTTTAAAAAATCATTGCAAATGCAAAGCATTCATATATTTTGGTTTCCACAGACAACAGCTTGTTGACGGCATAGAACAATAAAATCACAGATGTTCGTGGAAAAAAAATTGAGGTCATGTAAATCTCTTACTATTTGTATCTAGTAAAATCAGTGGTTAAACAACTTTTTCCACTTTCACAAGCACTAACTTTCCAGTAAATCATACAATTTCACTTTAATTTTTATTTCTGTAACAAGCACGACTTAGATAAGTTTATGCAACCAGTAATACGCCATAGTTTTGTAAGTTTTCCAAGAAATGCTAAGCCAAAGGTAGGTGCGTCATTTCACGAGTGCAGCGAACTACGTACATGGACGATATAATATAATAACCTAAAGGCTAAAGAACAGACTTGTTTTAGGGTAGAATGTCGTATCCGACCGCCACTTTTTCTCATTAAATATAACGAATAATGTAATCTTACCAACCAAGGTGGAGAACATATGGATGATGATGGACATATACTTCAAATTATTCTAGGATATTTATTTCATGAAAAATCAGGCATTTTTGGTATACGATGACTTCCTCAGTCATGTCAGTCTGATCTTCAACTCCCCCATAAGTGACCAACACGGTCATTGTACATGTACATGCGCAGTGGCAACTATAATAGGGCAAAATTTAATCAATTTATCTCCCGACGCAAGAATTTCACCAACCTATTGTAGGATCCTTCTATTTTCTGAAGGGGAGGAATTTTTTAGAAGGGAAACCAAGTCCGAAAACCATGATAAAAGTGAATTTTAAAGATAGTTTTTGCTTTCTGTACCCCCAAAAATCGCTGGAAATTTTTTTTAACTGGTTAGTGGTTGTAAAAAAAAATATAAAAAAACCTTAAAATGTGGCGGTCGGATACGACATTCTTTCCTTGTTTTATTTTTTGCATGGTGAAACAAGTGTGCAATAATACAGCAAGTCTGTGCACACATAAAACAGCCATCGTAAGGCCAAGTAAAAAAAAATTCCAGTTGATCGTCCTGGTATTTTCAAAAAGAGGAGGATGAGGGCCTTTTTATTTTTTATTTTTTTCCAAGATGGCCGCCAAGCATTTAAATTCAAAATGGCCACCAATTTTTCAGTTTGAAATCACCGCCAGCTTTTTTTTTTATAGCTATCGAACAAGTAGTTGAGTAAAAATATTCATGTTAAACAATGTTTGATGTATTTTGTTAAACCCACTTGTTTCTTTTAATTGCATTTTCGCTGATATTTACTTTTACGTAAAAATCTTTAATGTCTAAGTTTTATTTAAATCCTTTAAAGTACATCAATGATTTGCAGTTGTGTATATTCTGTTCCTTTTGCCTATTTATGTTACATTTTACTTTCAGTTTTCTGCTTAATTGTGTATCCTCCGGGTCCCGTTGGAGACCACTTTTTGTAAAACAGGTTATCCTGGAAAAAGATCAGAACTTAATAAATAAATAAAAAAATAAATAAATAAACAGGGAATGGTTCAAAAGATTGATGGTATAGAATATTATTGAGCTTGTTTTGTTTGGGGTATCGAAAGATCAAATACCTTTTTAACAAAATGGGTAAATTTAAATTCATTCGCAAGGCAGGCTGGTAAATAAAATTAGTGCGGCGAGATTGATGTACTCATGAGAACGAGGTTAACAATTTTGTGCATTGTATTGACGTAAACCTGAACGATGTTGCAGTCTGCTGCATGCGCGCCATAAACCACTGGAGATGCAAATCTTGTGTTTCCCTACTCACTTTCCCTACTCACTTTTTTAATGTTGCAAAGAACAAGGAGTAAAGAACCAGACTATTTCGCTGGTTTTGTAGAACTTAGAAGTCTAAAATCGGTAAGTTTAAATCAAAAGTCGAAGAAATGGTGCCAAGACGAAGTAAAAATACATGAAAAATTTACTCTTTTTTTGGACAAACTTGTATAAAAAATAAAAAATAATTTTAAAAAAAGGATGCGGGTGGGGATGATCAACTGGTGTTTTTTTTTTTACTTGGCCTAAAATTGTTTTATTGTTTTATTGCAACAAAAATTGCTTTGTTAGCGATGAATTCTCAGTTGCAAGTGCACAAACAGAAAATTTCTTGCTAAACCCTTGACATTCAGTGAGCACGTCATTTTCTGCAGTGAGCACTACATTGTATTTCATTAATTACAGTCAGTAGAGAGCATCATGAAACTAGGCACTAGACAGTGAAATTGATACAGAAAATTAATGATGATGATTATGAAATGATGACATGTGATTTAAATGATGATATCTCATTCCCAAAACCACCTGGGCCCAAGTCCATGCCATGGCTTCTAATCTTACCATAAGTGAAAAATCAATGCTAACTATAGCATGATGTGCTAAAACGTAAGCGTATACATTTCACAGGCTAGCAAGTGTAAATTAAAAATGTGTACTTCGCTTAAATATCTAAGGTTTCACCAACTACAAAGTTAGTACAAACATTATACGCCTAACCTAGTAATTGTGAAAAAAGTGTGCAGATTCAATATTTAAAGTAGCAGAACTATGATTAAATTAAGTGAAAAAAGGTCTTCTATTTAAGGATTTTTGTGATTAAGATTTACTTCAAGCCAACATAAATTTACTTTTAATTTAAAATTTTTATTTGGGAAGAATGTCGTTTCCGACTGCCACTTTTAAGGGTTTTACAACCACTAACCAGTTAAAAAATGATTCCATCCATTTTTGGGGGTACAGAAAGCGAAAACTATCTTTAAAATCCACTTTTATGATGGTTTTCGGACTTGATTTCCCTTCTAAAAAAATCCTCCCCTTCAGAAAATAGAAGGATCCTATTATAGTTGCCACTGCGCATGTACAATGACCGTGTTGGTCACTTATGGGGGAGTTGACAAGATCAGACTGACATGACTGAGGAAGTCATCGTATAACAAAAATGCCTGATTTTTCATGAAATAAATATCCTGGAATAATTTGAAGTATATGTCCATCATCATCCATATGTTCTCCACCTTACTGGGTAGGTAAGATTACATTATTGGTTATATTTAATGAGAAAAAGTGGCGGTCGGATATGACATTCTACCCTTTTATTTTATTTATTTTATTTATTTTATTTATTTTATTTATTTTATTTATTTTATTTGTTTTATTTGTTTTATTTATTTTATTTGTTTTATTTATTTTATTTGTTTTATTTATTTATTTATTTATTGTTTTAAATCTGGACTCCTCCCTCCTGGATCCAATCTTGGTAACATTTATTTATTGAGTTAACACAATTCATGTATATCATGTATGTTTTAAAAACAAACAAAAAAATTTAAAATTGTGATTCAGTGCTTTGAAATTTGACAGGATTCAGTGAGCTCAGTGGTCAAGTGTTTTGTGCTTTGTTTTGACTGATCACTACTTCTCGCAAAATATGTGAAAGTTCAAGCAAATTGCTGTGACATTGACAATGAAAATGCGCAATTTCACCATTGCTGACATGAGATTCGCTCTGCGTGAAGTACGAATTGGCATTATGCAAGTTAAAGGGACAGTGTCGTCACGATCAGAGCCGACTTTCAACAGGGCATGGAATCGGTGTCCTTGTTTAAGATGAACACAGTGACTGATAATTCCTGGGTCATTTATGCAGCAGCAATGGTAATACATGAATGACCTTATCATGTGGGTATTATTTTCAGTCACAGAGTTAATCTACAACTAGCACTCTGATTCCATGCCCTGTTAATCGTGACGATACTGTTCCTATAAGTGAGTTTATAGTCTGTCAGTTTCTACAAACTGTGTGTACATGTCTACATGACACACACATTTAAATGTATATAATTTAAATGGTGTGTTCAAAAACAGTTACACAAAATAAACATTATAAAGACCAATGTTGCTACTAGCATTATATGTAAGTTGCTATGTAAATACATGGTGCATGCACATCATTGATTCATGGTGTGTATGGGTAGCGCTGGATCTCTGTCCATTGTTCATTTTGTGCAGTGTCCATGTCCAGTCATAGACTCCTAACAAAGGTGTAGATTTTACAATGAGTCATGATGCAGTAACGTATGTATACTGTGTTTAGCTAACCAAGGCATTAGTCAGGATTTAGAAATAGGGTGTCCAAAATTGCTGGAAATTTCAAAACAGGGTGTCCAAATTGTTCACTTACAAAACTTTTACATGTAAATGATATAGATGAAATAGGGTGTCCAAAATTGAAACAGGGTGTCCAAAAGACACCCAGACGCCCCTCTGGTTAATAGTAATACTATGTAGCTAACCCTTACAATTTGATCCCTCAAAACACTAATAAAAAACGAATGGTTTTGAGAATAGGAGGGTTATAAACCTTTATTTATAGAATGATGTAATACCCATGTTTTTATTTTATTTTTCATTGGAAAACAAACTATTTTACTTGAGGAAGTGAATACATACACATGTACATGTACATGTAGTAAATGGATGCTGTAAAATGACACATATTTAAAAAAAAAAAAAAAACAAATTGTAAGAACATGGTTTTAGTTACAGGTAATATGTATCAAACTGAATTAATTAATGTCGGATCCCATCATAAATTAATTTTTTGCACTTTTTCTTTTTCACTGTTAAACCAAGCTTCTGACAACTATTTTGTGAAATATCGCATTTTCTAAATATTTGTATTCCTTTCAAATTGGAAATTATCCCCAAAAATATGAAATTGCGGTAAAACATGGACGATACATCTTTGATGCACTTTGGAATTTGTAGAAGTTTATATATTTAGTGTGTACATTGTACATTGTGCAAGCTGTACACAAAATTAGTTAATCATTATTATGATATATACACTGCTCAAAATAAAATAGGACTCAAAAGTATTTCCTGGTCCATTTTGTCCATGTGAGGACACAAAAGCAGTTTTTGGTGGAAGTAAAGTACTAAAGGTTACTCTGCAACATTTTAAACACTTTTCACGTGTTGTGCATGTCTAATGACGGTTTAAACTGGCAGATCATGTGATAAGGCATGAAAATGCAGATAACAGGTTGATGTACATGTACAGTACTCAATATCAAACTTGGCTAATCAGCTTTATTTCTTCATGGGTGACTCCACAATTGACTTCAGTAGGATGTTGCAGCACCCCGGACTCGCACACATTCTGCACAACGCCTCATGAATTAACAGTACGGTGTTCCGGATCACAGCTTGGTCGAGGTTGTTCCACTCATCCTGTAGAGCTGCTGTCAGATTGGCAACGTTCCTTACAGGAGGGTTGTGACTTCTGACTCTGTAACTGAGAATTGCCCAAATGTTCTCAATAGGGTTAAGGTCTGGTGAAATGGCAGGCCATTCCAGACGCTGAATATGGTTACCTGTAAGGAACGCTGTTATGATTCTTGCTCTATGAGGACGGGCATTGTCATCCATTAGAATGAAAACATCTCCCATCAACCTGTTATCTGCATTTTCATGCCTTATCACATGATCTGCCAGTTTAAACCGTCATTAGACATGCACAACACGTGAAAAGTGTTTATAATGTTGCAGAGAAACCTTTAGTACTTTACTTCCACCAAAAACTGCTTTTGTGTCCTCACATGGACAAAATGGACCAAGAATTACTTTTGAGTCCTATTTTATTTTGAGCAGTATATAATGATTACTGCAGTACCCTATAATAATGATTAACAGATTTTTTTATTTGTATTATTATTTTTCTGTTTACAGGGATTCTTTGTACTGTATGTTGAATTAATGCATTGCAACATTTTAAGGCAGAAATCCATGTATTTGTGTGTGTGTAGTGTTACATGTATGTGAATAGCAAATCACATGTATGTGATAAGGAAATTGTGAATTTTGTGTACTGCAGCATTGTGCTACAAGATCAGGGTTCAAATTTACCAGTGGTCAGCTGGCCGAATGACAGATACATTAACCCTAACCACCCCAAATCCATCAAAATCCTCCAAGGGGCACTTTTTGGGAAAAATTCAGCACTGTTGGAAAATGGTACACATGTACTTTCACCTCTTCAAATGGGCAAAATTACTACCTGGCAAGATTTACAGGCCATAATTGCTGAATATGAAAGATCAATGAAAATGCATGGTGCATTTTGAAGGTAACGCATTTTTCTAAAAGAAAGTGCACTGATGGATTTTGGAGGATTCAGGAAGGTTCCTAGCCAGAATACCTAGGGAGTTAGGGTTAAGACAGCAACGGAGTAGTCAAACCCCTTCCCTAGTCGTCTGGTGGGCTAGTCAAAATTACAAGGACTGCACAGAAGCCTTCATGTGGTTATTTTTTTTATTCTTTAATGCACATTTTATTACACTGGGCCACAATATCCATCCTGGAATTTTGATTTATAGGGGCAGAACCACTTTTCCCTCAGTAGAGGACACTTCCATTTCAATATCATATTGTCTTTTTAGGGAACTTTTTTTTAAGGGCACCAAGACCAGGTCAATGGAGGTCAAGACCTCTGTGGTCCCCATGGAATTCCAGGCCTGCTGTTTAATTGAGAAGTCTGGATCTAGGTTCATTATTGACTCTTAACATCTAATGTCCTGTATGTGTGCAGATGCTGCCTTGAAGATTGTACCTATCTACGCTACTTTTAACGTCGCTGAGGGCGAAAGTGCTTCCGTTACCTGCACAAACTTAAACGTTCAGGCGGGCGAACAACCACAATGGATAGATCCGTTTGGTCGCCCCATCGGAACGTATGGAGGGGGTGAGTGGTAACACAAATTTTGTACATATTTGCGTTCGGGTACATATTTGTTTTCGGTTAACCCTTTCAATACCGAATTGTTTTGACCGCGCAGCCCACTGATGAGGACCACATTGTTTGTACAGAGTGTACAGTCCAGAACCGAATTGTTTTGCATCCACGGGAGCTTCTGAAGACCCCACTTTTCAAGCTCAGTTTTCATAGTGAAGACAGTGTCGTAGAGAAACAATTTGTGCATGCATTTTGTTACATATATAATTACCTTTCAAATGGTTACAACAAAAATATATTTCAATGCAATTTTGGTTGATTATATTATAATTTCTCTAAATTTGAAGTTTCAAAATATTTGAATCTAGAATTTTTATGTTATAACTTGACTACTCATGCACTTTCAAACTTGATTTTCACTATGAAGACTTAGATAAATGAAACGGGTTTGTGTGTGACATTTTTCACTCATTGTATGTACTCTTTCATATAACATCAAAATCAATTGTTTTTGGTATAAAACAAGGAACTTATTACAATTTTTCCAGAGAGTTGCAGTTTCCCATGGACTCCCAATTACACAATGTAAAATGCACTGCATAGACCCTCCATTGTAATACACTGTGTGTACGTTCATTGATGCGTGTGAGATTACACACACATACTGTACATGCACAGCTAATACACACAGTACATGTACATGTTACATTGTATAGTGGATAAACAACATGTCGCAGGCCCATGCTGATTGCATACACAATGTGTGGAATCTCAGCCTTCTTTCATCTGTTTGTCAATGGATAATGGATAAAACATAGCGTATCCATATTCTGTGTACTTTCAAATGTAAAGGTTTATACAAAAATATGAACACAAGACACTTTGCTCATAATATTGTAACGGAAACCCCTAGGTATCCGCCAGTTAATTTTTAAAAAGGGAAAAGCAACCAAATGGAAAAAGAATAAATCAAGATTGAGAAACAATATTTGAATCTCTTGTTGCCTGTGTTTTTAAGGCAACTTTTATTTTAAATTCAACAATAAATTAGTATACTAAAAATTTGGCAGTGTGGCTTTAACAAATTACATTGAATAATATAATAATGACAAACCCAAGTTAAAGTAATTAAAAAGACACGGCTGGAATGAGGAACAGAGTACAAGAAAATAAGAACATGTAAAAACTTACATCTCCAAGACCAAGAACAGAACCCAAGTGCTCAACTGAAGGAACTGAAGGAACTAAAGAAAAACATGATGCTACTGCATCAACATGCCCAGTCCAACTCCTTTTCGAGTGGCTATTGCATTGGCTTTTTAAGCCAAACCAATGCATTCCAACATATTTGATCTTTGTGATGGTACAATGTGTAATTACAACAATGCCTTAGTCTGGACTTGCTATGCACACAGCTGTTTAAAGGAATCTCAATAAGACTTAAAGGAATGTCACTACATAACAGAATGTCACTACATAACAATTAAAGGTTGTTTCGCCACACTGCCTTCATCTGGGGAAAAGGCGCGTCTCTGCGCCGTGATTAAATTTTACATATACAAATTGAAACAATACATATAATTAATACATATAAATACACACAAAAATACCCACAAAACATTTGGTGTGTTTACCTCCAGCTATTTCTTTAAATGTAATAGTTACACAAGATACAAGTTATCAAAAACAGCAAGGAAATGTCAGTTATTGGTTTTAGAACCTTGTGTGAAGTTAGCAACAGTTCAACTTGAATTGTCGAATGTCCAATTTGGTGTGCACCCCAAAATTGCGCACACGTTCAAGGAGCTGTGTTCTTGATTGAAATCATCACACTTGGTACTGACCAGTTCGCATCCAAGATGGTGGCCGCCGCTGACGCTGGGTATATCTTGTTTTAATGGGAGTTCGAGTCACCATATCTGGAGATGTTTCATCTCTGCTAAACAATGGCTGATCGTCATCAGACATCGCATTATCCAGAGCTTCCAGGTCACCAACCTCCTGCTGAATATAGATATCATCTGAGATGCCATCACCAGCCGCATCTTTTGCTTCCCTGGTGGTGTCGTTTCCAGTATCCAACGTTTCTTCATCTGCATCATTGTCAACAAGTTCACTTGAACTTTCTGTATCTATGACGCCTTGGAAAGAGCTATCCAATTCCTCCGAAGATTCTGTATTAATAACACTAAAACACGGTTTTAGCCTATTAAAATGAACAACTGTTCTTTGTCCAGTTTCTACATGTTTAATACGATAAATTGCATCTGAGATTCGTTTAAGTACAATATAAGGGCCTTTCCAATGAGATTGGAGTTTAGGGCTCAAACCAAGCTTTCTAACATAATGATAAAGCCAAACTTTGTCTCCTTGTGAAAATGCATTCCCTTTTAATTTTGCATCATACAACTTCTTTTGTCGTTTTTGTTCTCCTTTAATATTCTCTCTAGCTATTTGAAAAGCTTTTTGCATACGGTCATACAACTTAGTAGCATAATCTTCATGAATTTGTAATTTATTATCTATACAAGGTTCACTTATAAGCAAATCCAATGGTAAGGACGCTTCCCTGCCTAACATCATACGATTTGGGCTTACCCCAACCGTATCTTGTTCCGTGGCTCTGTACGCCATCATAGCATATGGCAAATGCACATCCCAATCAGCTTGATTCTCTTGAACATACATGCTCAAAATGGTTTGGATAGTACGATTAAATCTTTCTACTAATCCATCCGATTGCGGATGATATGGCGTAGTTCGAGTTTTGTTAATGTCCATTAAGCTACAAATGTTTTGGAATAGTCGACTTTCAAAATTTGTACCTTGGTCAGTATGGATACTGAGGGGACAACCAAAGCGACAAATAAATTGTTCTACCAACACTTTAGCCACAGTCGAGGCTTCCTGATTTGGTAAGGAATATGCCTCTGCCCATTTAGTAAAATAGTCCATTACAACCATAATATAACGATTGCCACGTCGTGAACGAGGTAAGGGACCAAAAATATCTATGGCAATCCGTTCCATTGGATTACCTACCAACGACGGTCTGAGTGCAGCACGTGTGGTTTGACAAGGTGATTTCCTACGGGCACATTTCTCACACTGCTTAACCCAGTTTCGTACAGTAGTACGACAACCCAGCCAATAAAATGATCGTTGGATCTTTTTGATTGTCTTGGTATAACCAAAATGACCCCCAGTGATTGAGTTATGTGACTGATTTAATACGTCTTTTCGTAGGGAAGTCGGAACTATAACTTGTAAAATCGAAGATGCACCCTGAAACCGTCTAAACAAAACGCCATCTTTAATTTCCAATTGATTCCACAAATACCAATAACCTTTAGTCTCACGACTACAGGACAAGGCAAGGTCACGTGATGGTTTCTCCGAACTATTTTCTTTCCAATGAATGACTATACTTAAATCAGGATCCTCTAGTTATAATTTACGGAGTTCCTTTCTACTCAAACCTACAAAAATGTCAGTAGCATTATTTATTTGTGTTACAGCAGAACAACTTACGTTTTCAACACAAGGTTTCTCTGTACAATCAATAGGATTTCTAGACAGGGCATCAGCATTTCTATGTTGGCTGCCTGGTCGATGTACAATATCAAAATTAAAACTTCCCAAAATTTCAAGCCAACGGGCAAGTTGACCTTGTACATCTTTAAAATTGTACAACCATTTTAATGACCCATGGTCTGTCCTGAGGGTGAAACGTTTTCCATACAAATAATGTTTGAAATGTTTTATAGCATGGACAACAGCTAACAATTCCCTTTTAGTAACACTGTAATTTTGTTCTGTTTTGGACAACTTACGACTAGCATAAGCTATAACCTTTTCACATCCATTCTGATTTTGTGACAAAACGGCACCAATGCCAACACCACTGGCATCTGTGTCCAGTATAAAAAGGTAAGGAAAAGTCGGGAAAGGTCAAAATAGGTGATGTGGTCAACTTCTTTTTCAAAATTTGAAAAGAATTCTCACATTCTTCTGTCCATTCAAAACCAACATTCTTATGGGTAAGTTTATGCAAAGGTGCAGCAGTAGTAGCAAAATCCATAATGAATCGTCTATAGTAGGAGCACAATCCAATGAAACTACGTACTTCCTTGATGTTACAAGGAGTTGGCCACTCACTAACTTTTTGTGTCTTTTCTGGATCAGTTGCAATTCCTTGATCCGAGACAACATGTCCCAAATATGCAACTTCTTTTTGAAAAAGTGAACACTTTTTGGGTTTAAGTTTAAGTCCAGCTTCAGAAAGTCGACCAAACATTTCATCGAGTCGAGTTACATGTTCATCAAATGTTCGTGCATAAATTAAGATATCATCTAAATACACTAAACATGTTTTCCAATGGAGACCAGCTAATACTAACTCCATCAACCTTTCGAATGTGCTAGGAGCATTACATAAGCCAAATGGCATTACATGAAATTCGTATAAACCAGAACCAGCAGAAAAGGCCGTTTTCTTACAATCTAAAGGGTTCATCTCTACCTGCCAATATCCGCTAGCCAAGTCTATGGAGGAAAACCACTTTGAACTAGATAACGCATCTAAACTATCGTCAATACGTGGGAGTGGATATGCGTCTTTCATTGTAACCTCATTTAATTTCCTATAATCCACACAAAATCTAGTAGTGTCATCTTTTTTCTTTTTTTTTACTAAAACAATAGGACTTGCCCAAGGACTGTTCGACGGGGAAATAACCCCAGCTTTAAGCATCTCATCTATTTGGTTCTGAGCTTCCTGTCTACGGTGGTAAGGCAACCTACGAGCAGGTTGACGACGAGGATAAGCATCACCTGTATTAATCTCGTGAAAAACCAAATTAGTGCGACCCAATTCACCAGATTTTGAAAACACCTTGTCATGTTTAATTAATAATTTATCAAGTTGAACTTTTTGTACATCATTTAAATGCTTACAGCTACGTTCATATAAATCTTCCAAACTAGGGTCCAAAGCACAATTCTGTGAATCACAATCATCTTTTTTATCTGGAGGAATTTCTTGTGCTGGTTGAAGAATAGCAATCTGTGTACCTTTGTATAAAATTGCAGTTTCAGGCTTTAAATTAAAAATTCTCACAGGAATTCTATGATTATTCGCACAAGCAAATGTTCTGCCAATCAACATTCCGTTATCTTTCTGAGAAAATTTACCTGAAGGTTCAACCAGTCCCTCTGAAATTCCACCATAACGATTATGAACGTCTCCATAAATTACTGCTTCCTGACCTGCTGAAATAGTCACAGTTTCTGCTACAGAAATTCTGCAGCATGTGGAACCTACTGCTTCAGAAAAGAATGGAATGTCAATGGTGTTAAAGTTAAGTTGTTTCCTGGAAAAATCAATAATCCCACCATACATTGCAAGAAAATCCATGCCAAGAATACCTGCTTGGGTGATTGGGGCAACTACGATCTGATGTTTCTTTTTAATCTTTCCCAAATCCATGATCACATTGGCACAACCTAATACCTGTAAAGCACTTCCCTCTGCAGCTATAATAGTATCGTCCCAATGTCTAAGGGTATGACGAACTTCTAGTGGCATCAACTCCCACACTTGAGGGTGTAAAACAGTAACTGAGGAGCCCGTATCTATAAGAAACTTTACATCAATACCATTGACATAACCATTTACAAAACACACTGGAGATTTAGGCCATTTTTCTACTGATGACCGAACATTGGCCTCCTGTTCAGTCCTTTGCCGTTTAAATTCGATTCAGCATTGAACGTTTCTGTGCCTGTAATTGTTACCATTTTATTTGGGCATTTTGATCTTATGTGTCCTTGTTGGTGACATCCCCAACAAACAATTGGCCCTCTCGATTGTTGTGCAAATTTAGATTCAACAACTTGTTTAAGTTCTTTTAGTGAACATTCAATTTGATCAATTTTTTGTTCCAGATCAATAGTGCTTAACTGTGCACTAGTTACCAGTTGTTTAGACCGCTCAACTTTGTTACACTCTAGGTGAATAAAAGCTTCTTCCTCAAGTGCCAACGAAAGTGCATTACACAATGTCTTAGGTCTAGCACGCCTAACCTGCATTCGCACGTCAGGTGAATCAAGTGCCTCTATGAATTGATCTCTAGCTAATTCTTCCCTAAATTCTGTTGGGACATCTGGGTATGCTTTAACAGTAAGTCTACGAATACTACTAGCTAATTCAGATAGTGTTTCATTTTTCTTGCGAATTCTGGATCTCAACTGGACTCGATGCAAATCTGTCTGTCCCTTGGGGCAAAATCTGTCCCTAAGAGCATTCACTATCGTTTCAAAATCATACTTGTGGTATACTGGCAAATCTGTATATACTTGTAAGGCCGGTCCCCTTAATCTAACAGCTAAAAAACGAATTCGCTGGTCTTCTTTCCAAGAATTAATTTGACTACATAAATTAAAACTTGTTAACCAGTCATCCAGTGGGATACTACCATCAAAATTATCTGGTTGTTCTATTGGTTTATTAGTTTTTACAAAAGGTAACTTGGAATTACTGGGGTAAACAACACTATTATCAACATAATCAGCACAAGAATCATTAACAGTTGGCACTCTAGCAACTACAGGGGTACTCTTATTTGGTTTTTGGGACCGCTTAGCCTTCACATGCCTTCGTGCACCCATTGTTTGTTCTCCACCCGTAGGGAAGGACGTTGGACTGGGCACACCAAAACCAACGGGCGGAGATATGTTCCCCACCCCAGCCGCACCCAACACATCCAACTTATCATCCAACTCTACTTTTAACATAGCAAGGGTCCGATCTAATTGTTTACTTAAATCCATATTGATTTGCTAAATCCCACCGCTGCCGCCATAAACTGTAACGGAAACCCCTAGGTATCCGCCAGTTAATTTTTAAAAAGGGAAAAGCAACCAAATGGAAAAAGAATAAATCAAGATTGAGAAACAATATTTGAATCTCTTGTTGCCTGTGTTTTTAAGGCAACTTTTATTTTAAATTCAACAATAAATTAGTATACTAAAAATTTGGCAGTGTGGCTTTAACAAATTACATTGAATAATATAATAATGACAAACCCAAGTTAAAGTAATTAAAAAGACACGGCTGGAATGAGGAACAGAGTACAAGAAAATAAGAACATGTAAAAACTTACATCTCCAAGACCAAGAACAGAACCCAAGTGCTCAACTGAAGGAACTGAAGGAACTAAAGAAAAACATGATGCTACTGCATCAACATGCCCAGTCCAACTCCTTTTCGAGTGGCTATTGCATTGGCTTTTTAAGCCAAACCAATGCATTCCAACATATTTGATCTTTGTGATGGTACAATGTGTAATTACAACAATGCCTTAGTCTGGACTTGCTATGCACACAGCTGTTTAAAGGAATCTCAATAAGACTTAAAGGAATGTCACTACATAACAGAATGTCACTACATAACAATTAAAGGTTGTTTCGCCACACTATGAATATACTCAATGTATTGTTTTTTTCTTTGGCAAAGACAAGATTTTTCTTTCACAAGAAAAGAACATGAATACATCAAAAATAAGATATATTCTAGGGCACACATACAATTTGTGATATACTAAGAAGCACCGACGATCACCACCTCCACGGCCACGCCGACCACCACGGACTCGCACACCACGCATCCCGCGGCACGCCATTCCCGGTGCGGTAGCCTGTCTTGCACTGCTTGGCCCGGGCAAATTGTTGTCAGATTCTGACGAAATATCTTCGGATTCTTGGCTAGAATCTTACTCGGAATCATTTGATTCATTCTCAGAATCACTATCAGCAAAAAACTCATCCAGTAACTGAGCATTTTGCTCATCCATAGTGACAAAATGTTGGAAAAACTTTCGGAAAATTAGCGCATGTGAAAAACTTTGATCAGAGTTTTCTCAAAAGGTCATAATGGTGACCCCTATTGTTCTATACATCATTGGAAAGCTTATGATGTGTTCTTTTCAACTGTATAAAAATTAACAGCAGAGGGCAGCAAATAAATTTAGTGGACCCTCTAGTAGGTAGGTGCGCCGTCGACGAAAGTCGACGATGGTAAAGAAGCGTAGGTACATGTAGGTGCGCTGTCGACGAAAGTCGACAATGGTATTGAAAGGGTTAAAGATGCACTCTCGTCATAATGCTTTTACTTGAGCTTACATTATATTGTACATGTACACAGGGAATGATTTAAAAAAAAAAGTTTTTCCAGAAATATTGTTGTGTGTATGTAATGCCAATTTTGGATTGTACGTATGTATAGTATGTACAGTGTATATCTAAAATTTAATTCAGAAATTCTTAATTTTGTTTAGCATTTTGATACGTGTATGTGACACGAGTGTAGTTCCCTTGGTACATTTTAACCCTAACCAGGCTCAATGAAACAATATGTAAACAAATTTGTAAAAAGTTGTTGACCTCGGCAGAGTAAAAAAAAAAAAAACCATTGCAGGTTCTAGCTGGTGGATTTTGTTGCATTGAGCAGCCTGCACACTTTTCCGTTGTTGCATTCTGTTGCATTCAGCAGTGTGTCTGTGAAGTGACCACAAAATCAAACACTACTGTTTCCCATCTTCATAATTGACTTGCCGTGAACCTGACCATAACATTCTCTGACCGGTTGGGAAATCTTGCAGTCGGTAACACTGTTCTTGTCGGCTTTCAGGAGGATCTCTTGACATGTACGTGGTCCATGCAACAGACCCATCCACGGCAGAGAAATACACCCGGCTGCAGATCAACAACATCATAGACAACTGGGCGGGAGGGTATGACTGCCAGGCTAATGGAGATTCAGAAACCATCAACATCAATGTCTTCAGTGAGTGTGATTATAACTTTAAAGATGCATTGCCCATATTTTTTAGAAATTTTACAGACAATTTTTTTTACTTGAATATTTATATACTACTCAAAACAATTTAGAGAACACCGGATTTTTAACATCAAATAGGTTTGGGCCATGTTGACATGTTCCATGAACCAGGATTTTCATTTGCAACCCCCTCTCTCTTTCAGTAGTCATGTCATGAAATGTGTAATCACTACATGTACATGCATCCTTTATCATCTGTTTCATTGTGCAGTTGTTTCTCATCAATTCTGTGAAACGTTGTGTTTATCTGAAATAAATGATCTTGCTTTAACCAGTTGATGTCGGGAATATTTATTTTTTTCCGGTCCCCCGTGCGGGTTTATTTTCAGTGAAAAATCTGAAAAAATTTCTAGCCATTAATAATTTTTTTTGTCAATGAAACTAAGTTCGGACACCCAAATAAACACCTTTACTCATTGACATTTCGAGAATTAAATGGCTAGTTTTTTAATTACGGTTGTGTTTGTTCAGCACAGTTAGACCGTTGGCAAGCGCCGATGCAACGGCCTATTAGCGACCAGCGCCTGGTCGAAAATACGGCATACCTGGAGAGAGATCGAAGGCCTCGTAAACAATGGATTAAATCCGTCTTTACAAATTCTTGGCTTGTACATCAAAGGAACAGGTCTTGGATAAAGGGATTAGGCAAAAATCAATAAAAAGAGTGAACTCGTTCAGTGTTTGCAGTGCATTTTGTCCGGGGCCACCGAACCGTGACCCCATGGACTCCGAGAAACGATTGCATGTATACAAGTCAGCCGCCACGACGGCACGCCACGTGTGGCGTGTTGACAAGTCTCCCGGTAACACACACAAAAATCGGAATGCGTGTTTAGACGCTCTCCGATCCGCTGTACAAAAAAATATATACACGGCCTCCGAAGCGAACTGGTTAACTGAGATTATTCCGGTGTTCCCTAAATTGTTTTGAGTAGTATATTTTACCCCAGGAAAGACTAGTACCAAATAATTTAAATTTATGTATTTAAGTAAATTTTTATTTAAAACATGGTTTTTGTAGTACTGCTTAAAGATGTGTTGCCCATATATATATATATTTTGGTACTATTTTATATATCTGATTCTTAGCACATATAGAGCAAGTGAGTTTATTTTTCTGTTTGAGTAGAAAGGTAGCCTGAAGATCTGACTTCATGCTTTTAAGGCTCGTGAATTACGCCAAATACTGGCCGTGCGGCTGCCATGTTTACCAGAGATTCAACTTTGACCTTGGATGGTACATGTAGGTAGTGCGTGAGCCTCGAAGCGTGACGTCAGATCTTCAACACAGCATATCCAATGAAATCCCTTGAATGGTACGCCAGGAGCCAGGATAAAGACAGAGGGCCCAGTTTAGTAGAAAGGGAACAGGTATTTAGTTCATTCTGTTGTGTCTAACCACAGAGCAAGTGAGTTTTCCCTTTGAGAATGCTGAGATGGAACAGGGTCTGATCTACTATGAAGCTGGAAGTCTGTCCTGCACCATGGATGGAGACCCAAATACAATAGTGGATTGGTTGGGTCCCAACGGCCCCATAATAAATGGTATGTTCAACAAGTTATTGACAACCAGGGTGTGAAATTAAACATGTATCGCTTGTTTGTCGCTATTTTTAAAAAGCAATTTTAAATTTTTTAAATGTTTTTTTTATTATTATTTGTATTTAAAATTTTCAGAACACTGCTATTTTACCTGACGAAAGGAAAACTAACGTGTTATAATGTTATTTCTCAAAATAATCATGCAAAACATGGTTTTTCAGTAAGTACGTTCCAAAATGAATTTATTTGGGGTCCCTTTATAAATTCATTTAGTCATATAGTTTCTGTTAAACTGGGCATTGACAACTATTTTGCGAAATACACTCACTGGCCATAAGTATTGCAACATCCCCAAAGTTCAGTTTGGAGAACTGTGTTACAATAATTTATTTTATTTTATTTACACTACTTAAGACTTCTTGAAAGTGCCTGTGTTTTGAAGTCAATGTTCTTTTTTACTGTTCTTGCTCGGAAATTATGTAATACACGATCGATGAAATCGGATTAAATGATCATCTCACCTGTTACTTGTAAAGTGCTATTTTGAGCATGTTGCAATACTTTTGGCCAGTGAGTGTACCTTGCTACAAAGTATTTTTTTTTCTTTTAATTTTTTTTTCTCTAACAGTATACAATCAGTGTTTATCAAGAAAACTAAAACTTTAACAGGACAATATCGTCACGATCAACAGGGCATGGAATCGGAGTGCTAGTTTTAGATTAAGTCAGTGATCTTTATGACTGAAAATAATAGCCCACATGATAAGGTTATATTACCGTTGATGAGCCAGTAAATGAGTAATGTTTTCAGCCACTGTGTTCATCTTAAACTAGGACACCGATTCCATGCCCTGTTGAAAGTCTGCTCTGATCATGATGATACTGTCCCTTTAACCCACCTACTGTTTGACACTTTGAAACCATTCAAAATTTCCACTTACCAAAATGCCCATTGATTTTGTACACACATGGTGATACCATTTGAACAGTGTTGGTAGCAAGCTTTACTACCATTCAAATCCATTCAAATACATAGAGGGTCCATTGATTCACCACTTAGAAGTATCCAAACAAAGTTTTGTATTAGCTGTACTACCATTTGGAAAGATCCAAACAAGGTTTTGTATTAGCTGACCTACCATTCAAAACCATTTGGGGAAATCAATACTGTACACAGTTATTTCACCATTCAAATGGTGGATCAACTTGTATGAAAAAGGTACCAGATGTAGGAGGGTTAATTGGCTCAAATGACAAGTTCAGCACAGCTGGCGTGTGACTTACATATCCAGTCTCAGCTGGAGCCAATTTCATAGAGATGCAAATCATAAATAAACGCTTAGCAGCTTTTCTTGGTTTTCCAGCCAAACTTGCACTGTTAATGAGTGTACTTTGATTGGCAGTCTGGTTTTTTTTATACATCGTCGTGTGCCCGGAAGAAGAACGTAACAAAAGTGTGACCGGCAAAAGGTCGTAAGCAATTAACGTGCAAAACTGTGTTTCAAGAAAACTGAGTGTGAAAGTTTGGTTGTTTTTCTGCCATTTATAAGTCATTGTAGGAAAGTTAAATTCCGCATGGGAATGGAAAGACATGTCTTGGGAGTAATTCTAGCAACAAATATAACAGTTATGTCCTACTTTTTTTTTCAAAAGAGCCATTTTATTGTTTATGACCTTCTTCTGGGACAAAAAGTTGTACATGTATCTTATGTCCCCGGAAAAAGGTCACAGAGCCTTATGACCTTCTTCCGGGCACACGACGACATGTACTTAGCAAAAATATTTGCTGAGCAAAATTCTCTGCTTAGCAGCCCGATGAAATTGGCCCCAGGTGTCAGACAACACTGACTTATTTGACCTGGGCCCCAGGTGTCAGACAACACTGACTTATTTGACCTGGGCCCCAGGTGTCAGACAACACTGACTTATTTGACCTGGGGCCCAGGTGTCAGACAACACTGACTTATTTGACCTGGGCCCCAGGTGTCAGACAACACTGACTTATTTGACCTGAGCCCCAGGTGTCAGACAACACTGACTTATTTGACCTGGGGCCCAGGTGTCAGACAACACTGACATATTTGACCTGGGGCCCAGGTGTTAGACAACACTGACTTATTTGACCTGGGCCCCAGGTGTCAGACAACACTGACGTATTTGACCTGGGGCCCAGGTGTTGGACAATCACTGACTTATTTGACCTGGGGCCCAGGTGTTAGACAACACTGACTTATTTGACCTGGGGCCCAGGTTATAGACAACACTGACTTATTTGACCTGGGGCCCAGGTGTTGGACAATCACTGACTTATTTGACCTGGGGCCCAGGTGTTAGACAACACTGACTTATTTGACCTGGGCCCCAGGTGTTAGACAACACTGACTTACATGTATTTGACCTGGGCCCCAGGTGTTGGACAATCACTGATTTATTTGACCTGGAGCCCAGGTGTTGGACAATCACTGACTTATTTGACCTAGAGCTGATGAGCACACAGATGTGCTGAGCACAATAAAAGTTATGCTTAGCAAAAAAAAATAGATTACCAGCCAAATTGTCATGTAATGCATATTGCTTCTGGCTGGCTCTTGGCTAAATTTTGCTTAGCGGATGAATTTGCTAAGCAATATTTTCTGCTGAGCAGCTCCATGAAATTGGACCCATTTTTTTTTTTAGCAGTTCCCATCCAGTTAGAAAGTCTAAACTGTCAGGAGTATTCATGAATTGATAATAAAAACATACAACATTGTACAAGTGCGGCCTCTCCTAGATCCGTCTTTCACGGTTTCAACTGGGGCCAATATTGGGGTGCCATGGCCGAGCGGTTAAGTGCATTGGACTCAAGTTCTGATGGCTGAGTCATCAGAATGTGGGTTCGAGACCTGGCGGCGACCGTGGTACTTGTGTCCTTGAGCAAGACACTTTACTGTAATTGCTTCTCTTCACGCAGGTGTATAAATGGGTACATGTGAGGGTAGAGATGGTTATTGTGTTTGATTAGCCTTGTAGCGCCAAAAGGTTGCACATTGGCTGTATACTCCCCAGGGAGCTGAGAAAGATTATAGGAATGATATTGGCCCAGTGACCAGGGGTAATAATGTAAAGCGCATTGGGACATTATGTGAAATGCGCTATATAAGAATGAAACATTATTATTATTATTTCATTGAGTTGCTAAGCAGTACAAAGTTTCTTACCAGAAATATTTGCTTAGCAGGCTTTGTTGGTTACCAGCCAAACTTGCACGTAAAATTGAATGTACTTTGGCTGGTGGTCTGTTTTATAATGCTTAGCGAAAATATTTGCTGAGCAAAATTCTCTGATGCACATTATTCCCTCAGCTTGATTTTATTTGTTGTCACAGGAGGGCGCTATCTCATCAACCCCATGTTCGGATTGACGATAGATAACGTTACACTGGATGACGAGGGGGACTACATATGCCAGGGGACAGTTCCGAATGTGGGCGCTTCTCAGCATCTTCCAATTTTTGCGGATGTCCAAGGTAGGCGTGTTTCTCCATTATGAATACTTAGGCCCCCCCCAAAAAAGTCTCCAGTTTCTGGTCATCGGTCGGCTTCAAAATCAGTGTGGTGATACGTTTTTTGTTGTTGGTAATCTTTGTTTTTTGCCAAGCAGTGAAAGAGGTGATAACGTGTATACCCGGTTATTGGAACCAGATTAAATTTCCTATGCACAAATGGTGGCTAAGAGCAGCCTTACATACAGATCAAGCAAACGTTCATACTCCTATGAGAAAAAGTCATTTGAAACACAGCACGGCAGAAATCCAATCAATCCAGCAATTTTGGCTGCCATTGGACGTCGTTTCATAGCAACAACAAAAACAGAAAATTAAAAAAAGAGGATAAGTAAAGACATGGTGTCAACGCAAATAGTCTTTACCAATCAGGGTTTTCCCTTAACTTTTTTTTTCACTCGCCGGCCGGGCTAGTAAACCAAACTTTTCACTAGCCCGCAAGCCTTTTCACTCGCCCGTATGTTTTTAAAATGCTTTTAATCAAATCACTGTTTTTAGTAATTTAGGCATTTTGCATCAGAACGTGCATTATAACAACAGTTGTCAGTTACCTTATTATTATGTGCATATTTGTTTCTGAGGCAATACTAATGTTTCTTTTAATTAATAACGGATTCTATTCTAATAACAGAGGAAAAGAAGGCTCATTTCATATTTTATTTCTAACCAACTGAACACAACGAATGAAAACATTAAAAAATCAGGGCACCAAGGCAATTTTTAAGATTTTCAAAGGGCATCACGGCAATGATAAAAAAAACGTAAAGGGCACCATGTCAATCTTTTAAAAAAAATGAAAAAAAACAAATGAAAAATTAACACACTCCAATTCAACACATGCCAATAAGACTAAAGTTTCTTTATCTGTCTCCGTTTGGGCTTTATTACATGTAGGCCTACATGAAAACAGTATTGCAACAAAAATAAATAAAAATACAATGTTAACCCGAAAAAAACATCAAGCTTTATGCATTTGGATGTGGCAGTATTCAGTTCACTCTTTTTTTTATTTGCTAGTCGACCCTTTGACAGCATGTTGACGACCACCAAAAGCCCTGGCCACGTAATGTACATACGTACGGTACAGCGACACGATGATCGATGCGTCGATGCTACATGTAACATGTATATCCGATGCACACGCTGCATGCATGTCTATGTACAGACTCGGCATGTATTATATTTACGTTGCATGCGCCCCAACGCCGCGCCATGCTATTTTTAGCTGGTACCCGCGAATGCCTGGCGTAGTGTTTATGTTGTGGGTACTGTTGACACCAACCAAAGTATTAGCAAGGGCCAAGTTCGTACAACGACCAAGCGGCCGCTATTGCCTGGTAACCGCTATATCATTTTGGTCATGAGTACCAGGTAATTTTGACTATTTTGTTCCCAAATGGTCGTTGCGTGAACTTGGTCTTAGCAGCGCAGCCACCGGTCGCGCAATCGAGTGTGGCGGCGATATATTTTTTTATGTGAGAATGTACATGTACGTACGTAGTAAATACTATGTGTAAACAAGTGGGCACAAACGGCAATGCAGGGAAAAAGCACAGCAACTCGTTGCCGTGAAAAGTGGCATCACGGCAGAGGGTGAGGGCATTGACGGCAATTGCCGTCGATGCCGTCGTGTAATTTCAGGGCTGTAGGCCCTATAGGCCAATCGGTGGCAATATTTTGACTCGCCCAGCGGGCTACTGAAGGAAGGGTTTGACTCGCCCGCCGCCGTTTTCACTCGCATTTGGCGAGCGGGCGACCGCTAAGGTCGAACCCTGCCAATGGAGATTGCTCCAAAGAGTCCAAACACGATGGGAACGATTTTTTTTTACCGTTGAGGGTGCCTTTCAGTTTGTGACATCATATGCGTTTATGAGATCTCTTGGCAGAGGTATTTAATCCTAACCATCAGGGTTCTCTGGCAGGCAGCTTCATCAATCCATCAAGTCCCATCGCCATGCAGTATAAACAAACATTTATATTTAATTAACCCTAACTCCCTAGGCCCACTTGCTTACACATAACCTGAATCCTTCCTAACTCCCTAGGCCCACTTGCTTACACATAACCTGAATCCTTCCTAACTCCCTAGGCCCACTTGCTTACAAATAACCTGAATCCTTCCTAACTCCCTAGGCCCACTTGCTTACACATAACCTGAATCCTTCCTAACTCCCTAGGCCCACTTGCTTACACATAACCTGAATCCTTCCTAACTCCCTAGGCCCACTTGCTTACACATAACCTGAATCCTTCCTAACTCCCTAGGCCCACTTGCTTACAAATAACCTGAATCCTTCCTAACTCCCTAGGCCCACTTGCTTACACATAACCTGAATCCTTCCTAACTCCCTAATAATAATAATAATAATAATGTATAGATTTATATAGCGCACGTATCCACCAACTAAGTGGCGCTCAAGGCGCATTATATTATTATCCCTGCTCATGAGGCTCATAAGGCTCATAAATCATTCCTGAAACCATCTCAGCTCCCTGGGGAGTATACAGCTCAATTGCTGCCATTTCTAGCGCATATAGAGCAAACCATCTCTGCCTTCACAGGTACCCAATTTAACCCCTGGGTGGAGAGAAGCAATTATGGTTAAGTGTCTTGCTCAAGGACACAGGTGTCACGGCCGGGGCTCGAACCCACACTCTGCTGCTGGCAACACCAGAACTTGAGTTCAGTGCGCTAGACCGCACGACAATCCACTTTACGTGCATTATACAACACACGGGACCTACGGCTTTACGTCCCATCCGAAGGACGAAGCAATTATGGTTAAGTACCTTGCTCAAGGACACAAGTGTCACGACCGGGGCTCGAACCCACACCCTGCTGCTGGCAACACCAGAACTTGAGTTCGGTGCGCTAGACCGCTCGGCCACGACACTCCTAGGCCCATTTGCTTACACATAACCTGAATCCTCCAGTAGTAAAGCATGTACTGTATGTACATGTATGCACACATGTGTTTCTAATCTGTGATACATGTACATGGCCAGGGACCCTCCCTGCATGCATAGAGCAATAAACAGTGCCCACTGACCCAAGCACTGACCTTTGCAATCACTACAACAAACATGGATGTACATGTACCATGGAAAGGCAAGTATGCCTAATAACCTCAATCCTCCAAAATCCTTCACTTTAGCAAAGAGCATGTAGCATGTAACCTCAATCCTTCAAAATCCTTCACTTTAGCAAAGAGGATTTGGGAGGATTTGGGAAGGTTAGGGTTAAAAGAAAATAGTAATTTGACAAAACTTGTGATTGTCTAAACTTTCAAGCGAATGAGTTCAGCATTTGTCACAGATACTGTGATGTGTCATGCTCTAAAATCACATAAGAAATTAAAGTTTTGCTGTATATGGATGCATAAATACATGTACCTCAGTTTGCAAGAGTGCCAGTATGATAAGCAGGTCCCATGTTAAACTCTAGCTTCAGTCGATTTCCTTTTTCTTACTTCCAAAATTGTTTAATTTTCCCTACAGTCAAGCCACGGATCAGCTACCCACCGATTAACAAGAATGCCACTGAGGGCACCAGTGCCTTCTTCACCTGTGAGGCCATCGGCGAACCCCAGCCCCAGTACACGTGGTTAGACGGCACCGTGGAGCTGAACGACGGCGTGAAGTATGTGGTCCAAGAAGACGGCAAGCGGCTTCAGATCAACAACCTCGTGAAGAGCGATGAGAAGAAGTACACGTGCCACGTGTGGAACGATGCGGGGATCGACCGCAGGGACGGGGAGCTGACCGTTGACATCCCGCCGAAGCCCACCCGGGCTGTGACATTGGAAAGGGAGGAGGGGCAGAGCGTCAAATTCTTCTGCGATATCCAGCGAGGGGACCAGGAGCGTCTAGTCCTCCAGTGGAAACGCTTCGAGAAGTGGCTGCCTATGGGAACTCAGGTTAGTAGAGCACTTCATCTAAATGACGTCTCTGTAGCTCTCCGTTGAAGCTCCCCGTTCTGGGTTTGTAGGCGATAAAACATTGGACCTCTTCCAAGACAAAGGAATCAAACACAATTTCCACAAAATGAGCAGAAACCTCAAGGACCTGTAGTATAAATGGAAAATAATGGCCTTAGTTTTTGAACCTACGTGTAGCAGGTTCTTTCTCAAAGGCAAAATGGACATAATAATAATAATAATAATAATGTGGACTTATAGAGCGCACGTATCCACCAAACTGGTGCTCAAGGCGCATTATATTATTACCCCTGCTCATCAGGCGCATAATTCATTTCTGAAACCATCTCAGCTCCCTGGGGAGTATACAGCTCAATTGCTGCCATTACAGCGCATATAGGGCTAATCAAACACAACAACCAACTCTGCCCTCACATGCTTACAAACTTAAACACAAGTGTGGACAGATGTTGATCAGAGTCATGTACTGGGCCGGGGGCGGGGGCGGGGGCTGGGGCTGGGGCTGGGGCTGGGAAGAATTAAATGTGAATAGATGAAGGTACAGGGAGAGCAGGAGAAGAAAGCAAAAGATGAGTGAAACTGAATGAGTCAGACAGGGAGAGATTAAGAAAACGGACAAATAAACTAAAACAAAACAAATGTAATAAAAAAAAGTTTTAAAAATGTAAAAAGTCTGTGGATAAAGGAAAATTAGTCATTCCCTTCCTGTATGTTGAGACCATGGGAGTAATTGTAATTTGATGTACAGTACCGGCTGCAAGTAATTCCAAATCCCTTGGTCACGAAGCAGAGGCCCATGAGTAAACTGCGATGGCGGGCCCCACGCCGCGTCCCAGCGGGGATTTTGCGTGGACACAGCGAGGGCCTCGCCGCGCAGCGTGCGATGTCGTGGACAAACTTCTTGGGGCCCCACGAAGGCCCGCAACAGAATAAGCACAACTTTACGCTTGGGTGAACATGAATACCTTCTGTGATCACCTGGCGATCCCGAGTAAAAGAACGTGAGACTTCGTTCATGCTTTTGTTGAGGTTTTCTTGAGCATGCCCCATAAACGTTTGATCAACTTCCTGTATTATTTTCGTGCATTCGACGTGCCATTTATACCTTGGTAATATAGCGAACTTTTAACAAATCCAACCTTTTTCATTTCGTGATTATCGGTGCTCTTTGAGACTTCAAAGCGTCCGGTTCGCCTGAAAATGCAACTTCCGCCATGACCCACTCGTCTGATTTTCGGCCGATCACGGTGGCTGGAATTAACTTTAGGAATTAACTCCGGCGCACGATTGGCAGCTGCTTGCTTGCCCGCATTCGCATTTTCCCCAAATTGAGTCTGTGTTTGTTTTAGATCACGGACCGGCCATTACTTAAGTTCGCTAGCACAACTTACATTGACGATGCTAAACCGTTAATGAACTGTGTTGTCCTCTATTTCTGTATTAAACTGTTTTCTGTTTAAGTTCTGTCACAGATATCTTCAGTGTCGTTATCACATTATTTTCATCAACAATTCTGGCGGTTTTCAGCAAGAATCGCACGATGGTTTATGAACTAGGCGAAAGTTAATGTACTATCAGTAGAACTGTCAATCATTCTCCTTGGAATGAACTTATTTATTCTCAGGCATATTGAAGGTTTAGGGCATATTGAAGGTTTAAGGCCAATGGAAATTACAGTGGCTAACAATCAAAAATATAATTTAACAAAAATATCTACAACATATTTTACTGAATAAAAATAAATTGTTGGTTTAATAAACTAAATATTAAAACTTAAGCACATGATGTGAATGTACTAAATAAATGACTGAGGTTGTTAATGGATCAGCCATGGCGCGGTGATGCAGAGGATTACGTCATGCAGGTAAATTTTAATACACGTTAACAAAAATGTTAAATGCATCAGGCCAAAAGCAAAATCTCCCGTTTCTGGTCATCGGTTGGCTTCAAAATCGGGCGGGACGGTGACGCATAAAGAAATACGTGTATACTCGAGAATTTATATGCAAGAATTTATTGTAGGGGAATATACACGGGTATATTTAAAGAATACAAAAATATTTCTTTTAGTTTAGACAAATCTGAAGAAGCACTACGCCAATAAAAGCTCATATTTGTCTGTTCTTTGCAGGGTTTTTTCTTCAGGCAACTGGGATAGGGAATTTATCTGGTGCGGGGGAAAGCCCAGTCTGCAAGTATAAAGTGAAACCTGAATAATGTTTTGTTGGGGGACTAATGATAATGCTTTATTATTATTATTTTTGTCCCCTGTCCATCAGAATATATTTAATAATGGGTACATGTAATTTTAGTTTTTAAAACATAGTTGTTGTCCCACGATTGGTAAATCCCTGGGCCTCCTTTACTTTATTGAGTATCATGAACGTATCATATTACAACTACATTTCCAGCAGCTTGGAGGAGGAATTCGTTTGAAGATAAATATTTAACTACACGTGCCCCCCCCAGGTGCCCCCCACGAAAAATCCTCATAGTGCCCCAAAAAACAGAAACAAGAAAAGGGAAAAAACCCATACCCCCTAGGCCCCCCACTGAAAAGCAATGCCCCCCTGTGCCGCCCACTGAAAAAGTCTCCACATACGCCGCTGTTGTACATACACACAAATTGAGGACACTATGTACTGTACATGTATTATTTTCGGGGTGACCAGTACCCAGGGTTTCCATTTCCATATAAAATGTGTACAGCAGTAAATAGTCAATGAGTTTCAGTAGTGTCAACTCTTCTTGGCAGTGTTCCAAAGACCTGGATGTTCTGATTTCTGGAAATGTCGGCACCGCACCTGGGACAAAAAAACTGGGAAAATTTGGACACCTGAAAAAAGTGGGCGTATTATGAGGACTTTGACTCATGGAACAACCAATCATATTTACAGATACTCGCCCATCTACTATCTTGTTAACTGATTGGACATTTTTCTCATTCGGTGATGTATGAGCCCGATAAATATATTTAAATTCTTCAAATACTCGGTCGGCATCGTTAACTTATCTAACGAGGCACTTATTGTTTTGGTGCAACCCTGGTAACATTGCCGTCATGGCAATATCATGGATTTCAACCATAGGGGAAAATAACAATTGCCTGATCATCTAGTGGGTCCTTCTAAGGAGCTGAAATTATCGTTCCTTATTTCATTGAGCCCCTTTGCGGGGTTCACTGACTCAGCGAGTCCCATAGACTCATCTTTCTAAATTTTAAAGCGTGAACAATTTCCCTGTATCGCATCGCAACATGCGATGTAATTTGGGCAATCTGCGATGGAATTTCAAACAATGCATCGCAGAATTTTGCGATCTAAATTTCGACAGATTTATAAACATTTTTGAAATCATATTCACAAACCTTTCCGAAATAACGTTTACATGTATATTTCCGACCAAAAATATCAAGCTATCCGTCCCGACTGGGTTTGTTTCAGCGTGTCCAGGACGCGCACACACTGTGTTCAACGATGACTTCACGCCGACGCCACGGTGTTGATGCAACAGTAAACACAACTTTATTTTCCAGCAATCACGTAAGGTTTTTTCCGCAATGCCTAAAATTCTATGTGCATGCATATATTTTCTGCTGATTAATTAACTACTGACGAAATTCCCGATGGAAAACACGCAACAACCGCCCAGTTTTGTTTAACCGCCGCGTGTTTATTTTGTCTTCTCCTGAGTTTGGGGGTTGGAACATTGAGCAATTGAGCACCCCCTATACACAATAGTACCGTGTTCAGTTGACATGTGCGCTTTCATCGATCACTACGGCCGTATTCAACAAACTCTAAACGTTACCGTAACTTCGTTTTATAACAAAAGTTTTGAAAATTAACAAAATGTGCATTCATTTATATATGTAGTGGTGAGATTTAGAATCATTTATTTTACAATATGATTGCGTTTCAACCACTCATTTTCTGATAATTTTTAATAATCAAAATCAAGCTTGATCATACCACAAAGTAACGTTACACTCGTGAAATTCACTTTGAAAAGTGCCGAACATGTCGCAGTCGGTAATTTGTTTTCGTGATATTGCCTCTGTTTTAGTGATCGATAATAATGTAAACAAAACAAGAAAATGGACGAAGGACTAACTTTCATGAATGACTGCAATTTGGCGAAATAACAGTTACGTGAGTTTTTTTACCACCTGTGGCTCAATTTCCAGACACTAAAATTATTATTTCTGGTAAAATTTGGACATTCATAATTATGAACCAAGCGACAGTAAAGCCTGAAAAAAAACACCTTTACCTATGCACACTACATACTGTAATTTTAAGCATTTTAAAACTCAACAAGCCAGTTTTACGCCTCAATGATTGACAACAAAGCCCCGTAACAGCCCCATGAAACGTGCAGATTGTGCGGGGCATTTGCGGCCGCAAGTCTTCTTCCCGACACGGTGCGCACTCGTGGCTCGCACACTGCGGGTATTTTTGCGGGATCGGCACGTGATTAAAGCCCCTGCGGGTTACCCGCAGGGATTTGGAATTACTTCCAGCCGGTACTGTACATGTATTCATGTGTACAATGCCTGTAACATTTAGATGTCATTCATTTGTGTATGCATGTGTCCAGGTTGACTCCCGAATTGTGATACAGGAAGAGACCGGGTTTGGTGACGACGCTGGTAATCCTGGCAGCATATCCCTTACCATCACTGGAATCCACCAGGGGGACGAGGGGCCCTATACCTGCTTTGCAAGAAATAACGGCGGCTACGCGACGGTAGATAGTATTCTGAATGTCAGATGTAAGTATTTCTGTACATGTCAGTCCTGTGATTTCTCTGGATTTTTTTACAAACCTCCCTTGGCCTCAAAATTTTCTTGAAAGAAGAGAAGTAGCCACCAAGGAGAGAAAGAAGTAGCCTGTATTGTGTCCAAACCTCTAGTTTCTTGTTTGTGGGGATGTGGAGAGTCTGTAACACCTCACAAACTAAACATTGAAAGAACAGAAGTAGCCACCAAGGAGAGAAAGAAGTAGCCTGTATTGTGTCCAAGCCTCTAGTGTCTTGTTTGTGGGGATGTGGAGAGTCTGTAACACCTCAAAAACTAAACATTTAAAGAAGAGAAGTAGCCACCAAGGAGAGAAAGAAGTAGCCTGTGTTGTGTCCAAACCTCTAGTTTCTTGTTTGTGGGGATGTGGAGAGTCTGTAACACCTCAAAAACTAAACATTGAAAGAAGAGAAGTAGCCACCAAGGAGAGAAAGAAGTAGCCTGTATTGTGTCCAAGCCTCTAGTGTCTTGTTTGTGGGGATGTGGAGAGTCTGTAACACCTCAAACTAAACATTGAAATAAGAGAAGTACATGTAGCCACCAAGGAGAGAAAGAAGTAGCCTGTATTGTGTCCAAGCCTCTAGTTTCTTGTTTGTGGGGATGTG
This sequence comes from Zoroaster sp. YZ-2022, assembly GCA_029582265.1. Classification (NCBI taxonomy): domain Eukaryota; kingdom Metazoa; phylum Echinodermata; class Asteroidea; order Forcipulatida; family Zoroasteridae; genus Zoroaster; species Zoroaster sp. YZ-2022. The sequence continues at coordinate 55,787,422 of CM055816.1, read as the reverse complement.
GAGAGTCTGTAACACCTCAAAAACTAAACATTGAAAGAAGAGAAGTAGCCACCAAGGAGAGAAAGAAGTAGCCTGTATTGTGTCCAAGCCTCTAGTGTCTTGTTTGTGGGGATGTGGAGAGTCTGTAACACCTCAAACTAAACATTGAAAGAAGAGAAGTAGCCACCAAGGAGAGAAAGAAGTAGCCTGTATTGTGCCCAAACCTCTAGTTTCTTGTTTGTGGGGATGTGGAGAGTCTGTAACACCTCAAAAACTAAACATTGAAAGAAGAGAAGTAGCCACCAAGGAGAGAAAGAAGTAGCCTGTATTGTGTCCAAGCCTCTAGTGTCTTGTTTGTGGGGATGTGGAGAGTCTGTAACACCTCAAACTAAACATTGAAAGGAGAGAAGTAGCCACCAAGGAGAGAAAGAAGTAGCCTGTATTGTGTCCAAGCCTCTAGTGTCTTGTTTGTGGGGATGTGGAGAGTCTGTAACACCTCACAAACTAAACATTGAAAGAAGAGAAGTAGCCACCAAGGAGAGAAAGAAGTAGCCTGTATTGTGTCCAAGCCTCTAGTGTCTTGTTTGTGGGGATGTGGAGAGTCTGTAACACCTCAAAAACTAAACATTGAAAGAAGAGAAGTAGCCACCAAGGAGAGAAAGAAGTAGCCTGTATTGTGTCCAAACCTCTAGTTTCTTGTTTGTGGGGATGTGGAGAGTCTGTAACACCTCAAAAACTAAACATTGAAAGAAGAGAAGTAGCCACCAAGGAGAGAAAGAAGTAACCTGTATTGTGTCCAAACCTCTAGTGTCTTGTTTGTGGGGATGTGGAGAGTCTGTAACATCTCAAAACTAAACATTGAAAGAAGAGAAGTAGCCACCAAGGAGAGAAAGAAGTAGCCTGTATTGTGTCCAAACCTCTAGTGTCTTGTTTGTGGGGATGTGGAGAGTCTGTAACACCTCAAAAACTAAACATTGAAAGAAGAGAAGTAGCCACCAAGGAAAGAAAGAAGTAGCCTGTATTGTGTCCAAGCCTCTAGTGTCTTGTTTGTGGGGATGTGGAGAGTCTGTAACACCTCACAAACTAAACATTGAAAGAAGAGAAGTAGCCACCAAGGAGAGAAAGAAGTAGCCTGTATTGTGTCCAAACCTCTAGTGTCTTGTTTGTGGGGATGTGGAGAGTCTGTAACACCTCACAAACTAAACATTGAAAGAAGAGAAGTAGCCACCAAGGAGAGAAAGAAGTAGCCTGTATTGTGTCCAAGCCTCTAGTGTCTTGTTTGTGGGGATGTGGAGAGTCTGTAACACCTCACAAACTAAACATTGAAAGAAGAGAAGTAGCCACCAAGGAGAGAAAGAAGTAGCCTGTATTGTGTCCAAGCCTCTAATTTCTTGTTTGTGGGGATGTGGAGAGTCTGTAACACCTCAAAAACTAAACATTGAAAGAAGAGAAGTAGCCACCAAGGAGAGAAAGAAGTAGCCTGTATTGTGTCCAAACCTCTAGTTTCTTGTTTGTGGGGATGTGGAGAGTCTGTAACACCTCAAAAACTAAACATTGAAAGAAGAGAAGTAGCCACCAAGGAGAGAAAGAAGTAGCCTGTATTGTGTCCAAACCTCTAGTTTCTTGTTTGTGGGGATGTGGAGAGTCTGTAACACTTCAAAAACTAAACATTGAAAGAAGAGAAGTAGCCACCAAGGAGAGAAAGAAGTAGCCTGTATTGTGTCCAAACCTCTAGTTTCTTGTTTGTGGGGATGTGGAGAGTCTGTAACACCTCAAAAACTAAACATTGAAAGAAGAGAAGTAGCCACCAAGGAGAGAAAGAAGTAGCCTGTATTGTGTCCAAGCCTCTAGTGTCTTGTTTGTGGGGATGTGGAGAGTCTGTAACACCTCAAAAACTAAACATTGAAAGAAGAGAAGTAGCCACCAAGGAGAGAAAGAAGTAGCCTGTATTGTGTCCAAGCCTCTAGTGTCTTGTTTGTGGGGATGTGGAGAGTCTGTAAATCCTCCAAAATTGAACAACCAGGAGGGTTCAGGGGGCTTTGTCTTCTAGACCAAATGGAGCACTGGCCCGCTTTACATTTGTCAAATCACATCCCTGACATGTGTACAATGGTGTACAAATATTTGTACACCCATTGGTCAAATGTCTGTGAATGCATCCGAACACGAGCCATGCCTTTGACTGTGCGTATGCGCAGTGTGCATACATGAACCAATGAGTTTTCCGGCTGTTGCCGGAATTCCAGCTTTTTCATATTTTTCCCAAAGAAATCGGACACTCCGTCTTTCGTCCAGCCGGGAAAAAAATTGCCTTTACAGAGCGTGCTCAGTTAGTCTTGGTTATCAAGACGTTCTTACCTTTTCTTTTTTTATGCCATCTCGTAATACACTCGGACATTTCACCGACAGAGGGTGTCCGCTCACTTTTTAGATGATCCGATGTTGTGAAAGTGCCCGCTAGCGTTCGATGGTTCATGCAATGGAAAACAATAGTAGCGAGATAACGAGCAACGTCTTGAACAAAGACTAGCCCATTGCTCCGCCATATTGGTAACAGTGTGTGTGGGTCCATGTGTGTGTTTTATACAGTGCGATATATACATGGTGATCGCAATGTGATCATAAAGATTGCGTTTATCTGAAGAAAAAAAAATTGATGCTAGTGTAAAGAACAGGTTCAGTTGGCGTTGGCTTGAATCAAAAGACAACGAGGGATATTTTCTTTCCGTGTGAATGAATGAACGTTCGCTCTTCTCTTTTTTCAGGCTCTGGAGCAAAAAGCTACTGGCATCCCTGCTTTTAGTTTGTGACGTCAGTTTGTGACGTCAGTTTGTGACGTCAGTTTGTGACGTCAGTTTGTGACATCTTTTTACTGTATGTGTTTCCTTATTGACAGATGCGCCAATCATCAATCTTGAGTACACCCCGGGGAAGGTGTATTCCTGGGTCGGGCATGATGTGAACTTGACCTGTCACTGGTTCGGCTTTCCCATACCCAGCGTGAGGTGGTACGTCAACAGCCAACCCCTCTATGGCACTATCGGCGATTCGGCTGGGAACGCGACTATTTTTGACTTCTACAATGGCTCCAGCACACTTTTCGTAAGTAGACATCATAGAAATAAGACCTTAAATCTATGAAGGCATCTTCTTTTTTTTTTGTGGAGTGCCATGGCCGAGTGGTTTAGTGCATCAGATTTGTGTTCTGATGGCAGAATGTGAGTTCGAATCTTGACCTCAACCGTGGTGCTTATATCCTTGAATCGGTGTCCTAGTTTAAGATGAACACAGTGACTGAAAATTACTGGCTCATTTATGCAGCAGCAACGGTAATATGACCTTATCATGTGGGGGTATTATTCTCAGTCACTGAGTTAATCTAGAACTAGCATTCTGACTCCATACCCTGTTGATAGTGATGATTCTGTCTGTTTAACATTCCTTCATGGTCTTGTCTTCGCATATTTTTTTTCAGGTTTAGGAGCTACAGGGACACTTTTTGAGGAATCTTTGGTTTCATCACCACCAAATAATAACAACTGAATGATCTATTTATGGGCTTCTGTACTCTGTTTTTTGTTTTCTCCAAACAGATTGAAACAACAGCCAGCGACTTCTTGCCGTACCAGTGCCGGGGACGAAACAAATACGGAAATTCACTTCATCGTATACAGTTTGCAAGAGCTTGTAAGTAGATTGATGAAGTTCTTGCATCGGTAGATAAACAATCCGTTTAAATTTTTTGCCCTTACTCCGACGTGATGTCCAAAAAAAAATTAAAATAAAAAATCAAATGAATTGTTTATCTCTAGACGCAAGAATTTAATAAATATATTGAGCTACCCGCTGCTATATAGGATTCTAGCTAGCCAATCGTCATCGGGCAAGCTCGGTGGTCGAGAGTTTAAGACATCTGCACTAGTATTAACCCTCCTACTGTTTGACCATTTGAAACCATTCAAAATTTCTACTTACCAAATGGCCATTGGTTTTGTACACACATGGTGATACCATTTGAAAAGTGTTGGTAGCAAGCTTTACTACCATTCAAATCCATTCAAATGGTTTTTGAATGGTGGATACACTACACCTTGGTGTGTTTCCATAGCCGAATGGTTTCAAATGGTGAATGTACTACACAGTGGCTTATAAATCATTCAAATGGTTTTGAATGGTGGATACACTACACCTTGGTGTGTTTCCATAGCTGAATGGTTTCAAATGGTGAATGTACTACACAGTGGCTTATAAATCATTCAAATGGTTTTGAATGGTGGATACACTACACCTTGGTGTGTTTCCATAGCTGAATGGTTTCAAATGGTGAATGTACTACACAGTGGCTTATAAATCATTCAAATGGTTTTGAATGGTGGATACACTACACCTTGGTGTGTTTCCATAGCTGAATGGTTTCAAATGGTGAATGTACTACACAGTGGCTTATAAATCATTCAAATGGTTTTGAATGGTGGATACACTACACCTTGGTGTGTTTCCATAGCTGAATGGTTTCAAATGGTGAATGTACTACACAGTGGCTTATAAATCATTCAAATGGTTTTGAATGGTGGATACACTACACCTTGGTGTGTTTCACAAAACGAATGGTTTCAAATGGTGCATCAACTTGTCTGAAAAAGGCACCAGAAGTAGAAGGGTTAATAGGCAGGAAGATCATAGGTTTGAGTATGTACAGTGCTTCATATATTGTGTCTGTGTAAGGGCAAACAAAATCAAGTGAGCTTGTAAGTGGAGATCATTTTGCTTGAGTTTTGCATTTGTGTTTATATTTTAAAGGGATGGTACAACATTGTTAATGGCGGCAGAACTAATTTTTGATTTAATTTTGCCCTACACCGACGTGTGTATAGCACTGCATACTCAGTGCTTTCCGAGCGTCTGTGAAAAAAACTTCACAAGCGACTCGGGCGGGATTCGAACCCACGAGCTCCTGCTTACTAGTGCAGACGTCATAACCTCTCGACTACCGAGCTTGCCCCATGATTATTGGCTGACGCAAGAATTTCACCAAAAATTGTGTTAGATATTCAAAGCTTATACCCAAAATAATTTTTAACTATTTTGAAACAAGCCCAATATTTTTCCTTGGGTTGATATAAAAAAAAAATGTTTTGGTTTCCTTAAATAACCGATGTAAATGTCATTTATTGATATTTTGCTTAGAGCTCCTCTGTAACTCGTACACTCCTAGGATGTACTCCTCGCCAAATGGGGAAATATTGTGATCATGGTAGTTTTCTGATGCATTTCAAATTGTTACCTTGTCAATAATTCAGATCCCATGAAGAAACCGACCAACATCCAGGTGCTCGGGACGACAGCGACCACCATGAAAGTCACCTTCGACGACCCTTTTGAAGTTGGGGCGGATTATCCCGAATACCTCAGGATCTTGGGTTATGTCATTGGCTACGGGATACCGGGACAATTAAACGAACAGTATCAGGTGTTTCAGGATCGTAAGTACGCAGCAGTTTAGGCAGTCGCCTAGCGAGAGTGGGATTGAATCGTGGCCACTTTGATCGTGATTGTCTGTAGACTGGTCCCCTGTTTTTATCCTATCAAGGGTAGAGTCAGGCTCCCGGGGGCGTAGCATTCAAGGGTTTTATTTCAATGCGCTGAGCCGGAGATCTGACGGAATGCTTTGAGGCTTGCGCGCTAGCTACCAACCAAGGTCAAAGTTGAATCTCCATGAATCTGGGAGGCCGGTATCTGGCGTGTTTCATGAGCCACGAAGCGTGACGTCAGATCATCGGGCTAGATTGTCTGCAATCTGCTCCCTTCATGAACTGCTGAGGGCAGGTTCCATGTTTTTGTTTTTGTTTTTGTTTTGCTCTCTATATTTTTATATCTTTGTATAAATGTATAATTTGGGTACCAAATGATCAGCTATGCTAGATGGATCACATTAGAAAATGGGTTTAAAAAAATCAATAAATTTATTAATTGAACAAAATTAATAAATTAATTATCTGGGCAATTAACAGTTTGACCATGTTGAATACAAGTTTACCCTCTTATTCTGTACCCTGTTTATATCTCAAATAATTAGTTAATCATATTTTTTCCCCCCTAAAACATTTTTAATCTTGATTTGAAACCGACAGTGTGCCTGCCGACAGAGTTCCAGTGCGGTAGACTGTGCGTGGAGAAGGAGCGTCGATGTGATGGCCTTATGGACTGCTTCGATAACAGTGACGAGACTAACTGTGGTATGTGTAAACCATCTAATGCTTCTGAAGTCACCGATCATCAATAACATATTTTTCAAACAATGACCACCAACTGAGTATCCATTGTTCCTTTTTTTTAAGTCCTTGGTTTAAACCATAAACAAGTACACACTTACTTAATGCACACTTAACCCTCCTACTGTAGCTGCACTAATAGTAGGAAGTTGCTGTAGAGGTCAAAATCGGTCAACTGCCTGTTTTGACTGTTGACCCAAATTTTTGGCATTTTTGACTGTCATTTTGACCACCCTCAACAATACCAGACAATGCTTTCACCAGACAAAAACGGTCGACTCATTTTGACCTGTAAAATGTACTTGGGGTCTGTCCACACTGATGGGTACATACATGTACGATAGTAACTAAGTAATTACAAGGGGATCTTCTTTAAGATGCTATGTTTGTAACGTGGACAGACATTTAATCAGAAATTGAAAAGAAGTACTAATAAAACAGATTTATTCACCCACGTGTTGTCTCTTTACAATGCTATTCCCTTGAGGATTCAAAGAGGGATGGTGTCTATAAATTTATGAAGTGCCTATAATTCGTTGTCCCCACAGATCCAGACGACGACTGTCCTGGTGGCTTCAAGTGCCCGATACGAATTGGCCGACTGAACCCGTGCATCCCTCTCGCCTACGTCTGTGATAAGTTAAACGACTGCTCAGACGGTGCGGACGAGTCGGAGGAATCGTGCAACTCGTTCTACAAACCAATGAGTAAAGTGCATTCATATCCAAATTCAAAATTCAAAAATAGTTAATGTCATGATGAAAAATAAAACATGAAAGTTGATTTCTCAGTGTACATAGAATAATTTATATTAACCATCCCAGATGACTGCCAAGGTCAAAATCAGTCAAAATGTTGATATACTTGCCAAGGTATACATCTAGTGCACTTTGAATTAAAAAATATATATCGTGGCTGATCGGATAAGAATTCTTAATAAGCAAATTTTTTTTCTTTCTGATCTTTATTTTATTCAGTTTCTGATGTAATATTAAAGGACCTTCGTCCAGATCGTATATATCAGTTCCGCGTTGCTGTCATTAACGAGGTCGGCTGGGGGGAATGGTCAGTCAACATCACCGAACGGAGTCTCGATTATGGTAGGTAACATACATACATGTACAAATCTTTGTTGAAGGGAAGGTAGAACATTGGTTATAATAAAGAAATAGAGAATAAGCTGTTGCAGACTGCGTACCAACCTAAAGGACCTGTAGTATAAATGCAAAATAGCAGATAATGGTGTTACGTTTCAAATCTAGCAGGTTGTTTCTCAAAGGCAAAATGGACGATGTACATACGTAAACTCAAGAGTTAGTCAGGTGTGAAACAAGGTGTTAGCCAGGATTTAGAAATAGGGTGTCCAAATTTGCTGGAAATTTCAAAACAGGGTGTCCAACTTTTTACCTTCTGTTTGACCTCACAAACCACATGACCAACATTGCTCAAATTTCAGTTTTGGAGTTTTCTCATACAACCAAACAAACCTAGAAAGTAATAAAAAAAAAAAATCTGTGAGATTGACCTCGGAATGTGTGTGACTTGACGTGGAATGACCCCATTATTGTTATTATTTCATTGCACAGGTCCGCCGGGTTTATCAGAAATATTTGTTAGGGAGCCTGATCGGCCTACGATGTATGAGCTGGTGTGGATTGAACCGTATGATGACGGTGGTTCGCCAATTAACTCCTATGAGATAACATACTCGGAGGTATAATCTTGATTGATTGATTTTTGTTATGTATGTATGTATTTATTTATTTTATGTATGTGTGTGTTTTTGTTAATTAACCCCAACCTTCCCAAATTCTCTAATGTCATCTTTGCATAACTGAAGGATTTTGAAGAATTGAGGTTATTAGGAAATTGCAGTGGTGAACGATTTAGAAGGATTGAGGGCACATGTGATTATTTGCTTGGTGGATAATAGAGGATTGAGGTTATCAGGATATATTTGTCATTGGATGAAAATGGAGGATTGAGGTTACATGTTGGTCTGTTCAAAAAATGATTCTGGAGGATTTTAGTACATGTACATCCAGGTTTATTGTAGTGATTGCAAGGTCAGTGCAAGGGTCAGTTTATTGCTCCGTGCATGCAGGGAGGGTCCCTGTCCATGTACATGTATCACAGCTTATAAACACATGTGTGCATACATGTCGTCTGCATACCAGTGGTAGTTAGTGGTAGTTAGTGCTTGCTGTCACTGGAGGATTTTGGAGGATTCAGGCAGTAGCCACAAGTAATACAAGCTGGACGATTTAGAAGGATTCAGGTACATTGTACTTTGAGTTGTTAACTCTTTACTAATGAAGGATATTGGAGGATTGAGGTTGTGTGTGAGCAAGTGGGTTTAGGGAGTTAAAGTTGCAGTATAGCTTATCAACAGAATGAAAAATAAAATGAATTGTTAGGCCAGCGGTCCCATTAGGGCCCATTGAGCAATCTTTAAACTATTGGCCCAAACTATTCATTGAGCTTGCTTCATTTGTTTACCAGATTTGAAAGCAATATTTTTTTGTGGAACAGCTTCTGGAAGCAGACAAAAGAAGTGATAATTGACAGTCCTAACCCTCTCAGTACCGAATTGTTTTGACATAAACAACCCCTGGTGACCGCATTGTTTGACCACTCAAGCGTGAAGCACACATTCTTACACAACAGAAAGTTTGTGTTCAAAGGCCAATTTTACAAACTCTATTATCACCTTGAAGATATCGTTTTACAGCAAAATAAATAATAAAAAATATCTTACTTATTGAATTCCCTTTCATAAAATCCAAAAAACATTAAGAGCGGTCAATAAATGTCCAAGTTCTCGGTCTTTTGTTTCCTCAGTGTGATCTGTAAACTCAAACACTTTTTTGTACACAAACACATGGCGCTCCGTAGGTGTTTGGCATTTCGGATCTTTACACTACAATTTGAAGGGATTGCATAATAGCAACCTTATTTTATTTCACCATCAATGGAAAGATCCGATCTTGCTCTTTCCAACCATTGTAAGCTTGGGTATGGAGGGTGAACATGGACAAAACTACAGCTTTGTAACAAAATGGCCTTTGTGCTCAGGCTTGAGTGCTTTTTTGTGTGAAAGCTTGGTCGACTAAAGTCGCCTATGGTAAGGGGCCGTTCACAATTGTCAACATTTTCACGAGCGTACAAAGAGTACACTTTTTCAAGACCCCCCCCCCCCCCTAAAAGCGTACGAAAAAAATGTTGATTTTTTTTCACACAAGTCTATATATAGACATTTTGCAATTGCGTGTGTATGCTACAGTACAGGTAGCTAGGGAACGGAAGGGACATTGCGCAATTATTTGCGCGCAATCTCGGTTTGGGAACACTGCATTTTTAAAAGAGGTAAGTACCTTTTTAAACGGTAATCCCTCTTTTAAAAATGGAAACCGAGATATAAACTGTTTGAATTGAATTTTGTATTAAATTATTACATTACTGAAGCCTTTTACAATGCAAAAAAACATTTACAAATGTTCTGTTTGAAACCGATTAGTTTATTTATAATATTTTGATAATATTTACCCTATACATAAAATGAACTTGTCCAGGCAGTCTTGTTTGTGCGTGTGGGACGTGTGTCTGATTGTGTGTGCATGGACGGGGCCGGCCGTTAAAAACACGCAGTGGATACGAACGACATGTATACATGTACATGTAAAATACAGTACATTTTCATGTACGTGTGTAGGACAATGCCGCGCATGCTGTACACATTACACGTTCATGGGATGCGATGCGGGACGGCCCCCGGGCCGCGACCGGCTCGGCCAGTGCTCGCTCGGCATCGGTTGCGGCTGTCGGCTGTGGTGACGGGCGAGAAAACAGATCGACATTTAAAAAAAAAAACAAGCGTTAGGCGGGCATTAACGGGCGAGAAAACATATCGACATTAAAAAAAAAAAAAACAAGCGTTATGCGGGCATTAACGGGCGAGAAAACATATCGACATTTAAAAAAAAAAAAAAAAGCGTACGGCGGGCATTATTTGTATTTTGTATTAAATTATTACATTACTGAAGCCTTTTACAATGCAAAAAAACATTTACAAATGTTCTGTTTGAAACCGATTAGTTTATTTATAATATTTTGATAATATTTACCCTATACATAAAATGAACTTGTCCAGGCAGTCTTGTTTGTGCGTGTGGGACGTGTGTCTGATTGTGTGTGCATGGACGGGGCCGGCCGTTAAAAACACGCAGTGGATACGAACGACATGTATACATGTACATGTATACAGTACATTTTCATGTACGTGTAGGACAATGCCGCGCATGCTGTACACATTACACGTTCATGGGATGCGATGCGGGACGGCCCCCGGGCCGCGACCGGCTCGGCCAGTGCTCGCTCGGCATCGGTTGCGGCTGTCGGCTGTGGTGACGGGCGAGAAAACAGATCGACATTTTAAAAAAAAAACAAGCGTTAGGCGGGCATTAACGGGCGAGAAAACATATCGACATTAAAAAAAAAAAAAACAAGCGTTATGCGGGCATTAACGGGCGAGAAAACATATCGACATTTAAAAAAAAAAAAAGCGTACGGCGGGCATTAACCCCCCCCCCCCAGCGTACGGTTTGTACGCTCGTGAAAATGTTGACAATTGTGAACGGCCCCTAAGGAAGAGGGGGTATGAGTGCAGTCGACTATTAAAAGGAAAGGGTTAATACCTACAAAGCAGCTACTGTAGTCTGGAACATCAAGGCACTGCCAAGGCTGCTTATCCTTCACTAATCCTCCCTACACAATAGGCAGTAATCCCTTAATAGCCCTTTTGTCTGACCCAGGAGGGCCAGTTTGGCTGGGTGCATTCAAGCATTGAAAACTATCATCTCAATAGTTTAATGATTACTTGAGTTCTTTCGGGTGACACCATGTAATGATCTCTTCGGTTGGTTTGTTCTCAACGTTTTGACTAGTCTGCTCTAGCCGTCATCAGGAGAATCTAATGTTTAATTTGTTGCTCAATGGGCCCTAATAGGACCGCTGGCTTTATCTAAAATTATGTTACTGTGTAGTTTATTTTTGAACAATCTATAGATGTAGTTGCGTTATTAAACTCAAATAATTTAAGAAAGGCATGGCTAACTGTTGTTCAGCATGGTTGTAACATTGATAGACATAGCCTGGGGAGGAAAGGTCAGTGTTGCATTTTGTTGTCGTTAGGGACCCTCGCCAATCTCGCCCGCAAAAACCACTGGGTCATTCTCCCAGTATTATCGTAAGACTCGCCCGGAAAGCAGTGATGAAGCTGCAGTCCTAAAAACAAAAAACATCGTTAACTCCCTAATCCATTGACAAAAGTGTTCCTGCAGAGCAATAGCCCTTTTAAATTGCCATTTAAGCCTTTCTATTATGTGGACTAGTGCGGCCGGCTTAAATTCTATTGTTAAGCTTTTTCTAAAGGTCTTGTAGGAGACTTGGAGTAAAAAATAGCGAGGACAAGAATTTTTGCGGGGTGAGAATTTAGATTGTTCCGGGTGGAGTTAGTGGGCAAGATTGGCTGAGGTCCCTTAGCTAGATTAGTATGCATTATGCAAATTGGCTTGCTCATGCGCACTGTGGTGTTTACGAGGAGTTCTGTGTCTACTCAATTCACCGTCCACAGGTGGAGAACGCCGACGTTCACGAGTTAGGGCTGGACCCCGTGAAGATTCCAGCCAGCAAGGACAGCGAGACGGCACCGATCCATCGACACCTGATCACTAACCTGAAGTCGGGCACATTCTACTATCTGGAGTTGGTAGCCGAGAGCACCTACGGGAAGAGTGACCCGGCTACGCTGAACTTCAGGATGAAGGGCGGGGCCCTTATCATACCAGTCACTGACAAACCGCTAGGTATTACAGAGATTGGGTTTAAGTGTTTTCAAGGGAAGGTACATATGTTGGTGTATGGGCAAAAATCAAATCAAGACACAAGAATTTCATGTATATATACAAATTGCGGTACCCTCTGCTACATAAGATTCTAGCCAGTCTATCGTCATCAGGCAAGCTCGTTGGTCGAGAGGTTAAGATGTCTGCAGTAGTAAGCAGGAGGTTCGAATCCTGCCCACAGACACTCAGAAAAGCAGTGCTTCATACATGTACATACTTCGGTGTAAGGGCAAAAATCAAATCAATTGTTTATAACCTGACTCAAGAAATTTATCAATTTGTAAACATTATTGGCAATATCGTGCATAACTTTTAACGAGTCCACTAGAAATTTCACTAGTCCACTCGAAATTTCACTAGTCCACTAGAAATTTCACTAGTCCACAAGTTTTAAATGTCATAAATTTTTTAGTTACTTATTTACTGTTAAACTCAACTTTGGACAATTATTTTGTGAATTTTCAAGATATTTGTCTTCCTTACCATAAAGAAAATTATTGATATTCTGATGAAAAGCAGTTGTTTAGGAAATTGCCGGCAAAATAACGGGAGAACACTGGAGGATACCGTACGTCTTCAGAGAAAAGAAAAATACTATACTACTCGAAACAATTTAGGGAACACCGGAATAATCTCAGTTAATAAAGCAAGATCATTTATTTCAGATAAACACAATGTTTCACAGAATTGATGAGAAACAACTGCACAATGAAACAGATGATAAAGGATGCATGTAGTGATTACACATTTCATGACATGACTACTGAAAGAGAGAGGGGGTTGCAAATGAAAATCCCGGTTCATGGAACATTTCAAACCTATTTGATGTTAAAAATCCGGTGTTCCCTAAATTGTTTTGAGTAGTATATTTCAAAGTAAAGGCCTCACATGTATGTGCCAAGATATATGTTTGACAGCTTTCTACTGGAATCTTTTTTGCAGGGCCCGGACTGCGCATTGGGGAGCTACCCATCTCGGCCTTCATCGGCATCCTCGTGGGAGGATTCTTCGTTCTACTCCTCTTCATTGACGTGCTGTGCTACTGCACCAACAGCTGTGGGCTTACCATGTGCATCTGCGTGCACATGTGCGGCAAGCAGACTCCCGAGGACAAAGAGGAAATGGAGGCGGTGGAGTATGGGTATGTCGTCTTTGTTTAAGTCATGTTACCATGGTTATTCAAAACTGGGTTTGTGTGGCTCTGGGGGGAAAAAGAACAAAAAAACGGGGGGGGGGCGAAAAAAATAGCATCTTATGTTTACTGAGTTGTGAAGATGTATTGCGATATTCTCATCGGAACAGAATTTTCAGGAAATCTATAGTGAGATTTGGAGAGAAAAAGACAGAATTGTACAGATTTTGTGACAAGGGACTGTCTGTGATCCTTCGTTTAATGCTCAATGATGTTACTAAGGTTTCTTTCCAGAATCCCCCTTTTTTTTGCCTCTTGGGAAAATCCTGTTCCAGAATTGAGTTAAATCCTTAAACATTTATAATTGGAACAAAGTTTCAGGCAACCTAAGAAATTTAGAGAGAAAAAAAAAGGACGAAAGTTTGCACAATTTACGACAAGATGTGTTAGCTGTGACTTCATCTATTGACCTTTGACACGGTGCAGTCATCTTGTTTTGCTTCCATACAAAGTCACTAAAGACCAAACTGAGGTTGGAAGGTCAAATAGTCTGGTCTTTTTTTTATGTATTGAGCATCAGTGCTACAATTGTACTTCCGTATACAGGGAATCACACATAGATGGCTCCAGTATGATGAATGCCTGTACTCTTGGAACAGAGAAATGTCCCCACAAACAGGGTCGGATCCAATAAGGGAAAAAAAGGAGCGGGGTTAGACCAAAAGGGGATGGGGTACATTGAGTCAAAATGTGAAGATAGATGGACAATTTTGAGTTTAAACTCTTGGAACAGAAAAATTTCTTCATAATGAGGGTGGATCCAGAATGGATAAAAAGGAGGTGCGTTTAGACTGAAATGTGTGGGTTACATCAACTCAAACGTGAAAATGGATGGACAATTTTAAGCTTTTGTACACGGTTGATTCTCAAAAAAGGGGTAATCACATGACCCACTTTGCCACCACCAGGATCAGGTGACTAGCAACCCTGTCCAAGGAAAGATGTCCTCATCATGTGGGTTTTACAAAGACTTGAAGAGGCTTCTTAGAGAAATACTCCCAGAGAAAGGACAGACAGACAGACAGACAGACAGTCGAACAAGACAGAATGACAGATAACTAAAACCGACAGGCAAACCACACAAAATAAGCTTCTTCTTTTTTTATTTTGGAAATCATCACACTTGTATGTTCTTTTCACCTGCCAATTCCTTGTATTTTATCCTAGCTTCAAGTTTGAATTTTAAACCCCCATCAATTTTTATTTCTTTACTGGACTAAATAATGACTCAGTTTTCCCCCGTAACTGTTTAGACTACCCATGTCTTCCGTCGGAGAGAGGATACGAATGCAGCGACTGGCCGAGGTGGAGACAGAGAGTAACTTCCCCATGGATGGGTGTGTTGTGAATGAAGTTCTTGAGTTTCAGTTGGTTGAAAAAAAACAATTAATAATAATAACCAATTTTATTTTATTGTGCCCTGCTAGCACTTGTGTTTGACCATGTTTTTAGGAAGTCGCTATCCTGATTGGAAATGGAGGAAGGGAAGGGGAGGGGTAGGGAGGGAGGGATGAAATTGAATATTCTGCCATACAGTCGTTACAATTGAACCGTAGCTGCAATTCCTCCCAGGTAGTTCATAGTACATTACATACATGTACATACATTTTTTTTTTTTGTTACGAGGTTTGCCAGAGCTTCATAAAAAAAAAGTTATCCTCTTTTTTCCCAAGAATAGGGAGTGTTTTTTTTTCAGCAATTAGAATTTCTACTTTCGTGTAGTAAATGTCGTCTTCCGAGTTTGGCCGTCCTTCATAAAGGTATTAAAGGGACAATATCGTCACGATCGACGGGGCATAGAATCGGAGTGCTAGTTTTATCTTAACTCAGTGACTGAAAGGGTCATATTACCGTTGCTGCTGCATAAATGAACCAGTAATTTTCAGTCACTGAGTTCATCTAAAACTAGGATATCGATTCCACGCCCTGTGGAAAGTCTGTTCTGATCCTGATGATACTGTCCCCCTTAATACCATCCGGTGTAGGAGAAAGTGTACTTATTACGAGGGCAATTTGTACATTTGGCAGCCCCATAACTTGTTCTCCTGTTGCAATGTTCCTACTCTCACAACTTCATCAAAATAACCCCAACGTAATTGGTTGACGTTGCAGGCCTGGCATTTCGTGGAATCCACTGAGGCCATGTGCCTCCAGTGCCCTGGTCTTGGTGCCAAGACATTTAGACTTGCTAATGGAAGTGCCCATTACTCAGGAAAAGTGGCCTTGTCCCCACGAGAATGAAATTCTAGGCCTGCATTGTCATGAATGTCTAAGATTATTTTATGTTGTGATTTTTTTTTTTTTTTAATAATTTTTTTTTTTTCAAATACATTTCTTCATGATTTTTCATTATTTTTTTTAAAATATTTTTGTTTTATTAGAAATTTTTGTTGAAACAGGCATGTTAGAAATTGAAAAGATTTCAAATGTTTTGTCTTGAAATGTTTGCCAAGTTTTTATAGTTCCTAAAATATTGCTTTCTTGATTACGTGTATATGAACTAACTTAGATATATACATGTACCATGCTGTAGTTTTGTAGTGTTTCCTATGCATAGACAGCAATAACATTTACATATGAAATTATTACAACGTGCATGAATACATGTGGTAGTAGTGATGCCAACTAAACTATCCCAATTGGGTGATAATATCCGGATTGAAACCTTATTCTCCCAATGAGGATACCAGTAGCCTCCAATTGGGAAACCCTTGGGTGGCAATGACACCTTCTGCGTCAGTTAGGCTGATCAGGAAGGGGCAATTGTCAACTATATTATCCCAATTGGGTGATAATGTTATCCTGATTGAAATCTTATTCTACCAATGAGTATACCAGTAGCCTCCAATTGGGAAACCTTTGGGTAATGAAGACATCTTTTGCATCAGACATACAAAGTAGCACTAGTAGAGCTAACTATATGAACTAGAAGTACATTCTGAAATAACATTTAATACATGCAGGACACTAATGCAGAAGAGATGGTTGACACCTAGGGTACTCTCCAATGGTGTCCAGGCAATCTCAGTCTCAGTGGGTACTTTTATGATTGCCTGGGTACCATTGGGGATTACCCTGGTGGCAATGACCCCATCAGCCACACTAGACCCTACCTCAAGTGTGGTAAAGGTCTGTATCCTAAATCGACTGTGTAGTCAGTGGCCATAATACCAACCTCAGTACTCTGATTAATGAAGAGGTTGTTGTCACCCAGGGTACAGCCCAATGGTACATGTACCAATGTTTGAATGTAAACAAATTTGTAGACATTTACCATGCATAAAAACAGTATAATTGTCACCCAGGGTACTCCCCAATGGTACCCAGGCAATCTCAATCCTACTCAAGTTTGTGTACTTTCATGATTGCCTGGGTACCGTTTGGGGGTACCCCAGGTGGTCACAACGACCCCTTCAGTGACACTAACTGCTGATACAGAACACCTAGCTGGCTAGCCTACACCAAATAATCTCATTCTCATCAGTCCATAATCCTCACTTCATTTCTCAGCAGGCATTTTAACATACCGATTCAGTTATGGTGAAATTCCTCGCCTGACGTTAGCAAGGCGGAAAACTCAGTCCTGCCACCTGCATTCAGAGCAGAAAAACATTGATAAATACAATTCATTGATCAGCAACTGACCAATAAAGTAACATTTAAAGTATTAAAAGGAATGGGGGAAAAAAAATAGAAGTAAAAAGTAGACAATTTTCAAATTACGTGTAGATTGCTAGAAAGTAACTTACGATTAGCAGGCCTGTGATTTCTCAGGATTTTTCCTGATTTCAGAATGTTTTACAAATCTCTCTTTGCCTCCAAATTTCCATGAAAGACGATAAGTACATGTAGCTACCAAGGAAAGAAAGAAGTAGCCTGTATTGTGTCCAAACCTCAAGTTTCTTGTTTGTGGGGATGTGGAGAGTCTGTAACACCTCAAAACTAAACATTGAAAGAAGAGAAGTAGCTACCAAGGAAAAAAAAAAAGTAGCCTGTATTGAGTCCAAACCTCAAGTTTCTTGTTTGTGGGGATGTGGAGAGTCTGTAACACCTCAAAACTAAACATTGAAAGAAGAGAAGTAGCTACCAAGGAAAGAAAAAAAGTAGCCTGTATTGAGTCCAAACCTCAAGTTTCTTGTTTGTGGGGATGTAAATCCTCCAAAATTAAACATCCAAGAGATTCAGGTTTTTTTTGTCCTCTAGACCAAAGAGAAACCCAGGCCTGCTAGCCATTTAAAAAAAAAAATGATTTGTTACTTTTGTCAAATCACACACCTGAAATAGTGATCATCCACAACGTTCATTTCACATATCATCTGCTTTCACATAACTTCAAGGTAATGGCCATGAGGATGAAGCTGCGTAGACATTAGGTTAATTGAAATCACTTCAGTTGGGTTTACTTTAACTTACAATTCATGCTGAGGTCAGCCTTTAGGATGGTCAACTACCATGCATGTTATTAAACCACATTAGAATTTCTCTTTATGAGGAGACAAGTTTAGAAAAAAAAATTGCGTGGCCAAAATTCACCCCCCAAAAAATTCAGCCCCAAAAAATTCACCCCCCAAAAAATTCACCCCAACCCATTTTCTGGTTCCCCCCTTCACAGAGCCAGTCAGTACCAGAGCCTACATGGCAGTCGTATTGCCGACGATCGCTGGAAAATGCCTGCACATTCACCATATGAAGCCGACAGATTAATGCTGGGGTTGGTAGTATATTCAGAATCCAAGTTGATGGTTATATTGAGTGGTTAAGGTATTTAGTTATCACGGTTATAGATGTTAACCATCTATAACCTGGTGTTAACCACTATTATTAATAATCCGTATTGGTAGTTGAATTGGCTGGTTAATGTATTTGGTTATCAGGATCATAGTAAACTTGCATAGGAGACAGATGATACACTGTACAGCGATCTAATATTAACCAGTAGTATTTATAATCCAGGTTGATAGTAATATTGGGAGGTTAGCGTATTTAGTTATCAGGATTATAGTCAACCTGCATGGAAGGCACAAACATCGATGCTGGTGTTAACCAGTTTATTTAGGTTAAGTAACTTGGTTATCAGGATACAGTGTACTTTTCTACCTGCTTGGAAGGAAAATTCATTGATTTGGTTAGTGGTTTCAATTATTTATAATCAAGGTTGATCAAGTAGTCAGATTACCGGATTCAGGTACATGTATACTTATCAAAATATATAACTTATACCTGCTAGGTTAGTGGAATTAAACATTTATTATCCAGGTTGATAGTGAGTTTACTAGGATAGATTAGCCAATACCGATACATATTCGTATGATAGCAGATTATTGTTGGAACCACTCCATGTGAAGGAGGCGTGGCTTATGTTGAAATGACGTCACACTTAAATGGACGGTATCGTCACGATCGGAGCACACTATCATCAGGGCATGGAATCAGTGTTCTAGTTTAAGATGAACACAGTGGCTGAAAATTACAGGCTCATTTATGCAGCGGCAACGGTAACATTAGCTTGTCATGTAGGTCTTGTTTTATACAGTCACTGAGTTAATCTAAAACTAGCACTCGGATTCCATGCCCTGTTGATCCTGACGATATTGCCCCTTCAACCAAAATGAATACACGTATCACATCATCTCCATGCAACATGTGAAATACCATCTCATTAGTCATTAGTCTCTTGCACCAGTCTCCATCTCAAACAACATATCAGTAGTCTCCTGCTCCAGACGCTATCTCATGGACATCTCACCATTCTGATTTCTTTGGTTGTGGGATCTTGCTGTTCTGTTTTCATGGCTCTCTTGTTCTGTTGCCGAAGTTGTTGAGTTTTGATTTTTGTTATCTCTTCGCCTTTGAAAAAGATATTGTTAGGCAACCCGGATCACAGTGTCTGCTTTGCTCTTGAACTTAAAGGGAAGGTATATCATTGGTAATAAGTTACCCTATTACAAATTTAACAAAACATCTAAAAACTGAAAAAATGTAAAATTTCAATGTAAAAGTATCAACCATCCTGAGAAATCATTTTTTAACTATTTTTTAAAATTATTATTTCCTAAATTATTATCCGAAAGCTACATGTACGTGTAGCTTGATGTGAAATTGGTAAAGGTAACAATTCTCCAAGAAAAGAAGGAAAAAAAGAACAAAAATTTTTCATTTGAAACTGCTCTCATTTCAGGAAAAAAAAACTTACAAAAAGTTGCTGGATGGCACTTTGTGCTTCAAGCGTTTTCTGACAAAATAGTTGGAAGTTTTATTTATTTGTTTTTTTACAGGTTGGTTGTTTAACCTCGGTACACACATTTATACAAATTTTTGTAACGATGTTACTCAGTGACAACGTCACAAAACAGCTTTCTGTTGTTTTTGTGTTTTGATTATTTTGTTTTACATTTGTTTTTGTTTTGTTTCTGTTACGTTTCTGTTTGTATGTAAACAAATTTGTAGTCATTAACATGCATAAAACAGTGTAATAGAGACTGATTTCTATTGCCTTTTGGGGATAAAACTCAAAGATTGTCATGTTGTTAAGTTTACGCACAAATCTTAATACAATTACAGTTTTGGCAATATGGTATCTAGAGCCCTTGAAAATATTCAAAAAGTTCAAATAAGTTTTAAAAATGTGATGGTTTCACCAATTAACTGAAATAACTCAAGCAGGCTATTGCATATTTTTGGTAAAATTTTTCCCCTGGTGATTTAATATATACTACTCAAAACAATTTAGGGAACACCGGAATAATCTCAGTTAAAGCAAGATCATTTATTTCAGATAAATACAATGTTTCACAGAATTGATGAGAAACAACTGCACAATGAAACAGATGATAAAGGATGCATGTAGTGATTACACATTTCATGACATGACTACTGAAAGAGAGAGGGGGGGTTGCAAATGAAAATCCCGGTTCATGGAATATTTCAAACCTATTTGATGTTAAAAATCCGGTGTTCCCTAAATTGTTTTGAGTAGTATATATTTTTCTATATAGACTAACAATCTGTGCTTTAGATTTATGTTCAATCAATTACATGTTCATTTTCTTCTTCAAAATAGCCACATTTGTACAAGGATTATAGTCCAAACCATGTAATAACTATATGGAAAGTTTTTTTATATTTCAGAATTCGATGTTCCTCAAAATGCATCCAGTGTTTTTATAATGAGGTCTATAGACAAGTTACCAAGTAAACAGGATTTCTTCTTTTTACAGGATTGGAGTGGGACTTAGATGTGCAGTTTCTTAAAACTTATGGAGCGGACTCTTAAATTGGTTTTCCAAGACAGGTTTTTTTTAATTTTTTACTTTTTGCCATCTTCTATTCTTTCCCTTTGAAGAAACCAGAGACAGAGCAACTTCTTCTACCCGACGGACTTTCTTTTGATCCTGGATTATAATAATGCGTTTACTTTTGTAGGAGGCTTATATATAGTAACTCATTGTGTTATGATGAGCCTCAATATCAGAAGTTTAATACCAGCCTGCTATTGACCTTGAGGGAGGAGGGCCAAAGTCATGGTACAGCCAAGCCTTTGAGAAGCCCAGCCAGGCCCAGGCTTTGCCCATGCCTATGGCCTCTATATTCACCTATCTGTCTGAGCAAAGAGACCCTTTAGTAATGAATAGATCTCAAATAGCTCTTACTGTTAATGCAGACTTGACTGACACCTCAGCTGTCTTTTGTTCACAGCAGCCAATATAATTAGCTCTTACTTGGCTGGGCTAGGCCCTCCAGAAACCCAGGTTATGTTGATTAGCAGGTACTGTCTTGTTACAGGATTAGGACTCACAAAAGACAGATTAGGAGGCCAGGTATGAATTTTGGTCCTCCCTAAACACGCTGCTGCCATCTTTGTTTGATAACCTGTATACGCAATAACAATTGCAGTGCTGATTCTCATTACATAAAAGGTGCCAGATTATTTCCCCTTCCAGCCTCATGGTGATCATGGGTCAGTCCACGGCATTGTCCCCAAAATGCTTTACAAAGAGACCATATTTTATATATCAATTTGAATCATTTACACAACTGCTGCACAAACTTACCTTAAACTGATCTGCCTCTGACAATCCAGCCTGCCAGATAGAGCACGCTCAAAACGGTCACCCAGTGGAATATATGTAGGATTTGAGGCTTTGCATGGTGGAGATAGATGTTATTGAGTCCTTTCAGGTACACCATGTAATGATCTCTTTTTTTTGGGAAAAAGTGATGGCTCTGAGAAGAGCCGGTTGGTTTGTTCTCTGTAGTTGAATATAACAAGGGTGATGTTGCAAGCGACACTGTATTTTATAAACCGATGATCAGTTTTGATGCAACTGTAGCACTGGCTTCCCATTAACGAGATCTGCCGTTGATAATGCGACCTCAGTGTGGCAAGGGTGTTGTAAGAGCTTGATTTTTATCAGCAGGTGTACAATTTGTTTGCAAACAGCACTTGCTTCCCATTAGGAAACGGGCATGATATTCTTCCTACTTTTGTAGGAAATCCTACCTTTTGATTCTGAAAATCCTACCATGAAACCGGGTTCAGATCATGAAAACTTTCCTTGTGTATCATTTTACTGTAAATGCCAGGGGTTTGATTTGTCCGGATTTTTGAATTTTTACAAATCGCAATGTGGTGATCCTCCGGATTTTAAAGATTTAAGCAATAAAGGAAAGCAAAGCAAACACTCAGAACTATACATTTCACCCCAGCGCTGTTCATAACAGTGGACCCAATACCCCTAGCAAAATTTACGTGGATTTTTCAAAACTGCCCAATCTCACCCCTGAAATGCCAAGATAACAAACAGTTTCCTTGCTATACATGGCTATAGAGGTAAACCGCTACAGGCTAGTATATGCCTAATGATAATGGCAAACGTTTTTACTACCTTTTCATTTTCTAAGTAAAACTTGTAGCTTTGCATGGTGAAGAGGATAAGTAAGACTAATTGTAAGACACCGTGTGAAATTCCCTATTGAGTGGTAATTAGTTCTGAAAAGAACTGGGGGTTACAACTCAAAAACATTTCATTTTTTCACAATATCATCCCTGGGAAAACAAAAAGAAGTTACCTTCGACAATTCAACCTGCTCTGACAGCAAAAGGATAAGCCAGTTGAGAATGGCAAAGGGGACACCGTATTTGATAAACTGACGTTAACCTTTTTTGCACCTGTAGCACGGGATTACCGTTAGCGAATCTGCCGTCGGCGTCCTATCCCGCATATGGCGAGGTCGCCAACCCATCGGTCATTGCTCCGTCGGTAGCTTCCTCCTATAGGGAATACCCAGTGTATGCAAACAGAGAGATGCTTTACGGAGAGACCAATCAAACCTACAGGGACGAAAAAGTACAATTAGAAAGAGACCTTAACGCTATGTTTTCATAACGTAGGTTTGTGGCCAATCTTGTGACGTTCAATAAGTGTGCTTTGTTGTGGGTTTTAGATGTGGATACGGTATATCTGCATGACTAATAACACCACAATTTTTTAAATTTTTTATAATATATATTTTGAATAACACTAAAATATTTCTTATTGTAACCCATAATTTGCCGGTGTTATTCCTTATTCAGACATAACGTAGCAATCGCACTTGATCCTGTATTATGGTGGTTTTATGAATACACTTACATATCTAGGCATCTGACATTGAGCGTGTGTTTTCTTCACTGTGGTATTTCAGTGGCACGGCTGCATGTACTCTTGTTTGTGTGTCTGACTAAAAACCCAAGTTCGCTAGTTTTCAGCAGTGTGTGCTTAAAGGGACAGCGTCGTCACGATCAACAGGGCATGGAATCCGAGTGCTAGTTTTAGATAAACTCACACTGTGAATAACTTTACCCTAAAAATGCCCTGAAAATCTGTTTTACCGTAAAATAAATAGTTCACAGCAATTTCATGATGACACAACACTGTGAAAACGCCATGAAATACTCTTAGGATTCCTTCGCCCTGAAAACACTGTGAAAACGCCATGAACTTCTCATGGCAGTTTTGGGGCAGCTCATTAATTCTCGAGAGCACCATGAATTTGCTGTGAAATCACCGTGAACATCATTGCCAATATCTGAGAGGAAGAGACACTGTGAAATTGCTGTGAAATTACAGTGAACTGTTATTTCACGGCAAAACGGATATTCAGGGCATTTTCAGGGTGAAGTTGTTTATAGTGTCAGTGACTGAAAATAATACCCCACATGATAATGTCATATTACCGTTGCTGCTGCATAAATGAGCCGGTATATTTCAATCACTGTGTTCATCTTGAACTAGAACACCAATCCCATGCCCTGTTGAAAGTCTGCTCTGATTGTGACGGTACTTCCCCTTTAATTCTGTTTTATTCTTTTCAATGTGATCCGTTGGGCTGTGGTGTAATAATCCCTGTGTTTCCCTTTTTCTCTGGTGTTTCCCCCGCCCGTATATAATAACATATGCTTCTCCCGTTTGCCTTGACCAGAATGCGACTGAATTCACCAGTGTTTTTCTTTGAATGCCTTTTGTTTATTTCTATTGAATAACGGCCATTGATTTCTTTTCGAGCTCTCTGTTTCTCTTACAGATAAGGCCTTTCCTCATACTTCGGAATTCAGTCTAACTGCACAATAGTCTTTTGAGGACAAAATTTACCAGGAGCTATTTCAAATTCTGTATCTCTCGTTTTTTTTTAGGGAAAGCGATACTTTCAAATGACAAATTTCAGCAACATATGTAATTTATTTATTTTATTTGTCAAGAATTATGTTTGAAAATACTGCTGACAGGTCCATCGTACATGTACATTTATTTAGGCACTGTACAACTACAGTCAAGTCATGTTTTTGAAGGGAAAAACGGAACAATATTTCATTTTAAACTATTTGTTTTCCCTTTTTTTTTTTACAGGAAAATACAATTTCACATTAAAACAACATACAAAGGAATTAATGAACAAACATGGGCAATATAATCTCAAAGATGAAAAAAAAAAAAAAATAAATAAATAAAAATCCATAAAGTCAACTGCAAAGAAAGCTGCCAAAGAGAATACCTGTTAAAGATGATTGTGCATTTAGGATTGTTCTGGGTGTGTAATGTTGTGTTAGGGTAATTGCTTCATTTTGTTCTCGCTTGCCAACACAGCACCAAGTAAAAACCTTGTTTTGTCTTAACCCACTTAACCCTCCTACTCTAGCTGCACTTTAGTGGGAATTTGCTGTAGAGGTCAAAACCAGTCAACTGCCTGTTTGGACTGTTGACCCAAATGTGCAAACAGGGGCATTTTTGACTGGTTTTTACTGTCATTTTGACCACCCTGAACAATACCAGACAATGCTTTTACCAGTCAAAAACAGTTGACTCATTTTGACCTGTAAATGTACTTGCTACACGTAAGGTTTGACAGTGTTTGACTTTTAAGTGCACTAGATATACCTTGGCAAGTATTTGAACATTTTGACTGATTTGGACCCTTGTAGTAGGAGAGTTACCACACCTTTCAATCTCCCGTTTTTGTATTGTAATTTAACAGCGTATATGATTTGTTCTTTTTTTCCCTACTTCTTAACCCTTCTGGATCTGCTGGTGATTGGTGAACTAAAATCACATGATATGCTTGTGGCACTCCTATCGGTGGCCATCTTATTTGACTGGTTGTCTGTTTTAGGAAGCAGTGTCAAAACTGTCAAATTATAACACTTAAGCCCCTATTGGTAATCTCCAAAAAAAAAAAAAAACATGATTGATCACAATTTTGCCTACAACTTGGTGTAAAGTTGATGATGGTATCTAAGCTTGGGCGATAACACGATAATATCGAATATCGCGATACCTTTTTCATTCGATTACGATATCGAGAACCTTTTTAAGTTTTTGAGATATCGGCAAATCGCAATTTAAAAAAATATATCACGATTAAAAATAATCGCTATTGTGAGTTAAGTCAGAGAAATTCCATGGAAACAAAATTAGGACAGTCTTTTCCGCTTTTGGAAGTGAGAAACAAAAGCGAACTACTTCAAAAGTACATACACGCTCTGCAAACGTATTTGGGATTTATTGTGACGCTTGTAGAGGGGTACATACCTGTGGTTATGGGCTCTAAAGTAATAATAATAATAATAATAATGTGTGGACTTGTATAGCGCACGTATCCACCAACTGAGTGGTGCTCAAGGTGCATTATATTATTACCCCTGCTCATAAGGCTCATAAATCATTCCTGAAACCATCTCAGCTCCCTGGGGAGTATACAGCTCAATTGCTGCCATTACAGCGCATATAGGGCTAATCAACCAACTCTGCCCTCACAGGTACCCATTTAACCCCTGGGTGGAGAGAAGCAATTATGGTTAAGTGTCTTGCTCAAGGACACAAGTGTCACTGCCGGGATTCGAACCCACATTCTGCTGCTAACACCAGAACTTGAGTCCGGTAAGCTAGACCGCTCGGCCACGACACTCCACAACTAATCATGCATGAATGAAAAAATAATCGCAATATTATCGAAAATCGCGATAAATGTTTGCCGATATATCGTGGATGAAAAAAATCGACATCGCCCAAGCTTAATGGTATCAAAACATCCCTGAAAATGTTTGTGTCTCGTGGAATATCGTTTGAGTCAAATTAGTTTTATAATTTTTCAAAGGAATGTCTGTCATTCATAGACAGATAATCCAACGTTGACTCATTTTTTGTTGTTGGATCTGATCACATTTGTCTTATCTTAGGGGCCTGGCTAAGCCCCGTATGGAAATAAGTTAATTGACAACCCTGTAAAGTGAGATGGCTGCCAGTATTAGACATAAACTGCTTAATTCTGATTCGTGTGTTATTTGTTTTTCTTGTCTTGGTGCAGAGACGAAGACTACATGTATGAGTGGGCTTCTCCGCCACCACCTATTTCAGTGTACGTTTTTTTTTCCCCTCAAAATGTTCCTCACTATCCACTGAATCTTCAGCATCGAGATTCAGTTCATGCATTGAAATATTGTCAGTCTAATTTTATTTTTCCTAAGATTTCTCACGCTTCACTAAACATTTCATCATTCACAGCTCAGTTCATGTATCAAAGTATTTTCAATTAAAAACCTTTCTCATATAAAGCGTTTCTCACCGTTTACTGGAATTTCAACATCCAAAATGCAGTTCACGTAAAGAAACGTTTTTCGAAAAGAAATCCTTTTTCAAAAGTTTTCACAAAAGCTTTCTCACCATTTACTGAAACTTTGATATCCAAATTTAGTTTCTGTATCAAAACATTTTAAATAAAATCCTTTTTTCATAAATCAAACATTTTTTTTTCTTTTCCCGTTTTGTCTTTATATCCGCATTCATATAATTGGTGACTGCTTGGGTGATCTTCATTTGATCTCCTTCAGTTAGAGGCTGGATTCAGTATCAGACATTTTAGGGCTGTGCCGAATAATTGAATATTCAAATATTTGATCGATGGTTCAAATATCCTGTTTGATTTTTCCGGTTCGAATATTCACAGAAAAAATTAAGCTTTTGTTGAATTTTTTTTATTGTTTATATCATTCCATCATTATCCCCCCCCCCCCCCCCCAAAAAAAATCATCCTCTCGTCTACATTTGGTCGCTACCTAGCAAGTCCATCCTAGTCCGGGCGACATTGTGGTTTAGTACATTTTTTGGCCCCACCATACCGTGCGTGATCGTTTTATCATGTAGTGCAATTTACAATTCGCGGCCTTTCGAATATCGAATATTCGAGCAAAATCAAAATCCGAATATCTGGTTACCAAATTATTCAAAAACGCACAGCCCTAAGACATTTCTAGAAAATTGTGCAAAAAAGCTACATTTCATAAGAAGTGTTATATGACATAAAACACAATAAAGGGGGCCACTTTGCATCCGTCACGTTAGCAGTTTTTCTAATGGTTGTTATTTATTTTTAAGTACCTGAAACCGACCAAAAAGTGTTTCAACATGTGAATGGACATGCAGGCTTATACTAGAACTAATTTGAGTTGATTTATTTTATTTATTTTTTTATTTATTTACCGCACTTTTCCGTCCATTTGTTGATAGAAATGTTAGGGTAATTAAAAAAATAATAGTAATAATCAACTCAAATTATCTTTAGGATAAGCATGCATGTCTATTCAAATGTTGAAATTCTTTTTTGGTGGTTTCAGATATTAAAAAGAAAATTACAACCATTAGAAAAAACTGCTAACGTGACGGTAGGAAAGTGGCCCCCTTTATTGTGTTTTATGTCATATAATTTCCAATGTTCCCAAATTTAAGCACCTTACGTGGTGTAAAGTATCAATCATTTTCAAATGATTATGTCTGGAGTGCTTTTCATCTTGGAGAAAACAAGACTTACACTTGAGTTCTTTCGGGTGACACCATATAATGATCTCTTCTTGGAAGAAGTGATGGCTCTGAGAAGAGCCGGTTGGTTTGTTCTCAACGTTTCGACTAGTCTGTTCTAGCCGTCATCATTCTCCTGATGATGGCTAGAGCAAACTAGTCGAAATGTTGAGAACAAGCCAACCGGCTCTTCTCAGAGCCATCACTTCTTCCAAGAAGAGATCATTTACATGGTGTACCCGAAAGAACTCAAGTATCTATCTCCACCATGCAAAGCCTCAAATCCTATATCAAAACAAGACTTTCTATGTCAAATTTACAAACAACATGCCGTCATTTATCATCTTTTTCACCAAAACATGAGCACCTATTGTGATTAAACTGTCACAATTTAGTAATAATAATAATAATAATAAAGATTTGTAGCACGAACATATCCACCCTGCTGGGCACTCAAGGCGCGGAAACAAAGATAAAACATGAATACAAACAATATACAATGATAGCATAGGGAAAAATTATGTACTGAGATACATGTACCTACAATGCAATTACAAATATACATCATCTTTGAAGAATTGTGACATAAGATGAGTTTTAAGCATCGACTTAAATCTAGTAGTGTTTATGATGTTTATTGAAAACCAGAGGGTAACAAAACCGTTGTACTTTCTTGAAAGTACTTTCATGTTGTTTCTTGAAAACTAGAGGGTGCAAATGAACATATAATATAATACATATAATACCAAAACCAGTGTTGTAATTTACGTTAAGAATACATGCGATGCTCACGCATTTAATGTGGTACCACCGCAGTAATGGTGGGAAACGGTGGATGGCGGATGGCGGATTAATCCATTACAAAAGTTTCATTGGTGTCACCTCAAGGTAGGGCTTAATCTCGGCACCTTATTTTACACTGATGCTTTTCGGGATTCAGTTTGAAGAGGAAGAAAGTAAAACAATTTTTTTTTTTTAAATGCGAAGATCAGCGCATGAGTCAAAGGTTGACTCAGAGGCGGATCCAGGGTCGCAGAAAGAGGGGGGGGCACAAGAAATGTGGAAACACGCCCTCCTTTGACCTCCCCACTCCCCTGGATTCGCCACGGGGTTGATTGATATTCATGTTCCATTTGTGTTTACAGTATATATACGTACAAACTATTTTTGATTGGAAGTACATGATACATTTAACATCTCTTCACAGTCGACCATTGTACACATTTTTTCAGAAATGGAAGCCTGGGAATATGCCCTATTGTCACTTATACAATGTACATGCACGCATGTTTTGTCTTCTTCACTTTGGTTTTCACATGCTTATTATGCTCATCTTGGTGTCTGTTTTTTTTTCATATTCTTCATCCGTAGGTCCTTTAAAATACTCTTTCAATCTCATGCTGGTGTAGTATTTAATAAACTGTTAAGAATCTAAATAGTGAAAAACTGGTAGATGTGGGACAGTAGACATTTAGCATTAGGAAAGAGAAGGTATCAGGACACATTAACCCTAACTCCCTAGACAACAAAGCCAGTTGGAGGATTTTGAAGGATTTTTATTGTTCAGTAACAATGCTTAGGGAGTTAGGGTTAAAGTGTAATTCTATTACACATACACGTACATAGGACGTATTTAGAGAGAGCATCCTCTAAGGATCTAGAATAAAGATTGTTCACTTCCTATTATTTCTTAACAATTTTAACTAGTTCTTTGGTAGTTGTCTTTTACTTTTAGTGTTTGTTGCTTAGATGGTGTTGTGTATAGTATTTTGAATAATGTGGAGCATTATTCCTGGTGATAACACTGAACGGTGTGTTGCAGGAACGCAATGCGTTCCCAAAAGGAACATTTCAAATGGAATTACAGGGATGTTTTTTTCTGAGATGCTCCCTTAGGCAGCACTTATAACACAAGAGTTTGCCTCAAATCTTGTGAAAAAAAAGCAGCAGTGTGACTTGGGAATTTTAATCAAACCAACTTGCAACCGATGAATTGAGTCAGTGTACCAGGCATTATTCAAATACTATGTGTAGTTTACGTCTGATTTTTGTCAATGGCTTTAGACCTTGGTATGGCTTCAACATTGCCACTGCAGTTAAGAGCTATATAGCCTTTGCCACTGATATAACCATAGTGGCTGTGGTCAGTAGCCATATCTACTGTGGTCAGTAGCAAAAGCTGCTGAGTTCAGTAGCCATATAGTGGCTGTGGTAAATAGCCACTGTGGTTGACAGCCACAGCTGTTGTTGTCAATAGCCAATTAGAAAAAGCCGATGTGGCCAATTGCTACAGTTGCTGTGGTCAATAGCCAAACTTGGATATTTGTTAAACCTTATTCTTCTTTTTCACACTGTTCCCCATTTCTCTCCATTAGACAACTTCAGGAATCCGACTCGAGGACCCCGTCGGAGATACATCTACAGGAGCTTCAGATGCGCAAACTGGGCCACTACGATTATGACGACGGCGGCAGCCGGTGCTGAGACAATTAAGTTGCCGTCTCCAATCCCCATATATATGCATCTGCAAGTGATTGTATAAATTTGTATGTGAAATATTTCCAAGAGGCCACGAAGACCAATCCCTATGTAAAACACCCTATGTAAAAATTACCGTCAAATACGTGAAGTCTTCCGCAGAATCCGGAAGAGTTGGCAGCTCTGCATTAACTGTCTTCATAATAGGTATTTAAGGGAATATGTTTAAAATAATATACATAGAAGAATATTGGTTGGTTCCCTGAATGCATGCATGCATGCATGCATGCATGCATGCATGCATGCATGCATGCATCAATGCATCAGTTGAAATATGTCCCATACAGTTGGACATTTTAAAGGGAAGGTACAATATTGTTATTATCAAATTAATGAGTTAGTATGTATAAGCTTACTTGGTATAAAGCAGAGGTATGATTTGTCTGGATTTTTCCAGATTTTTACAAATTGCAATGTTGTGATCCTCCAGATTTTAAAGATTTAAGCAATAAATGAAAGCAAAGCAAACGCTCAGAACTATAGATTTCACCCCAGCGCTGTTCACAACAGCGGCCCCAATACCCCTACCAAAATTTACGTGGATTTTTCAAAACTGCCCTATCACACCCCTGATAAAGTGAAGTATTAATTAAAAATAATGCCGTCTAAAGTGCTTTCGCATCTTGGACAAAAGAGGAATGATGTCAAGTTTACAAAACGTTGCCATCCTGCATGCTTTTTGAAGAAAGAAAAAAAGTTAACAAATTTAAACAAATTATGTAACAGTTTTTTGTTGTTCAAAAACGTTAGCACATATTCTGATGAAACTTTCATTTCAGGGGTCATAGAGCTGCTAAGCAGAAAAGAAATTGCTTACCAGAAAAATTTGCTTAGCAGATTTCTTTGGTTACCCAGCCAAACTTTCATACAAAATGTATGCACTTTGGCTGGTAGTGCCATGGTCGAGCGGTCTAGTGCATCGGATTTGTGTTCTGATGGCCGAGTCGTCAGAATGTGGGTTCGAATCCCAACCGCGACCATGGTGCTTGTGTCCTTGAGCAAGACACTTTACCATAATTGCTTCTCTCCACCCAGGGGTAAATGGGTACCTGTGAGGGCAGAGATGGTTGTTGTGTTTGATTAGCCCTATATGCGCCGTAATGGCAGCAATTGAGCTGTATACTCCCCAGGGAGCTGAGATGGTTTCAGGAATGATTTATGAGCCCGATGAGCAGGGGTAGTAATGTAATGCGCCTTGAGCACCAGTTTGGTGGATACGTGCGCAATATAAGTCCACATTATTATTATTATTATTATTATTATTATTATTATTATTAGTCTGTTTTATATTGCTTAGCAAAATTCTCTGCTTAGCAGCTCGATGAAATTGGCCCCTGGTTGAAATGAGCGTACCTTGCCAAATACCAATGTTGTACTTTCCCATTAGCCCACCTACACATGGAGGCCACTCCGATCCACAAAATTCTGTTCTTAAGTAACCTTCAGTACATACATGTACAAGCCTGCTGTCCTTTCCAAGTAATCTTACAAAATCAACTGTGTGCCACCCAAGGCCACTGTAAATGTTTGAACATATTAATAATGGCATACAATGTATCGATGGGAGACTACTTTACCCTGCAATCTCAGTGGTGTGACAGTGCACAGAAGGGTAACCATAGGAGGCCACTGGCAACAGCTAATGGCTTGGAGAGGCCTGAATGGGTTGTTTCAAAAATTACACTGATTGTAGGAGGGTTAAACTTAGTCACACAAGAAAAAAGAAACAATCCTTTGAAGGGGTTCAGTTTCCTCAGTTTATACGTACTTGATAAATGAGTTCTATTTTTGACAAACATTTAAAACCAAACTTTTCCAGCCATGTACAATATCAGTAGTGTAGCTTTTGCAAGTTGTTTGGTTTATATTTCAATAACCAAACATTACGCATTATTATCTAAAACCTGATACTTGAAAAAAAAATCCGTAATTAGTACATGAATGTACACAGATTCACCATAAAAACATAGACTTCTTCGCAAATGCTGCAAGCGCAAGCTGATTTGCATAAGGCATGCTTGTCTAGCTGATGATCAAAATACTGCAAATATTGTCCTTACCTCTACCCATATGTTACAAACACACGACAGATGGGCATGAATTTCTTTTTATTTTTGGTTTTCAGTTTAATAATGCACTCACGTAGTTCATTTGATCGCCGGCTAGACTAAGCTCAGACAACTCGCTAATACACACAGTATTTGCGTGATAGTCGGTAAAAAAATTAGAAATGAAAACATAACAGTCATGGATATCTGCATGGTTCTTCCCCCCATTATTGAGTTATCAGTTGCTTCCATGAAAGTTGATGTAATCCATACAGATGTAGATTTCGCGCTAACTGGGAGTCAGTGCCAACTACACTATCCCGATTGGGGGAAAACTATTCTCCTGATTGAAACCCTATTCTCCCAATGAGGATATCAACTTGTCCCAATTGGGAAACCCTTGCTGCCTTATGAATACCTACAGGGGGGTCAATGTCAACTATACTATCCTGATTGGGAGATACCTTTATCCTGATTGAAACCCTATTCTCCCAATGAGGATATCAATAGGCTCCAATTGGGAAACCCTAGGGTGGCAATGACACCTTCATCAGTTAGGCTCAGGAAGGGTCAATTGTCAACTATATTATCCCAATTGGGTGATAATGTTATCCTGATTGAAATCCTATTCTCCTAATGAGGATACCGATATTCCAGTAGAGAAACCCTTTGGTGACAACAACAACTTGTGCGTTAACCTCTGCAACACATTTGTGAGCAATAAATCTTCTGCAGAAGGTAAGTAAAGACTGTTTGTGGTGACACCATGTAGAGATTCTGAAAAGAACCAGTCGGTTACAATCGAAAAGTTGAGTTGTAAACCAACCGGTTCTTTTCAAAACTACAAAACTATTTACTACTCAAAAGAGAATTTCTGCATAGTGTCACCGCAAACAGCCTTTACTTATCTTTTTCACTATGCAAAGCTACAAGGTCTTACTTAATACAGAAGGTGTTAATATCAATAAGTATCCCGATTGGGACCTTTTGGTATTCTCATCGGGAGATAAGGGTTCCAGTCGGGCTATATTTATCTCCCAATCGGGATAGCAAAGTTGACATCCACCCAGTCAGCGCAACTAATGTACATGTATGTATTTTTGTTTTAATGAGTATTTAATGTCTTGAGGTCTTAATGCCACAACTTTCAACCAATTGGGCCTTGCCACTTCCCGAATCTTAATTTAAAGTACTACTCGAGAGATTACCGTACCTCAGTGAAATGTTCACAGATTGAAATTTTTGCTTTTTTAATATTTGAGGAGAAATGAGCTTGTAATTATTTATGTATATGATGCTTTCCTTGTCTGATTGTGAAAGACATATATGCTTAACCCTCACCGCCCTAAACTCTGCCCCTTCAAACTCCAACAGCAGGGTTTGTTTGATTTTGATGGACTGCATAGCCCAGACAGGGATACTTTGCATGGTACAGGGTGTCCAATTACAGCCCGAGTACAGCAGTTGGGTGGTAGTGTTTGTGCATGGTGTTGGATTTGGGCGGATTGAGGAAGGATCTTAGCCAAAATGTGGAATGTACTCCTAATTGGTAATTACCCGATTACAAAATGAATGAATTGTCATCAAAAAAACTGACTCGATAAAGTTGGTGATGGCACACAATTGTACTGAACATCGTGATAAGTTATTCCGTCTGAAATGCCGTCATTTTTTTAGAAACTGGAAATGTACTACACATTTGAAATGGATCACAGCTGTCATCCATTTTCCACCATTAGAATACACACAAACAAATTTGAATGCAAATCATTACTATTTTTTTTTCTCATTAATGACACTAAGCTGAAACTTTCACAGGTTAGTTATATTGATTCTTAAAACAAGTATGGATGTATTTACGTTACATTTTACAGAAAGTGTATACATTGGCATTAAGAAAATCTGTGAGATTTACTTTGGTATTTGTGATGATCTGATGTGAAAGGAATGTAGGACTGGGGTGGCTATAGTGGCTCTGGCAAGACCCTGACATATCAAGTCAAGGAAATGTGATTAGCGTCAAAGCATTTTTTTATTCATTTATTTATTATTATTTTTTAAAATAATTAATTGGACTCTTGTTTTGTACATAACTAATATCTGAGCCATTTTAATAGGCAGTTAAATATAAAATTCTGCTGCAAGTTGTATTTTAATCGTTCAAACTATGTATATAAATTGATCCTTTTTTTAGTTTTGAAATTTTTAATCAACAAACTTGGAACATTTGGTTATATGTATATACATTTGTAGAAAATGTTTGTAATCATGACTAGTCATTTGCACTCCTCAGTTCAGTTAATTTGTAAGATTAAATTTAAAGGCACCATGCACTCTTGGTATATTCTCCAAAAACATAAATAATCACAGGTCTACATGAGACTTACTTGGTGTAAAGTTGATGAAAGGGAAAGGGTCAAACATTCCTTGAAATCTTTCTGTCTGAGGCGGTATCATTTTAGTACGATTAACCCTAACTCCCCAAAATCCTTTAGTCGTAAAGCAAGCACATGACATGTATGCACACATGTGTTTCTAATCTGTGATACATGTACATGGCCAGGGATCCTCCCTGCATGCATGGAGCAATAAACAGTGTCCACTGACCTTGCCATTACTACAACAAACATGGATGTACATGTAGCATGTAACCTCAATTCTTCAAATCCTTCAAATCCTTCACTTCCTACACTTCAGCAAAGGATTTTGGAGGATTTGGGAGGGTTAGGGTTAGGGTTAATCAATCTATTTCTCAAATGAATTTTCGACTCTTGAGGTGTATTTACAGGCATTTACCAAATGTGTATGTTGGCTTTAAATTAAAGTATAATTGTTTTCTTCTCAAAATATGTTGAATTAAGTTAGATACGGGTGTGTCTAGTTTTGGGTAATTTTTTTAATATGTACAAACCCTCCTCGGACATTTTTTTTAAAATTTATTTATTTATTTATTTTTTTTTGGGGGGGGATCTAAAACAAAAAACTCTTTGTACACTTTTAAAAATGCCTCCCAAAACTGGGTAAACCCCTTATTTCAGTATGTTTGTTGTGTGTTGATGTTACAAGTTATCAGTAAATCTGCATCTTTTGTTTTTATTGATTGGTAGATTCACTAGCGTTTGGCTTTTTCTCGGTGCCTTAATCGACTTGGAATGGAAATAATGGAAATAAGCATGGAGCATGTGCTGACACGTGTGTAACAAGTGCTTTTTTTATTTGAGGTCCTCGGTGTGTATACACGAGGTCGCACGAAAATGCACAACATGTAAGATGCACAGAGTTGCAAAATTGTTCAATTTTGGCGCAATTGGGAAACTGAGCCTGAGAAAACGCCCTATTGCCAAAGGAGATATTTCATTGTTAATTTACATGCATTTTGCACAGTACTAGTTGATGTACATATTGTTAGGTATAAAACACGCATTTGCCGAAGCCTTAAGGCCCGTTTACACAAACAAGACGTTGTCGCATTACTTTATCACGCAATTTGAAAAACAAACTATTGAGCTGTTGTGTAATAAAACATGTGTATGTAAACAGGCATTTATGTGTTAAAAAGTACTAAAGATGGGAAATATTCATAATTTGAATTATTTTTAATACTTAGATGTATTCGGAAAAATAATCACAATTTGTCTATCTCGGTATTCTGATTTCAGTAATTACATGTATTCAACCATGAGTTGGTACCATAATTCAATAACACTGTAATTTTGAAATCAAATGTGAATTTTTTATATCACTTTTTTAATTAATAAAACATTTGCTGTTTCAAAAGAAAACTGGAAAAGTTTAGACCACTTTTATTTTTTTTTACAATTGTACAGAAATTGTGTTAAAGAGGCAGTGTCGTCATGATCAACAGGGCATGGAATCGGAGTGCTTGTTTTAGATTAACTCGGTGAAATGCAAATAATTTCCCACCTGATAAGGTCATATTACCGTTGCTGCTGCGTAAATGAGTCAGTAATTTGCAGTCACTGTGTTCATCTTAAACTTGGACACCGATTCCATGCCCTGTTGAATGTCTGCATTGTTTATTACCACATTACTATCTGATTTGAAGAATGATTCCGTCTGAAGAGTGCTCTCGCTTCAGAGAAAACACAAACAAATTTGCATATTTACAAAACGTTGCCAGATAGCAACTCCTTTACCCCGGCCGTGACACTTGTGTCCTTGAGCAAGACACTTAACCATAATTGCTTCTCTCCACCCAGGGGTTAAATGGGTACCTGTGAGGGCAGAGTTGGTTGATTAGCCCTATATGCGCTGTAATGGCAGCAATTGAGCTGTATATTCCCCAGGGAGCTGAGATGGTTTCAGGAATGATTTATGAGCCTTATGAGCAGGGGTAATAATATGCTCCTTGAGCACCACTCAGTTGGTGGATACGTGCGCTATATAAGTCCACACATTATTATTATTATTATTATTATTATTGACCAAACAGATTTCTTAATCCGTGTGCTGCTCAATTGCCCCTAAAGATATACACATAACAGACCAATCCATTAAGCCCCGCCCCATTACATATTGACCAATCACAGCCGCGATAACGCGTCCAAAAGTCCAACAAAAGTTTTACATGCTAAAATAGCTATTATATCGTGTTGATGACAAACGTCGTAGCGAGCAGGAGGCGGTGAAACCCCTCACCTCCAAAAACATTTTCTCAGTCGGCGAATGAAGCATCAAATGTACTAGAACAAGGGTTGTAAGGTTTGCCGACAGTTGTTTGGGGATATGTCAGGCAGGAAATTGGTTTCCACACCTCCAAAGGAAATTGGTTTCAACGCCCCCATAGAAAATGCCTTCGCTACGCCCCTGGTGTTCACCACCATTGACGCCTAACAAATAAATGTATCTACTACAGGGCCAGTTTGATCCTCCACTACACAA
The DNA here is from genome assembly GCA_029582265.1 of Zoroaster sp. YZ-2022. Taxonomy (NCBI): domain Eukaryota; kingdom Metazoa; phylum Echinodermata; class Asteroidea; order Forcipulatida; family Zoroasteridae; genus Zoroaster; species Zoroaster sp. YZ-2022. Next base: position 55,750,261 of record CM055816.1, on the reverse strand, counting down.
AGGAACACAACAGGAATTTACAAAGGAATGCACATACATGTATAAAGAAGTGCACATGCAAAGTAATACACATTGTTAAACATGGTTTGATTTTTGACCAATGCTTTGTATCCTTCATTGAAGATCTAAATTATTGTTGTTAAACTTTATGTGAAGCAACAGTGTATTGGTTAAAGCACCAGACTTAGATGCACCCGACCCGGGTTCAAATCCCGCCGGTGCCACTTATCTTTTTTTCCCCATTATAATGGTTACGCAATCACGATTTATTTAAGTAGTACCCCTAAATTCAACTCCAACTACCAGTAGGATTGGTGGCACAAGCCGTTAGTACACTGGGCTGTCAATTGTAAGCAGGTCGAGGCTGGTACGTCTGGGTTCGAATCCTGAGGACATGCTGGCTGCGGCAATGGCTTGGGGACCGGGGAGTAAAGGAGGGACTCCCAGAAGGGTTTGCCCGAATACCTGGTCGACACTCTGACTAGCTGAATTTATTTTTTTATAATTTAAACACCGCGTCATTCTGTTTTGCGCGAAATTGAATGCTGCTCAAAATCATCATTCAATGTCATTTTATGAGTAGGCAATAATAGTACTCTTGCGTCATGCGATTTAAACAAAATAACCATGCAATTTAACAATCCACTTGAACAGCATTCAAATTCGCAGGAGCTTTTCGCGGCGCATTTGTGAAATTTGTGCAACTTAACTGACACTTTGTTAAACTTCGTTTAACTTTAGTTTCCCGTAGATTTTTAAAGGTATAAAAACGGTTCACTAATGAATGAATAGACAACAAGGATAAAAAATGATAATGACACACTCAAACAATAAAAACAGGTTATAATGAAACAGTCCAATATAACATAAATGTTTCAAAAACGCATTACAGAATTAGGCCCAGGTCAGAAAACCAATAAAGATTCTAATCAGAGAATGAACAAAACAAAGTAAGACCGATTGGCCCTATATAAAGTGTACAAGAAACACACATGAATAAAGGGAAAAAAATAAGTTTGAATTAAAGTAAACATACGAAACGTATTTTGTTGTCTTTTTTGCATTTGTTTCTCGTATTTTTGTTTATGCACATTTTGCGAAATTGATTGCCGTTATACGAAAATGAAAGTAACATTTTAGTGAAAATCTCCAGTCGAACTAACTGCTAAATTGGATGAAGAATGTGCAGTACTAAAAAAAAAACCGACGTATATGCTAAATTGAATATAATGCCACATGAATTCGCATGATGCCTGAAAATGAAATTGAATGCTTGAATTCTTAATTCGAAACACAGTAACAACAATTAAAGTTAAATTGGCCGCTTATTTGCTGAAATTGACCGAGAAAACCTATATAATTTGTTATACGTATACAAATAAGAACATCAATCCAAACAATCCAAGTGATGCAATAAGTAAAATGGCTGAAATTAAAAACTAATAACTCGGTGGTTACCTTCTTTGTAATCTTGAAGCGAATCGGAGACCGTGACTTCTTTTTTTCCAAAACGCAAACCCAACATAAATATTTTCTGAGAGGTGAAACTCGTGAAACTTTGGAATTTGCTTCCCAAAGACAGATTTTCTCGGGGAAAATGAAGTCTAAAGGCGATGAATGTGTTAATTCGTCAGTGCATTGTAATTGTATTGACACATACCATGTGCAACGGTTGTTTTACTATATAATATTTAGTGTTTGTGTTTTTCTTTAATTCAGAAATGCCCAAGACAGTTTAGATAATCTGATTGGACAAAACGTAATCACGTGGAGGTGTATTGATGGATCAGCATGTATGCGCCAGCTGTTTTGTGCGACACGCGACGCGGATTTCAACCAATCAGAATGACGAAGATTGGCACCACGCGCCTGACTCATTGTACTTTGGAAGAGTTTCGTGTGTCCCCAAAACGTGAATTTGCCCATTTCTAGTTGGCTTTATTCAACAAAAACGATTTTTTTTTTACATTTTTTTTAAACGAAACCGATACGGGCATGAATGGGAATAAGTTTGACGCTTGGTCGTTACCGCATGTTACGACCGGTTATGTGCGTGGTAAAATAAGGACATCGCCTTCGGTCGGCTTGGTGTTTTTTGTTATTATTGTTTGTTTATTTTTTGATGGGGCTTAGCATTTAAAATTTTTACTTAAAAACGAGTACTAAGCTACCGTTTCAGCAAGTCTATCATATTGTACTGGACGTTTCATATTTTGTCCAAAAAAACATAAATTTGATGAATTGGTCCCTCCAGATTGTACCGGAAAATTGGCTGGCTCATGGAATATCAGTGGTGTGCACGCATGGCCGCTCAACGATCCAGGGGCGACGCTCACGCGTTGCACCCACCTGTGCTGTTGCTATGGTGGGCGGGTCTTAATGGATCTGTCTGTACAAGCTTTGTCATCAGTCAACATAAGAATATTGGAGTCTTACATATAGCTCAAAATCCTTCAACTTTCTCAGCTCCCTGGGGAGTACACAGCTAGCTCCGAGCTACCATAGCGTTTCAGAAGCTTTTTTCAAACACAATACCAACCATTTATATTCCTTTGTAAAGAGAAGTAATGTACTGTAGGTGACGTGTCGCAACCAGGATTCGAACCACTTATCTGCATTACACTGACTGGATAGACGATCGTGCGCTTCCATTCAAAGCTAACGGATGCCACGTTGGAGCTCACGTAAACCACGTTTAACAATGTGCATTCCGTCCGTTGCGTGTGCATTTCTTTGTATGTGCATTCCTTTGTGAATTCATTTTGTGTACCTTTGTATACCCGATGATCATAGACCTGCGGTGGATGCCTTTACCTGTTAGGCACCATCAAAACACAAGATCTCCAACATTCCCTAATATTGACCAATCAGATTTCTAATAGCAATACAAAGCCATTATTGTGTTTCTTACAAGCTTGTTTTTAAAATAAATGTATCTTTTACTTACTTATTATTATTATTATTTTAAATAAGCATACCCGAGAGCACCTTCATTAACATCTACATCTACAAGGTGCTAATTGAGAAAAGTGAGAAAAAAAACAATACTTGTTTTCAGATAGTTTTTTTATTATTGCCCCGCAGCTTTTTGTTGAAAGGTAATACATAAAAAGTAACATGAAAGTACTTTTTAGCCATTAAAGCCACTATCACTTTTGGCAATCTCAAAAAACAAATGATCACAGTTCATAGTTTTAATCACATATGATACAGACCTTTATCACGTTGCAGCCATCTGTGTCAGGTTCCCTGTAAACACAACATTATAGCGCTAACTCTCAATGCATGAAAAGGGACCAGACTATTTCCCCATCCAGCCTTGGTTTGGTAAATACGTAACGTGGCTTTGTATCGAAGAAAAACAAGATGACTGCGATGTGATCAAGGGGTGGGGGGGGGGGAACAAGATGACTGCGATGTGATCAAGGGGGTAAAACAAGATGACTGCGATGTGATCAAGGGGGAAAACCAAGATGACTGCGATGTGATCAAGGGGGAAAACCAAGATGACTGCGATGTGATCAAGGGGGAAAAACAAGATGACTGCGATGTGATCAAGGGGGGAAATCATTTCCAAAATGAATTTCTTTCACTGGAAAATGTAAATTCGATGTTGGAATGAATACAAATAAAATTAATGCATTTTCACTATTTATATTTCCTCATGAAGACACAATGAAGCCATGATGAAATGCGCTGTAACTTTTACAAGTTGTTTTATAATTCTACATGTACATTGTATCTTGATTCTTATAATGTATGTATGCATTATCAGACACTTTGCCAAACGTACATAGTGGCTTATAAAGGGACAATATCATCACGATCAACAGGGCATTCAATCAGAGCACTAGTTTTAGATTAACTCAGTCACTGAAAAATAATACTCCACGTGATAAGGTCATTATTACCGTTGCTGCTGCATATACATGGGCCAGTAAATTTTCAGTCACTGTGTTCATCTTAATCTTGGACACTGATTCCATGCCCTGTTGAAAGTCTGCTCTGATCGTGACTATATTGACCCTTTAAACATTCACCTTGGAGACTCTTTATACCCTTATACATTTTGTATGCTTGACCAATCTGCAACAATATTTTTTTATTTATTTCACACGATTCACAATACAAAGTGTGCATGCTGTCAGGGCCGTCTTAAGAATATTTGAGGCCCCCGGGCAAAGCAATGTACTGGGGCCCCTAACCCCCTCGCCCCCCAACACATTAACATTAAGTTTTTCAACTGGGAAATTTGCGGCATTTCATTGCAGAAAATTGCTTTATAATTGGTTGAAAGTCTATTTTTATTTTTCAAATTGAATCTCGGTGCCCCTAAAATCGCGGGGCCCCCGGCAACTGCCCAGTGTGCCCATGCGATAAGACGGCCCTGCATGCTGTTTCCCAATTTTGACCCTTTGGCGTTCTCATTAGGGGAACAGGGTCACAGTCGGATTAAAAAAACAAATTATAAAAACCTAAATAATTTTTGAAAATAGTAGCTTTGCATATTTAAGGCCAAGAAAAAAGTCTCTGGTTTCTGGTCATCGGTGCGGTGATGCATTTGTACTCAATTGAGATTCCACATCAATTACTACTCAATTGAGAATTTCACATGGTGTCACCGCAATTAGTCTTACTTATCATCCTCACCATGCAAAGCTACAAGTTTTACCTGACGCATTTTTTTTTTTTGCCAACAGGGAAATACATGATACATTGTATATGCGGAGACTGCAATTCCCACATACAAAGTATGGTGGCTGAGAGCGGCCTCACACATCGGGCAAATGTTCATACCCCTATGTGAAAAAGTCGTTTAAAGCACAGCACAGCACAATTCCAATCGATCCAGCAATTGTGTCTGCAATTGGGCATCGTTTCACAGCAAAAAATACATAAATAAATAAAAATGCCGACGCGTACGTCTGAGGCGACGCGCACGGACACCAGAAACCAGAAACATTTTTGAGGGCCTAAGCCCAATTAAAGTGATAGTAACAGTTCATTCCCTTAAAATATTTTTTTTAAATAATTTAAAAAAACATTAGTTTCTGTCCACTTAAATTACATCATTACTTTTATAATTTATAAGCAAATTATAAGCTGAATTATTCGGTTATTAGCTCGTACAAATGACTTTAAATTCAAAATAAAACGTACTGCAAGTTCATACATGTATATTGTTTAAAATAAATGTGTAAAGGTGAACACAAGCCATGGGAGAACTGTACTGTGGTATACATCCCCTTTAAGCAAAAATGCAAACACGCTTTCCTTTTAAAGGGACACTATTGTCACGATCAGAGCAGACTTTCAACAGGGCATGGAATCGGTGTCCCAGTTTAAGATGAACACAGTGACTGAAATGACTGGCTCCTTCATGCAGCAGCAACGCTAATAATGACCTTATCATGTGGGGGTATTATTTTCAGTCACAGAGTTAATCTACAAAAACTAGCACTCTGATTCCATGCCCTGATGATCGTGAGGATATTGTCCATTTCCCAGTTAATTTAGTTAACATCTTCCCCCAACCCCCAAAAGCCTCCAAATTTTGGCCAGTTCCCTCTGGGTTATTATCTGCCAGATCCTAGCAGCCAAACAAAGAGATCGATTAACTCAAGAGTTAATCCTCCTCCCCCCCCATAATCCATGTGGGCCAGGTGGATACACAAAGAAACAGCAACTACGACTTATTAAATCCTACAATCCCTTGACAATAGCTATCGCTGGACAGCTGGACTCTTCTATTGTAGCGTTCAGAGGGTAAACCTGGTGAAAACCTGCAAAAAGCAGGGGATAAACGGAGGTTGGGGGAAGGTGTCCTCCCTTAATCGTCACCCTTTATCGAAATAACTCAGCTCTGTCACTGTGCTTTTAGTGACTGCAGACAGACTTGTAATAGAGTACTTTTTCATAACCCTCCTACACATGGAGGCCACTCCCAACCACTAAATGTCCAATATGTTGTACACATATCATTTGTGCATATACGCCACACTAACCCTTTTAAGTAATCTTGTATGTAAAACTCTGAGGCCACTGGATACTACTGTACAAAAACTATCATTGGGATTTTCAGCAGTTATTTTGTAAACACAGACTCTCAAGAGTAAGCCACCACCAGCCACTGAGACTGGAACATAACAGTATGCCCTGCAATACATCAATCACAAACCACTAAAACCAACAGACATATGAGGTATTATGTTACTATGCAGTATAGTCATTAGGAGCCACTGCCTTCCACAGCAATGGCTTGGAGTGGCCTCAATGGTTTGTTCATAAATTTGCACTGATAGTAGGAGGGTTAATCGTCGCCCTTTATCGAAATAACTCGGCTCTGTAACTGTGCTTTTAGTGACTGCAGACAGACTTGTAATAGAGTACTCTTTCATGAATTTTTTGTATGAATACATGTACGAGAACAAGAACAAGTACACAAAAACATACTTAAAGTACAAATACTAAAGTACTAAAACTGTATACTTGTAGTAGCATACGACAACTCTTAATGCTGCAGGATTTGAGGCTTTGCATGGTGGAGATAGATGTTATTGAGTTCTTTCTGGTACACCATGTAATAATTTCTTCTTGGAAGAAGTGATGGCTCGACTAGTCTGCTTGAGCTGTCATCAGGAGACTTCAGGGTCTAGCCGCCATCAGGGTTTCGTGACGACGGCGAGAGCAGACTAGTCGAAACGTTGAGAACAAACCAACCGGATCTTCTCAGAGCCACCGCTTCTTCCAAGAAGAGATTATTACATGGTGTACCCGAGAGCACTCAATAACTCTTAATGCGGAAACAACAAAATTACAGCTGTCTCGGGCAGGACTCGAAACTCATTACCTCCTGCTAATAATTACAAGCGCAGACATAAAAACATCTTGACCACGAATCTAGCCCAATGAAAACATGACTGCTTTCATTTTGGTTCATCAATATTTCTTGGGCCTAGCAATTCTTAAAGATCGACGCAGCTTTTTGGCATTTTTCTTTGAGCTTGACGTACCGCCTGAATCCTTAATGATGTTTGGACTCGGTGTTTTGAAGACCGGCGTCTCGTTTTGATTACTGCTTAACGGGCTGGACTTGGGGCTGGGGGTTTTAAAGGTGGGCGGCGTGGTTTGCTTTGCGGTTAGTAGGCGGTGTTTAGGGCTGGGGGTCTTGAGGACTGATTGGATGGGCTTCTTTGATCCATCAAAAGGAATTCCTGGGCTCTCTTGAAGCTGTTTCTTGTAGTCTTTGGAAGCTGCAACAAATTAATTAATCAAAACTATTAACAAATCCTCAATATATAATATTGGATTTAAAGCTGCACCTTCGTGGGAAGTTGCTATAGAGGTCAAAATCAGTCGACTGCCTGTTTTTGTCGTGACTGTCATTTTGACCACCCTGAACAATACCAGACAATGCTTTTACCAGTCAAAATTGGTTGATTCATTTTGACCTGTAAATGTACTTCCTACACGTAAGGTTTGACAGTGTTCAACTTTTAAGTGCACTGGATATACCTTGGCAAGTATATCAACATTTTGACTGTTTTTGACCCTTGTAGTAGTAGGAGGGTAAATGTACTTACTACACGTAAGGTTTGACAGTGTTCAACTTTTAAGTGCACTGGATATACCTTGGCAAGTATATCAACATTTTGACTGTTTTTGACCCTTGTAGTAGTAGGAGGGTAAATGTACTTACTACACGTAAGGTTTGACAGTGTTCAACTTTTAGTGCACTGGATATACCTTGGCAAGTATATCAACATTTTGACTGTTTTTGACCCTTGTAGTAGTAGGAGGGTAAATGTACTTACTACACGTAAGGTTTGACAGTGTTCAACTTTTAAGTGCACTGGATATACCTTGGCAAGTATATCAACATTTTGACTGTTTTTGACCCTTGTAGTAGTAGGAGGGTAAATGTACTTACTACACGTAAGGTTTGACAGTGTTCAACTTTTAAGTGCACTGGATATACCTTGGCAAGTATATCAACATTTTGACTGTTTTTGACCCTTGTAGTAGTAGGAGGGTAAATGTACTTACTACACGTAAGGTTTGACAGCGTTCAACTTTTAAGTGCACTGGATATACCTTGGCAAGTATATCAACATTTTGACTGTTTTTGACCCTTGTAGTAGTAGGAGGGTAAATGTACTTACTACACGTAAGGTTTGACAGCGTTCAACTTTTAAGTGCACTGGATATACCTTGGCAAGTATATCAACATTTTGGAACCCAGCGTGCAGATTTTACTCACCGTGTGCTATGTTGAGTCCCAGGGCGATCTTAACCCGTTTCTTTGGCGTCGCCTGGTCAGAATCGGTATCATCAGAGAGCAGTGTCTGCATGCAGTAAACAACATGAAGATCCTCAACATTGTGACATGAATTAGATATCACTCTTAGCGATGCAAATGCACCCAGTTCCCCCTGACTACAGCGCGCGGTGGAACAATTTTCTATTGTGACCCGCTCCATCGAAATGAGGAATGTCCCCAAACACATGTTTCTGTGTAATGGACTTCCAAAGTTCACGAAACGTGCATGACTGCATTATTACATTATCAATTTATCACATCCTAACACAGGAATGAAACAAACCAAAAATTAATGTTTGGCATCATCAGAAAGCCCATTAAATTCTCTTTAAGTTGATATCCATATCTCAAAATGTGAAATTTGGGGGACATTCCTCACTTCGATGAAGTGGGTCATGTATTTGTTTTTATCAGTTTTGATTTATTCATTTAAAAATTTATTAATTTATTAATTTATTAATTTATTAATTTATTAATTTATTAATTTAAGCAGTGCTTGCAGTACATATTATGGTTGCTTGAGATTTAGAATGTTCATAAGATTAAATTCATTAATACCAGTTACTAAGCACTACTGGGCAATACATTTTCTGATCTGTTTCCATAACTTACTCCCTTCCTCCTGGGTGGCTCCGTCTGTGGCTGTCCATCCTTCCGTATTGCCTGGTGTCTTACCAATGCAGGGGGTGTGCTCACATGATGGAATGCTGCAAATGGCTTTCCAGTCTTTTGTTTTCCTCCCCCTGTTGGTGTTTGTTGTTTACTGTCTCCAGTGAGTTGACCCGGTGCATTGGATATCTTTGTGGGTTGGAAAAGATTGAGCTGAAGTTCACTTTCTTCGGATGCAGTTTGTTTGATCTTTTCCGGTGTCTTGTTTGAATCGTCGGCTTGGATTTTGTCGGCAGTGTCTGTTGGTTCTCTTTCAATAGCGTTCGACTTCCTCTTCTTTGATTTTTTGGTATGTTTTTCCGCACTTCCCGTCTCTGAACCAACGCTGGAGGTGTCTGCTGGGGTCAGCTCAGATGTTTGCACAATCATCATGGATTCGACACTTTTGGTCACTTCATTATTCTTTGGGGCATCGTCTCCATAGGGAATTGATGCTTTGACGTGGTTGCCATCTGATTTTCTCTTTTTCCCTTTTCGTTTTCGCTCGTCAATGCCCTCCGCCTCGACCCCGTTTGTATGTTCTTCGTCGGGAACCTTAGTTTCCTTTTCCATCACAGCTTTCTCGCTGGTATGATCGGCAGTGTCATCGTTTGTCTCCACGCTCGCCGTACCTCCCGCTCCATCGATGTCGCCAGTATGTTTCTTCCTTCTCCTCGTTCGCCTCCTCTTCTGCGGAACTTCTTCTTCCTCTTTAACCACGTCATCCTCGTCAGCTTCGTCATCTTTGTCTAAGCCGCCGACGTCTCCAACGGCCTCCTTATCTTTGGCGGCTCTCTTGTCTGCACTGGCGAGTTTTCTCTCTCGTACTTGCTTCCCGCCCCTGCGACGGGCCTTCTTTTTCTTCGGCGGGAGGCGGTCACCGAAGATGTACTCCTCGCCATCATCCTGGTAGTCAAGGAGGGATCCCATGTTGTAGTCTGGGAACACACCTTCTTTCAAGTCTCTGAATCTGATAGGAACAAATACAATGAAGAGATTATTAAAGGACATCATAAATAACCTTTTGAAACATGTTTTGATCTCTGGGAAAGACACAGAAGTAACCAAATGGTTGAGTTGCAATGTGAAACTTACTTGGTGTAAAGTTAACAATGCCATCAATCTTTTCTAGAATGGTTTATTGTCTTTAAAGAAAAGCAAATTTATTTCCAGTTCGAATACAGGAAAAAGTACTCTTTTGTAAACTCTATGTAATAAGATGAGACAGGTTTATAGTTAATATGTATAGTTTGATTCAAAGAGAGTAAGCCTACTTGTAAAAGCAATCGTTTTCCAACAATACCAATGCTGTACGTTCCCTTAAACTTAAACTTAAATTCAATTAAAATAATAAAAAATAAATAAATAAAATAATATTTGTTTTTTAAAGAACACTAGCCTTCTGTCGGTGCTTACAGTAATAACACTGAATGAGCATTGTTAGGAAGCAGTACCATCTGCTGGGATCATCATTACCATGTGACATCAGTTTGACCAATCGAAGCTTCAAGTGTAACATCTGAAAGCTTGCAACTACCTAGTTTCCCCGAACCTACATAATATTCCGCAAAGAATAATGTAAAACTTGAGCTCACTTTTTCACCATGGCGTAGACTTTTTTTCTGAAAGGACCTTGAATAGACTTCTGGCTGGCCAAGGCGAAAAGACGGTTTGCAATTGCTTCATAGTCGTACTGAAACGAAACAGAGTTCTGAAGTGAACAAAGGCAGTTTGAATGAAGTGTCATTTGACCTCCACACACCACAGACCAAATTCTGACAAAGCGTAAGTGTGTGTGTGTCATGGGTGAGCGGTCTAGCACATCAGACTCATGTTCCGATGGCTAGAGTCATCAGAATGCGGGTTGAAATCCTGGCAGTGACCATGGTACCTGTGTCCTTGAGCAAGACACTTCAACCTTACTTGCTTCTCTTCACCCAGCAGTAAATATGAGGACCTGTTTCACGGGAGAGATTGATGTTGTGTTTGAGAGCCACTGTAACACTGAATACGGCAGCACAGAGCAGCTGTACACTCCACAGGGAGAGGAGAAAGATTTAATGTTAAGAATCAGTTCTTCAGAAGATAAAAACCGCCTTTTGTGGGTAGAAAATCCTAGTTCCAATTCACATTTTGGAATCGATTTAAATCAATTCAAATCTGAAATCCCCCAAGCCTGTTCTCAATGTATTTGACTGGCATGCTCTAGCTGTCGTCAGGAGACATCCTCAGAAGAAAACTAAAATGTAACACACCTTCAGCTTGGGTATCTCTTTCCTCACAAACTTCTTTTTCTTCTCCCTCTCCTTGGCCTCATCCTCGTCGTCTTCATCCACATCTTCATCCTTTTTCCCGTCTCCTTTATCGTCCTCTCCGGAGTCGATACCCTCATCTTCCGAGTCGTCGGGAAACCCAACGTCGGACTCATCGACGATCTCTTGGAAGAATCCTCGCAGAATGACTTTCAAGAGGGTTTTGCTGCATTCGGAAATTATAATCGACATCATTTATTTTCCTTTCCTAAAAAATTCAGAGGCACCTCAATTTTGTAAAGCGCCATTGTGGAAAAATAAAAGAAACAGAAAATTGTGCAGCCTGCTCAATGCAACAATATCTACCAGCTAGAACAATGGTCCTTTTGTTCTCTGCTGGGGAAACAAGATGCAACAGCTTTTTACATTTATTGCATCTTGTTGCATTGGGCAGGGCTAGGGTTGCATCCTAATGTGATCACGTTTCATCCAATCGGATTGTCTAAATCATCTTGGGTATTTATGAATGGTACATTTGGGTCATACTAAAAGGTGTCAAGGACTGGATTTGCGGAGTCAAGAACTAGATTCAGCATCAAGGTCTACACCTGGTTTTTCTACGACAACAACGAGTAAAAATACATGTAGCTGACAACAACATGTGAAATATGGCTAAATATCTAGAGGAAGCATTTATGTGATATTACAAATATTTTTAGGAATTTTAGCATTTTTTTCTTTTTAGCATGAACAAATTATATATTTAAACTTGACAAACGTTAACATTTTACAGCGGCCATTTTGCCACTTCCCTGTTCGGTCATGCGCAGAAATGGTACAGTCCTATGCGCATGACCAAACAGGGCAAAGGCAAAATGGCCGCCGGAAAATGTTAACGTTTGTCAAGTTAAAATTCACATTTTTTTCATGGTAAAAAGACTTTTAGAAATTCCCCAAAAATATTTATATATGACATGCGGCTTCCTCTAGGTATTTGGCCATATTTCACATGTTGGCGTCAGCTATTTCTAATTGTTGTCGTCGTAGTAAAATCCTTGATGACTTGAGATGTAGGCCTTGACGCCGAATCCAGTCCTTGACGCCGCGAATCCAGTCCTTGATGCCTTTTAGTATGACCGGTACATTTCAATATTTTGTGCATTTTCGGTTTTGCTTTAGTGGGGTTGGAACTGGTGACAACAAAGATGAAACTATACTGAGACGCAATAGAAACTTACCACTTGTTTTGGAATAGCATAAAATTGTAATGGTTCAAAATAAGACAACACAACAATTTGGATTAGAAATGTTGGCATTTTATTGAGGAAATGTCCACGTTTTGTCCACTGTACTCGATCCCATCTGTATCCACTTCACCGCAAGTGCACATATTACATTTGTGCATTGTGATTACTGATAATTTAAGGTCGAAAAAGTGCTAAGTTTCTATTGCGTCTCAGTATATGTACTTACTTGTGAGCACTGGTTACTAGTACACAGAATGGATCGATAAGCTTCATCACTTGATCTGTCGTCAGCTGACAAAGAAACAACAAAACAAAACAATCAAAAATGTTGATTTTAATTTTGCCCTACACCAACGTGTGTATAGCACTGTATACTCAGTGCTTTCCGAGTGTCTGTGGAAAAACTACACAGGCGACTCGGGCGGGATTCGAACCCACGACGTCCTGCTTACTAGTGCAGACGTCTTAACCTCTCAACCACCGAGCTTGCCCGATGACAATTTGCCGGCTAGAATCCCATATAGCAGCGGGTTCCGCGATATATATAGGTTGGTGACATTCTTGCGTCGGGAGATAAACAATTGATTTTAATTATCTGCTCGGTGGTCGAGAGGTTAAGAGGTCGAGAGGTTAAGACGTCTGCACTAATAAGCAGGTGGTCGTGGGTTCGAATCCAGCCCGAGTCGCCTGTGTAGTTTTTTCACAGACACTCGGAAAGCACTGAGTATACAGTGCTATACACATGTCAGTGTAGGGCAAAATTAATATCAATTGTTTATCTCCCGACGCAAGAATTTCACCAACCAATCAAAAATGTGGTTCAAATAAAATTAAAATAAATTGTTTATCACCCGACGCAAGAATTTCATCAAACTATAATATCGCGGCACCCACTGGTATATAGGATTCTAGCCAGCCAATCGCCATCGGGCAAGCTCAGTGGTTGAGAGGTTAAGACGAATCCCGCCCGAGTCGCCTGTGAAGTTTTTCCACAGACACTCGGAAAGCACTGAGTATACAGTGCTATACACACGTCGGTGTAGGGCAAAATTAAAATCAATTGTTCAAACATGTAAAATTTAGATGTGCGGTTTAAAAAGAAAGAGTTCTCATAAAGTTCCAAAAATGTGCAGTAAACATGGTTCTTCAAAAAACCAAATTATAATAATATAAAAGAGTTCTCATGAAGTTCCAGTCACTGCAAGAGAAGTACCCTCACAAAAATGTGCAGTAAACATGGTTCTTCAAAAAACCAAATTATAATAATTTAAACAAAAACCAAATTATAATAATATAAACAAAAACCAAATTATAAATAATATAAACAAAAACCATCATCATCATCATCATGCTGTCGGTCGCGATACGACAAAGACTGCTTTCATTACTTGACTGACGTTCTCCATTCAGCTCTCTGCTGTGAAAGTGATGTCCATGAGTCGATCTTGATGTCTCTCAGCTTCAGGTTTCTCTTGATGGTATCCTTGAACCGGAGACGAGGGCGTCCTCTCTTTCTGTGACCAGAAGGCAGTTGAGAGTAGAGGATCTGCTTTGGTAGCCTGTCTGACGACATCCTCATGAGGTGTCCAGTCCACCGGAGATTCTTTTTGATCAGAAGATCTTCCATAGAGGGCAGCCCTGTCCGATCGAGTATTTCCTTGTTTGTCACTTTGTCCTTCCAGGTTATCCTCATGATCGAACGCAGATGTCGCATCATGAAGGCATGTAGCTTTTTCACCTGTCGTCTGTACAGTGTCCAGGCCTCGGCTCCATATAGTAGGGTGGATAGCACGATTGAGCGGTAGATCTTGCCTTTGACCCGCGTGGACACATGGTGGTTGTTCCAGAGTCTCTGGCGTAGTCGGCCGAAAGATGCGCTAGCCTTGGCCATCCTCCTCTGTATTTCAGCATCAATGCGTCCATCACTTCATATCGTGCTTCCGAGGTAGGTGAATTCCGGAACAGAGTTCAGCTTGTTTCCATCAACCATGATATCCTCCTCTCAGGTTCTTGTAGAGTTGGGCTGGTACAGCACTTCCGTCTTCTTGATATTGATCTTCAGGCCGAACTTCTTAGACGCATCGGAGAAAGCATCCACTATTCTCTGGATCTCTTCAGCAGAGTGGGCAACCAGTGCGCTGTCATCTGCAAACAGCAGCTTTCTCACAAGTATCTGAGTAGTCTTGGTCTTCGCTCTGAAGTGTGCGACGTTGAAGAGGTCAGCGGTCTGTCTTGACTGTATATAGATGCCATCCCCCATGCCTCGGAAAGCCTCTTCGAGCATTGCCGACAGGAAGATGGAGAAGAGCGTGGGGGCCAGCTAGTACACATCCTTGCTTGACACCATTGGTAACACCGAACGTTTCCGAGACTTCCCCTCCATCGCTAACATTCGCCATCATTCCCGTGTGTAGAGCCTCGATCATAGTTGTGAACTTCTCTGGGCATCCATACTTCCTCAGTAGCTGCCATAGCCCAGTCCTCCCGACTGTATCGAACGCCTTCGTGAAGTTGACAAATACCATGTACAGTGGTCGGTCCTGCTCAGTGCACTTTTTTTTTATTTGTCGGAGACAAAATATCATATCCACGGTGCTCAGGTTGGATCTACTTCTGGCGTTATGTGAATAGATAGTCTGTTGAGGAGGATCCTGGCGAAGATCTTGCCTGCTATAGAAAGAAGAGAGATGCCTCTGTAGTTCCCACAGTCTGTTCGATCTCCTTTCTTGTAGATGGTTACAATGCTGGCATCCTTTCACGCTTGTGGTACAGAACCCTCCTCCTAGGCTTTGGTGATTAGTTGGTGCAGTCTGTTGAACAGATTGGCTCCTCCGTGCTTCCATACTTCAACAGGAATTCCATCACCCCCAGGTGCTTTGCCGTCTTTCAGGCTGGCGATTGCTCTAGCCATCTCATCCATGGTCGGAATCTCATCGAGGCATTTTTCTTCTTTCTGTTAGTTTGTCTTCTATCTCATATTTGTTGGAGATTTCTGTCATTTGTACTGCATTCTTTCCACATTTTCACCGATAGAGGTAAAGACGCTTAAACAAAACACACTGTACCTCTTTGCCAGCACAAGCAGCCAGTTCCTCTCTGTATATATCAATGAAGTGATAGCGCAGACCGTCTGGGGATGCATCGGGATCTGCGCTTAACGGCGTCTTGCATAACACTGCCAGAAACTGGTCGACGACACTACAATGGCGGAAATAAATGATGCATTAACTCTTGCATGAAATCAATCAAAATGTTGATATACTTGCCAAGGTATATCTAGTGCACTTTAAAGTCAAACACTGTCAAACCTTACGTGTAGTAAGTACATTTACAGGTCAAAATGAGTCAACCGTTTTTGACTGGTAAAAGCATTGTCTGGTATTGTTCAGGGCGGTCAAAATGACAGTAAAAACCAGTCAAAAATGCCCCTGTGTGCACATTTGCGTCAACAGTCGAAACGGGAAGTTGACTGACTTTGGCCACTACAGCTACTTGCCACTAAAGTGCAGCAATAGTTAGGGTTAGGGTTAGGGTTAGGGTTAGGGTTAGGGTTAGGGTTAGGGTTAAAGTCCAATATGATAGTACCTTGAAGTTCAGCTAAAGTAGGAGGGTTAAGGAAAAGGAAAACAAAGAATGTGTACAAGACAATCGGAGTATTCTAATCGAAACATTGAGCTATATCACCACCGGTTCTTCTCTGAACCAACAATTATTATAACTTCTAATATATTGTTCACATGGTGCTACCGCAAACCTTACTTCTACTGGACTTCCACCATGCACAGCTTCAAATCCTACTTAACCCTTATCCATGCTCAATGCAACAAGATGTGTCAAAAGTTGTTGCATCTTGTTGCCCTCAGCAGAGAACAAAAGAACCATTGTTCTAGCTGGTGGATCTTGTTGCATTGAGCATCCTGCACACTTTTGTTGTTGTTGTGTTTTGTTGCATTCAGCAGGGTATCTGTGAAATGCAAAACTACATGTATGCAAAAAATAACTTGTCGTTTATACTGTATTCTGCGATACTTTTAAAGTCTGGAAATTTCCAAATTATGGTCTCAAAACATGCTTGTAGAAAACTGTTGCTAGTGATAAGATAATTACTAACCTCTCTTCCCAGTCATTGTTCCTGAGGACGACCAAAGTTTGACGGAAGCACCGACGAACAAACTGATGAAAGAGACAAAAAGGACACTTTGTAATCATGCAACACAAAATCACCAATACCAGAATATATAAGGCAAATCTTCAAGGGAATAAGGCTGTGCGATTTTGGTTATTTTAGGAACCGGATACCCAAAATTGGAAATCTTCAAGGGAATAAGGCTGTGCGTTTTTGGTTATTTTGGGAACCGGATACCCAAAATTAAAAATCTTCAAGGGAATAAGGCTGTGCGTTTTTGGTTATTTTGGGAACCAGATACCCAAAATTGGAAATCTTCAAGGGAATAAGGCTGTGCGTTTTTGGTTATTTTGGGAACCGGATACCCAAAATTGGAAATCTTCAAGGGAATAAGGCTGTGCGTTTTTGGTTATTTTGGGAACCGGATACCCAAAATTGTAAATCTTCGGATACCCGGGTACCCGTAAACAATTTTGTAAAAACACATAAATACTCCCAAATGTATACAATAACCAATACGAACACAAGTTTCTCTTGTTTTATTCGAGTCACAATAAATGTGGACTTGAGTTGTACCTCCAGTTCTTTTCAGAACTAATTACTACTCAATTGAGAATTTCACATGGTGTCACCACAATTTAGTCTTACTTAAATGTGGACTTACTGTAATAAATTCCCTCCCTCTTTATTAAAACAACTCATTGGATTTCCATTCCCCGCACACATTTTGTTTAAAAAATCTGAGACTTCCATTTGTGTGGGTTAAATGTCTAGTCGAATTTTTCAAAAGTCGTTTACGGGTAATTGGAACCGAAAAATGGAACTGGGTAATGACAGTTTCGGTCGGGTATCCGGATACCCGGCACAGCCTTACAAGGGAAGTTAAATAACATTAGGCATTGTTAGCATGACTTATTCTCAGTGTATCCTTACAACCAACCACTGAAATAGTGAAAATGCATGGTTCACGAGAGTAGCAACATGGCAACTAGTGACTTCAATTTAAGTGTCTGATGCTCTGCCCACCGGAAATAAGTTCAAATAGCTATGCGGAAATGTTAATGAAACCAGAAACTTCTTTGCATTTTACAGTTTAGTTTGCAGTTTTTGACCCGTTGAATCCTCAAAATACAAACTTGCTCGCCAGTAATGAACTTGTCCAGTTGTATGATTAGCTTGTAAGAACAATTAACCATCCTACACATGGAGGCCAGTCCGATCCACATAATTCTGTTCTGCAGCAACCTTCAGTACATGCATGTACATGTACAAGCCTGCCGTCCTTTCCAAGTAATCTTACAAAACCAACTGTGTGCCACCCAAGGCCAATGTAAATGTTTGAACATATTAGTATGGCCTACAATGTATCAATGGGACACCACTTTACCCTGCAATCTCAGTGGTGTGACAGTGCACAGAAGGGCAATCATAGGAGGCCATTGGCAACAGTTAATGGCTTGGAGTGGCCTGAATGGGTTGTTTCAAAAATTGCACTGATTGTAGGAGGGTTAATTAATCATAGATCTACAAATAAATAACAAACAAAAATTTCTTGAAGTTTCACAATCCTGCAACCAAGTGTAACCAAGAAAAGACATTGTCATGTAATAATAATAATAATAATAATGTAGACTTATATAGCGCACGTATCCACCAAACTGGTGCTCAAGGCGCATTATATTATTACCCCTGCTCATCAGGATCATAAATCATTCCTGAAACCATCTCAGCTCCCTGGAGAGCATACAGCTCAATTGCTGCCATTACAGTGCATATAGGGCTAATCAAACACAACAACCAACTCTGCCCTCACAGGCAGGGTTCGACCTTAGCGGTCGCCCGCTCGCCAAAATGCGAGTGAAAACGGCGGCGGGCGAGTCAAAACCCTTCCTTCAGTAGCCCGCTGGGCGAGTCAAAATATTGACCTGAAATTACACGACGGCATCGACGGCAATTGCCGTCAATGCCCTCACCCTCTGCCACTTTTCACGGCAATGAGTTGCTGTGCTTTTTCCCTGCATTGCCGTTGTGCCCACTTGTTTACACATAGTATTTACTACGTACATGTACATTCTCACGGAAAAAAAATATATCGCCGCCACGCTCGATTGCGCGACCGGTGGCTGCGCTGCTAAGACCAAGTTCACGCAACGACCATTTGGGAACAAAATAGTCAAAATTACCTGGTACTCATGACCAAAATGATATAGCGGTTACCAGGCAATATCGGCAGCTTGGTCGTTGTACGAACTTGGCCCTTGCTAATACTTTGGTTGGTGTCAACAGTACCCACAACATAAACACTACGCCAGGCATTCGTAGGTACCAGCTAAAAATAGCATGGCGCGGCGTTGGGGCGCATGCAACGTAAATAATACATGCCGAGTCTGTACCTAGACATGCATGCAGCGTGTGCGTGTGCACCTGATATAGCTAGCTAGCATCGACGCATCGATCGTCGTGTCGCGTGCTGTCTGTACGTATGTACATGTACATTATGGCCAGGGCTTTTGGTGCCGGTGGTCGTCAACGTGCTGTCAAAGGGTCGACTAGCAAATAAAAAGAGTGAACTTAATACTGCCACATCCAAATGCATAAAACTTGATGTTTTTTTTCGGGTTAACATTGTGTTTTTATTTATTTTTAATTGGTGACATAAACTGTAAGTGTTGCAATACTGTTTTCATGTAGGCCTACATGTAATAAAACCCAAACGGAGACAGATAAAGGAAACTTTAGTCTTATTGGCATGTGCTGAATTGGACTTGGAGTGTGTTAAATTTTCATTGTTTTTTTTAAAATTTTTTTAAAGATTGCCTTGGTGCCCTTTACGTTTTTTTTTATCATTGCCGTGATGCCCTTTGAAAATCTTAAAAATTGCCTTGGTGCCCTGATTTTTTAATGTTTTCATTATTGTTGTGTTCAGTTGGTTAGAAATAAAATACGAAATGAGCCTTCTTCATTTCAGAATTAAAGCAAAAGCATTACTGTACACTAATGTGCCTGATCTTTTCCTCTGTTATTACTATTAGAATAGAATCCGTTATTAATTAAAGAAACATTAGTATTGCCTCAGAAACAAATATGCACATAATAATAAGGTAACTGACAACTGTTGTTTATAATGCACGTTCTGATGCAAAATGCCTAAATTACTAAAAACAGTGATTTGATTAAAAGTATTTTAAAAAACATACGGGCGAGTGAAAAGGCTTGTGGGCTAGTGAAAAGTTTGGTTTACTAGCCCGGCCGGCGAGTGAAAAAAAAAGTTAAGGGAAAACCCTGTCACAGGTACCCATTTACTCCTGGGTGGAGAGAAGCAATTATGGTAAAGTGTCTTGCTGAAGGACACAAGCACCATGGTCACCACATTCTGACGACTCAGCCATCAGAACACAAATCCGATGCACTAAACCGCTCGACCATTGCACAAAACCACGAAAAACACTCAACCGATGACCAAAGCCCAAAACATGTTTCTAGTTATAAAGGATGGCGAAAACCCACCACAATGTAAAAGAGATCAGTGGTTTGGACAAACAATTTTCAGGTTTATACATAATCGTGAAACAATTTATCAGGACCATCAAAGGTTGTCCAGATGCCTTTGGTGGCTGTCAATTTCTGTCACTAGTTTGGGGGTCGTTTTGATGCTGGGTACTTTCCATCGTAGTCGATTTCTTACCATGAAATATTTGTCCATTCGCAGTCTGTCTATGCCGACCCATTCTCTCTTCATAGTGAGAA
Organism: Zoroaster sp. YZ-2022; assembly: GCA_029582265.1. Lineage (NCBI taxonomy): Eukaryota > Metazoa > Echinodermata > Asteroidea > Forcipulatida > Zoroasteridae > Zoroaster > Zoroaster sp. YZ-2022. The sequence continues at coordinate 55,729,921 of CM055816.1, read as the reverse complement.
GAAATGCTTCAAAGAATGCCATTGCTGAAAGACAAACCACAAAATGTGTCATTATTGATCACTAACCATTTAATAATAATAATAATAATAATAATAATTTAGACTTATATGGTGCACGTATCCACCAAACTGGTGCTCAAGGCGGTGCTGGTGCTCAGGCTCATAAATCATTCCTGAAACCATCTCAGCTCCCTGGGGAGTATACAGCTCAATTGCTGCCATTACAGCGCATATAGGGCTCATCAAACACAACAACCAACTCTGCCCTCACAGGTACCCATTCACCCCTGGGTGGAGAGAAGCAATTATGGTAAAGTATCTTGCTCAAGGACACAAGTACCCCAGTCGCGGTTGGGATTCGAACCCACATTCTGACGACTCAGCCGTCAGAACACAAATCCGATGCACTAAACCGCTCAACCATGGCACTCCATTTAAAGGGGCGGTATCGTCACAATCAGAGCAGATTTTCAACAGGGCATGGAATCGGTGTCCCAGTTTAAGCTGAACACAGTGACTGCAAATTACTGGCTCATTTATGCAGCAGCAACGGTAATATCACCTTATAATCATGTGTGGAATTTTATTCGGTCACCGAGTTAATCTAGAACTAGCACTCCGATTCCATGCCCTATTGATCTTCCCTTTAACAGCCAAAGGATTGAACCTGTGTATGTAATTACAGGCAGCAAGGGAGACATGCCTGCTACGTGTAGCTGGTCAGGTGACTGGTCCACTGACAAATGCCAGTTAAAAGGGAAGGTTGGTGACGAATGTTGATTTTAATCCAACCCTCTAGTTTTCAAGAAATATCTCATAAAAATTACCTGTGAAAATTTCATCAGGTGAGAAAACAAAGAACAAATTTATCTATATACTTTTTACAGGGATGATATTGCGAGAAAATGAAAAGGTAGGAAAAATGTTTGCCATTATCATGAGGCATATACTAGCCTATAGCGGTTTACCTCTATAGCCATATATAGCAAGGAAACTGTTTTTTATCTTGGTATTTACAATAAAATGATACACAAGGAAAGTTTCCATGGTCTGAAGTTAGTCGGAACCTGGTTTCATGGTAGGATTTTTAAAATCAAAAGGTAGGATTTCCTACCCTTTTTGGGGGGGGGAGGGGGGGGGAGAGAAGCAGTCTTGGAAAAAAAAAGTTTTTTGCCCTCCCTATTTTAAATAAAGTGATAGATGATGACCAATGAAAACCAGCTAATGTTTAGTAAAAGTGAAACTTACTTATCCAGCAAAATTTAAGGGGAAACTCAGCTATAGATCCTTCAGGAGACTCACCACATAATTTGTCAACTTCTGGTTACACAAAGATCAGAAAGCAGACAATTCCTGATTCTTGCAGTCTATGCAGTTCAACTGGAAAAAAATCAGTGGGCTTTTAACCCTAACCATGCTAAATGCAACAGGATGCAACAGTTGTAAAATTCCAATGGACATTATTGCATTCAGCAGCCAGTACTGATGACTCAATCTGTTGTGATCTCCTGAGGACGATCAGAGCACACTGATCGAAACGTCGAGTTGTACCTCCAGTTCTTTTCAGAACTAATTACTACTCAATTGAGAATTTCACATGGTGTCACCGCAATTAGTCTTACTTAACCCTCCTATACGTTTAACAATCAAAGACACTCAAAATTTGTATGTCACTCCCAACCCATTGACTTTGTGCAGTGCACTCAAATAAATGCAAGGACATGTGGCTTTATAATAATGTATAATGTATAGATTTATATAGCGCACGTATCCACCAACTAAGTGGCGCTCAAGGCGCATTATATTATTATCCCTGCTCATAAGGCTCATAAGGCTCATAAATCATTCCTGAAACCATCTCAGCTCCCTGGGGAGTATACAGCTCAATTGCTGCCATTTCTAGCGCATAGAGAGCAAACCATCTCTGCCTTCACAGGTACCCATTTAACCCCTGGGTGGAGAGAAGCAATTATGGTTAAGTGTCTTGCTCAAGGACACAGGTGTCACGGCTGGGGCTCGAACCCACACTCTGCTGCTGGCAACACCAGAACTTGAGTTCAGTGCGCTAGACCGCCCGGCCACGACAATCCACTTTACGTGCATTATACAACACACGGGACCTACGGCTTTACGTCCCATCCGAAGGACGAAGCAATTATGGTTAAGTACCTTGCTCAAGGATACAAGTGTCACGACCGGGGCTCGAACCCACACCCTGCTGCTGGCAACACCAGAACTTGAGTTCGGTGCGCTAGACCGCTCGGCCACGACACTTTAGTAGGAGGTCAAACCAAAACCACTCGACTGTAACTTATGCAGTACATACACAGCTCTGTGTGACTCTGCATATAACTTGTAAGACATACACAAGTGTGTTTGACTTTGCCACTATCTCCAGCACTCTTACACACGTGTGAACAATTGGCAATGCAACCAAAAATACTCAAGTGACTGTCTGTGGGTGCGGTGCCTACTGGGCCAAATTTCAGCCTGGGCATAGGAGGGTTAAATCCTCCTTACCATGCAAAGCTACATGTACAAGTTTTACCTGTTGTATCTTGTTGCATTCAGCACTGGACAGTGTTTGTATAGCAACTAGTCTGTGTTGTGTCTTCAGCATTACCCTGCCCAATGCAACAAGATCCCCTTGTTGTATGTTGTTGCAGATAGCACTGTGCTTGAAAAAACACAGTCCAATTTACTGAACCCTTTATTGTTAGGTGCAACAATATCCCACATATGGATCTTGTTGCACCTAGCAGGCCTCGATCATTGACCACTGTTGTATATTGTTGCATTCAGCAGGGTGATAAGAAAGTTACCCTGGCATGGTTAGGGTTAAGGAAACTGATTTGTGTCTAGCACCCTACCTCCTTGCGGTGTTGTAAAGCTGTGGATGAGGTCAGCGATCCTGTCGGCCAGTTCCTCCTGGATGACGGGTTTGTCGCACATCCACATGCAGTAGAAAAGACCCTTCCACAGACGTAGTAACTCCTCCATTCCAACACCTGTAAAATGACAACAGGATTATTATCTGTGTACAGATACTATACTAGTCAAAAAAAGTAACGCAACTTTTTACATTTATTTGAAAACTGCCCTGTAAATTACAGTTACATTGGATGAGATCATGTGAGGACTTTTAATAGCGTGTGTGCCCTCCCCTTGCTGCAATACAGGCTTGGATTCGTCGGCGCATGGACTGAACCAGCCTTCTGAAACGATGATGTGGCAGTGCCCGCCACTGCGCTTGCAGAGCTTCAGCCAGATGCTGAGCATTGACGGGTGGAACAGGCATGGAATGGATTCAGCGCTGAAGTTCGTCCCAAGCATGCTCAATTGGGTTAAGATCTGGGCTGAAGGCAGGCCATGGGAGGGTGATGACATTTTGTTGCCAAAGGTACTCGGTCACAATTCTAGCGACATGAGGGCGGGCATTGTCTTGTTGCAGAAGGCGGATGTTAGGGTGCTGGTTAAGAAAGGGCACTGCAACTGTTGCGAGAATTTCATCGCGGTACCTCTGCCCATTGAGGTTGCCATCAAGGACGACCAAATCTGTGCGACTTTTGGCATTGATACCCGCCCATACCATAACACTTGGACCACCCCATCTGTCAAGCTCTACCACATTACAGTCTGCCCAACGTTCACCACGTCGTCTATACACACATGTGCGATCATCATTGTGTGAGAGGCGGAATCGTGATTCGTCAGTGAATAGCACTTGACTCCACATTAACTGTGTCCATCGGCGGTGGTCATTGCACCGCTGGTAGCGACACTGCCTTCGCTCTTGGGTCAGCTGTGGTCCCCTATAGGGACGCCGACTACGAAGACCCACTGCGCGGAGTCTGTTGTGGACTGTTTGGTCACTTATTCTGTTGTTTCTGCATGGTGTCTCCCGAGCAGTCTGTACGGCATCACGACGGCGTTCCCGCAGGTGGAGGAGCACCATATGGTGATCCTGGTGAGGCGTTGTCACCCTAGGTCGGCCACTCCTTCTGCGGTCCAATACATTCCCAGTAGTCTGGAGTCTGTCCCTGAGATGACCAATAGTGGATCGGTGCACATTTAAAGCACAGGCAACATCACTGGGTCGCATGCCAGCATCCAGCATGCCAATAGCACGGCCACGCTCCAGAAGTGAGAGTCGTGACATGACTGCTTGAACTCTGCTCACGGAATAAACTGGCTTTTCTGTAAGTCATGAACTCAGACAAAAGGGTGGAAATGAAACTGGGACAATTTCATGTTACGTAACTCTGTTCAGCTTGGTCAGTGGAAACTGAGGTTTAAGCCTTTCATGATATTCAGTCAACCGGAACAATTCCCATTCTTGCTGGAAATCCTGTAGGTCACTTAGTGCAACAATTGCGCAATGAAAAAAAAAAAATGATTTTGTCCTCGTACTGAAATTATTGGCCAATTCCAGCGTGACTCACGGGATGAAAGATAGCAAATTTGAATCTTTTAACTGACTGACAAAAATATAGAAGCAGAGTAACTACTGAAACTTCATTCAATTATAAAGTACTAATGATGATATTAATATAGTAGAAAGTATTCAGAAATTCATCCATATATTTTGTGTGGAACTAAGGAAAAGGTTAGCGTGACTCACGGGACAAAAAAGGGCAGTGATTTCCATGTTCTAAATAAAGTTCGCAAAAATTTATCTGTTCTGATACCCTTAATATCCATTACTATATTGAAATATTTGCACGACTGTATCCTTTACAATATACAATAGCAAAAAAAAAAAATCTTCCGCCATATCCAAGTTTTGCTAAATGAAGTAACGTGACTCACGGGACATGGGAGCGTGACTCACGGGACATTATCTATGAGCAGATACACATATATCTGTGTTAAGAGTTTTGTTGCAATTTTTGAGCTTAGAATTAGTTAATACACTTTGTTGTGCTGCTCGTGTGCACCTTGACATTGGTTTAACCCCTTGATGAATAAAATATCTCATAAAACTATAAAATTCAAGGGTTAGAGAAATTGATAATTGTAGGGTTAGGGTTAAAGTTGTAAAAACAAGAAATTAACAAGAATTAAAAAGATTATTATTTTTATACAGTTCAAAGTTGCCCTCTGTTTTGAGTCTTTCTCTCCTATTACGTTGTCTCTCAGCATTAGTCTTAGCCATACTCTCACAAAGTTCATTAGCAAACACACTGATCAGTCATACCTCCACACACTATTGTTGTTAGAACACATGCATTGTTGTTAGAACAATTCAGAATGAGATCTCCAAATCCAATCAGTGCGTGTATGCAGTTCATTGACCTTTGCACTTATAAAATTCCATGCACCACGTGGAAAATTCCATGAACCACGTGTGGAAAATTCCATGAAATGTTTTGATTGTTTACAGTGGTTAGCTTGTCTGGCTCATGAATGTTTGGGATTTTAAAAGCTCAAAGGCCCTTTTCTCCCACCCCAATTATGTCAGAAATCTGCATTACTGGTCAGCTGAATGGAATATGTATGGAGCATTGACAAATACAGAATTAGGTATCCTGGGATGTGGAATTCTCTTGTGCACACTATATGGGTCTTTAATGAAAACAGTACAGTAGAAAGAAATTGTAATTGATTGAAATTAAGCATCATTATATCTTGTCAGAAAATCCATGAGAAAAAAAATCCATCAAACTTCCTGGAGGGGGGGAGGGGGGGGCGGGTTATAGACCATTTAGCTTGAGTACATGTTGTTGCTTCAATAGCTGGTTTATGTGGAGACAAATTTCCATTGAAGTGACCATTTCAAATAACAGAGATTGGCCTGATATTGTGAATCATGCAACATCGTGACTCACGGGACATCGTGACTCACAGGACATATTTTGGATACTCATACTTTGTTAAATAGTAATAAAAAAATCTCAGCAGTATGGTGCCTGATTGAGATGAAGTCTCTAGGAGATAGCCAAGAAAAAAAAATAACCCCATTGCCCATCTTTATGAGAATCCACTTTTACCATTTTTTCGTGACTCACGGGACATATTTTGGATACTCATACTTTCTTAAATAGTAATAAAAAAATCTAAGCAGTATGGTGCCTGATTGAGATGAAGTCTCTAGGAGATAGCCAGGAAAAAAAATGATAACCCCATTGCCCATCTTTTTGAGAATCCACTTTTACCATTTTTTCGTGACTCACGGGACATTGTGAGGGGGGGGGGGTCATAGATCAGTGCTCATAATATTAGCAGTGTGTTAAATATATGTACAAACAAATTATTTTATTGTTTAACATATTACTAATTGTTCAGAAAACAATATAAATTAATATATTTGTTATTCTAATTATTTATTTGAATCTAAGTTTTCATGAAAAATGACAACAAAAATACACAAAAACAGAATTCCGTGTTCAATGTGTGATAATTTTGTGCTTATATAGACATCCTACAGATGACAAAAAAGTGTTTTTGGATAGTCTGGGAGTGATATGTATATTGTTAGGGATCAGAAGCATTAGAGGATTAATTTGTTTTAAAAATTTGGGGCATGTGGAACCTTTCTGTGGAATTGACCTATTCTGTTTTAAAAAGTTGCGTTTCTTTTTTTGACGAGTTTATATGCACATGTTGAGCACAATCCTGTATACTAATTACTATTTGCACAATCTGCAGATTTCCAGAGCTCTATTTATTTTATTTTTTTACTAACTGTGTTAATGGTTCTGGTTCTGTTCCTGGTGAAATACTGCATAATCTCCACATATTGGGATGTACATATGCAGGTGACTGAGCAGCATGAATTACTTAAAGTGAGCCCCCCTGATGATGTTTCCCATGTCCAATGATTGAAGTTTCCCTTTAAAAATGTCTATGGTTGAAGCTTGACGAGTGTCTGGTGGTAATTTATTCCATTCTGCAAAGGTTCTTGGGAAAAGGGAGAATTTGTAACAATCCTTATGTGCGGAAGGCTTGATGAAAGCAGTTGCAGACTGTTGTCTAGTCGAAACCCCTTCCCTGTTTATCTTGGTCTGGTATGAACGTTAACGTTAAATGTCTTTTTAAATTTGTTTTCAATGATCAAACCAACAACATAATTAATAACATTTTAGGCCTAACAAGTTAACTTGTTACATGGTTAACGCTAAACCTTTTAATTTATGGAATAATAACGTGCATACCCCGTGCCCATGGCCATCCGCACTTTGATCATGACGGGATAGATTGACGATATTCAGACAAATTCAGATCGCATGAATCGGGAACAAACATCTCGAAAAGGTTTATTAAAATAATACTATTACTAACCACCCTGTTTTGTAGATCGCGCGGAGATCCATCTCTTCAGCTTTTTTACTGTTCTTTCTCTAATTTTAGTGACATTTCCAGCCAATCTTTGGGCAAAATGTACCTCCAACGTGAACTTAAAGTCGTCTTCCATGGTCGTCGCCATCTTGTCTCTCCCACGTGTACTGTTCTTCGGATCGGGTATATACATGTATGCATTAAAGGGGCAATATCGTGAAAAGGGCATGGAATCGGAATGCTAGTTTTAGATTAACTAAGTGACTGAAAAAATACCCCACATGACAAGGTCTTATTACCGTTGCTGCTGCATAAATAAGCCAGTAATTTTCAGTCACTGTCTTCATCCTAAATAAGAACATCGATTCCATGCTCTGACTGTGCAGATGCTCAATTGTCCCTTATTTTGAAACAATAAGTAGTCTAACGTTATTAAAGCACAAAATTGAAATTCAAACAATATCTTTGGAGTTTTGAAAGAAAATTAATCAGTCTTTATCGGTTTATATCGGTAAAAAGAAAATTTAACGTTAAAACACATTCCGGACTAATGTTGTTGATTATGTTGATGAGAATGAAAACAAATTTTTTCTTCTTAAAATTTTAATTTAGAACGGTAATAATACAGCTAGAATCAGTAGAATGACTCTGGCCGGAATTTCATTCTTAATCTTCATCGTACATTATTTGATTTGAGAATCTCACTTTAATGTTTAAAGTTGATATGACTATGCGCGGCCTAAGTCATATCCGAAAACAATGTTACACTAGGTGTACAGCTTAAAGAGGGCGCTATTCAGCTAGCTACTCGATCGATCGAACGACAGAAGAAGGGGCGGTATTTCCCGTGTAGAGATGTCAACATGGCATTTATTGATATTCGGCTGAAGAAAGTCAACAAAATATACCACGAAGGGGTAAATAGTCAATTATTTCTGAAAGATATTAGATCAGTTTACTCTTGGTGCAGTCAAAAAACATTGTGGATCAGCGTTCGATAACGTCGGTTTTATAACAACCGAAACGACCAGCAGACCAGACAACAGAATCAATCAATTAATCATTCAATGTCACTCACTGCTAACCTGGTTACTTACTGCATAGGGCCTACCATAATGTCACACTCACAGATCATCTGTTATAGTGTTAATTTCAATAATGTAAATTTATTTTCAATTTGTACCAACAAAAAAAAACATGAAGGAAGGAATATCTTCAGTGCCACTGACTGGCTATAGTATATAGTTACTGCATTTGACTAATAAATTAAGTACTACTACTAGTAAACACGACTGACGCTTGCCTATAAAGTATATTCCTATAATTACTATAGTATAAATAGACCTTGGCTTATGCATATGACGTCGCCCTCTATCAGAGGCTAGAGAAGGTCACTCATTGGTTCATGTATGCGCGCTGTGTGTGTGTATACGCACAGCTCGCATTAATATGAATCAATGAGTGACCTTCTCTAGCCTCTGAATCCTGATAGAGGGCGATATTCAGTTTGTGACATCATATGCATAAGGTCTAGAGAGAGTTGCAGACCTGAAATATTTGTTCTTGTACTGTCTTTGTAGCAGGACTCAATCTGAACCGCGGCCATTGCCATGGTGCCCCTCCTAGTTGGCCGTAATGCCCCATTGGTTGTTGGCCTTGAAATTTTGAGGCAGCCAAGGGCAGGCCAAAGTGGCCGTGGACCTCTCAATCCTTAAGGTCAAGGCCTGTTGTAGGTAGCTCCACTCTAGGGCCAGACTCCCTGAGCCATATCATTGGCCCTAGCCCCCACATGTACAAAAAAGGGGCGATTTAAAAATAAAAAAAATTTACTTTTGATCTGCAAAATTATTACAACCTAAAACTGAGTGATTAGGTTACCTTGCCCAAACGGAAATTTTTGGCATAAAATCCATTATTCTGGGATAGCTCACTTCCATGAATTTTTCGAAACATTTTTGAAATAAAAAAAATAAAAATAAATAAAAAAATACAATTTCACTAAAATTACCGATCTCACAATAGTGAACTTTATGCCAAAAGTGTCTGCTTGGGCAAGCTTAATACCTAATCACAAAATTTTAGATTGTAATAATTAGCAGATCAAAAGTTGAAAAAATCGCTCCTTTTTTTGTACATATGTGGGGCTAGGGCCAAGGATACGGAGGGAGTGCAGTGTATTGGCCCTAGAATGGGGCTGTGTTGTAAGGGCATATGCCATAGCCCCCATTTCTAGGACCAATACACTGGACTCCCTTTTGTATCCGTGGAGAAATAATCACATGTATGACGTCCGTGTTTTTGGTTCCCCAGGAGGTGTTGGCCGGACTGGTCGTCGTTCAGAGTAAGACCGATGTCCAGCATCAGGGCATCACGTTAGTCATTGATGGTAACGTCGTCCTACAGCTTAGCTCAAAGAGTGTTGGTCTCTTTGAGGCTTTTTATAACTCAATCAAGGTACATGTACATGTATATATGCTTATACTCAATCAAGGTATTGAGCTTTGTTAATAGGTACATGTATTTGATAGGTATTGCAGCTTACATATGTACATGTAGCTCAAAGAGTATTGGTCTCTTTGAGGCCTTTTATAACTCAATCAAGGTATATGCTTACATGTATATATATCTCAATCAAGGTATTGAGCTTTGTTAGGTATTTGATAGGTATTGCAGCTTACATATGTACATGTACATGTAGCTCAAAGAGTATTGGTCTCTTTGAGGCCTTTTATAACTCAATCAAGGTATATGCTTACATGTATATCTCAATCAAGGTATTGAGCTTTGTTAGGTATTTGATAGGTATTGCAGCGTACATGTAGCTCAAAGAGTGTTGGTCTCATTGAGGCCTTTTATAACTCAATCAAGGTATATACCTTTGGTAACCTTTAACCCTATATCTCTAACAAAGCCTTTGGAGGATTTAATACATGTCTCAATCAAGGTTTTTGGTAACCTTTAATACATGTATCTCAATCAAGGTATGCCTTTGGTAACCTTTAATACATGTCTCAATCAAGGTATATGCCTTTGGTAACCTTTAATACATGTATCTCAATCAAGGTATGCCTTTGGTAACCTTTAATACATGTATATCTCAATCAAGGTATATGCCTTTGGTAACCTTTAATACATGTATATCTCAATCAAGGTATATGCCTTTGGTAACCTTTAATACATATCAAGGATGCCTTTGGTAACCTTTAATACATGTATATCTCAATCAAGGTATGCCTTTGGTAACCTTTAATACATGTACTATCTCAATCAAGGTATATGCCTTTGGTAACCTTTAATACATGTATACAGTATCTCGATCAAGGTATTGAGCTTTGATAGCCTTTTATCCCTAACTACCCCATATCCTGCAAAATCCTCCAAGGGGCGCTTTTTGGGAAAAATTCAGCACTGTTGGTAACTGGTACTTTCACCTAGATTCAAATGGGACAAAATATTTGGACAGACCAACATGTACCATGTAACCTCAATCCTCCATTTTCATCCAGTGTCAAATATAGCCTGATAACCTCAATCCTCCATAATCCACCAAGCAATTAATCACATCTGCCCTCAATCCTTTAAAATCCTTCACCACTGCAATTTCCACATAACCTCAATCCTTAAAAATCCTTCACTTTGGCAAAGAGGATTTTGGAGGATTTGGGAAGGTTAGGGTTAATCATCTACATGTACATGTACCCTTTGATCATATCGTAGTCAAAATGCTTAATAAAATGCTATTTATTCCATCCGCAATTGCTATTTATTCCATCCGCAATCATCATCATCATCATCATCATCATCATCGTCATCGTCATCGTCATCATCATCATCATCATCATCATCATCATCATCATCATCATCATCATCATCATCATCATCATCATCATCATCATCATCATCATCATCATCATCATCATTATTATCATTATTATTATTATCATTATTATTATTATTTCGCGTTAGCACAGCATGAAAAGAAAGATCTTGTTTTCCTTTCTGCTGGTTACACCTCGAGTCAAGCTATGTCCCGTAGCCTTAGATCTCGAGTGTCATTCGCAGAATCCTTGCTGTCCCTAAGAGTGCCGCCTTCTGTAGTAATTCTACTCTAACAGATGTTCCTATCTCCTTGAGATGTTTCTCCAATGCCTTCGGGATTGTACCCACTGCTCCCACTACCACAGGAATAACCTTCACTTTGACTTGCCACAGCTTGCGGAGTTCTCTCGCTAAATCCTGATATTTCTGTACCTTCTCATTCTTTGCTACTCTACTATCACCCGGCACAGCTATATCGATAAGATGACACATCTTCTCATGCTTATCCAAGACAACATCCGGCCGTCTATGTTTATTATTATTATTATTATTATTATTATTATTATTATTATTATTATTATTATTATTATTATTATTATTATTATTATTATACATTTCTGGTAATGAAACCAAGGATGCCTCAAAAGCACACTTAAGCACTGTAGCTCGGAAGCCTGAGGAAACCTGTAAACAAGGGCGCTTGCTATGTGAACCAGAAACACCAGGGTAAACCCCTACTCTTCCACGATAAGTGTTCTGGGTTCTTTTACGTGGATTACTTAATCTAGTACACGGGACCTACGGCATAACGTCCCATCCGAAGGACAAAGCAATTATGGTTAAGTGTCTTGCTCAAGGACACAAGCGCCGTGACCAGCCATGCCGGGGTTCGAACCCACATTCTGACAACACCAGAACTTGAGTCCGATGCACTCGACCGATTGGCCACGACACTCCACAATGTTAGAGGGACAGTATCGTCTTAAAGATCAGAGCAGACTTTCAACAGGGCATGGAAATGGTGTCCTAGTTGAAGATGAACACAGTGACTGGAAATTACTGGCTCATTTATGCAGCAGCAACGGTATTAGGACCTTATCATGTGGGATATTATTTTCAGTCACTGAGTTAATCTAAAACTAGCACTCTGATTGTTACTTTAAGGCATGCAATTTAATGTATTGCATCGTTACGTGTACCTCGTTTCTTCAAAATCAACTGATATGAGTTTATGGAGGATCCCTACTACCTCAATCCTTCAAAATCAACCCATATGATTTTATGCAGGATCCGTATTACATGTACATGTATAATTTCCATATACATACATTGTACAATATTATATACGTACAATATTATTGTACATCATTGATATTTGGTAGGCTAAGTCAATGGAATTTCAAATCCTACCTCATTCCTACAAAATCATTCAAATCCTCCGGTTGATTTAGAAGGATTTAGGATGGTTAGGGTTAATGTAGTCTTGCTGTCTTCCTCTGTATCTGTTTGTTTGTCTGTCTCTAATTACATGAACTGTACTGTACATGTATGTTCAAGGTTCAAGGTTCATTTATTTCCACAGCGTTATCAGAATTTATCAATAACAATAAAAGTATTAAAAGTATAGACACAATAGGAAGTAAAAGTGAGCATAAGATATGGGTGATACTGCAGAGAGAGAGACCCATTGAGAAGCATAGCTTGTAAACATGGGTCCCTTAGCATATATGTACATGTGCATTGAGTATTACAAGTATAGACACAATAGGAAGTAAAAGTGAGCACAAGATATGGGTGATACTGCAGAAGGATCCACTGACAAGCAGAGCTTGTAAACATGGGTCCCTTAATTAGCATACATGTGCATTGAGTATTACAAGTTATAGACACAATAGGAAGTAAAAGTGAGCACAAGATATGGGTGATACTGCAGAAGGATCCACTGACAAGCAGAGCTTGTAAACATGGGCCCCTTAACATACACGTGCATTGAGTATTACAAGTATAGACACAATAGGAAGTAAAAGTGAGCACAAGATATGGGTGATACTGCAGAGAGGGACCCATTGAGAAGCAGAGCTTGTAAACATGGGTCCCTTAGCATACATTGTACATGTGCATTGAGTATTACAAGTATAGACACAATAGGAAGTAAAAGTGAGCACAAGATATGGGTGATACTGCAGAAGGATCCACTGACAAGCAGAGCTTGTAAACATGGGTCCCTTAATTATGTATGTTTTGTTTCTTCCAGTGCCCATCCAATTGTCTGTCCAAGTATTTTTTTTGTCCTGTAATCGTATAACGTATATGTACTGTATGTATTTAATTTTGTTGTCTTTGTTTTGCTTTGTTTTGTTTGTTGTTTTTTCAAAAGGCAATTACGCTACAATTCTCTGGCTGGCTTAATTGGACTTTCCTTGTTTTGTTTTCATCCTTTTCTTGTGAAGTTGATGTTTGTTTAAATGACTCTCTTAACCCTAACCACCCCAAACCATTCCAACTGATCCAACAGCAGGGTTTGTTGGATTTTGATGGACTTGGTACTAACCCTAACCACCCCAAACCACCCCAAACCATTCCAACTCCAACAGCAGGGTTTGTTGGATTTTGATGGACTTGGTACTGTATAGCCCTGACAAGGATGGCCGGGTGTCCCAATTCCAGCTTAGTCCAACAGTTGGCCTGGGTGGTAGTGTTACTGCATGGTGTTGCATTTTGATGGACAGGGATACTTTACATGGGACTGGGTGTCCCATATTCCAGCCAAGTCCAACGGTTGGGTGGTAGTGTTTGTGCATGGTGTTGGATTATGGCGGATTCAGGAAGGTTCTTATAGCCGAAATAGCTAGGGGGTTAGGGTTAATTAGTCTTACCATCTCTTATGGAGTGCTATATGGTCGAGCGGTTTAGTGCATCGGATTTGTGTTCTGATGGCTGAGTCGTCAGAATGTGGGTTTGAATCCAGCCACGACCGGGGTGCTTGTGTCCTTGAGCAAGACACTTTACCATAATTGCTTCTCTCCACCCAGGGGTAAATGGGTACCTGTGAGGGCAGAGTTGGTTGTTGTGTTTGATTAGCCCTATATGCGCTGTAATGGCAGCAATTGAGCTGTATACTCCCCAGGGAGCTGAGATGGTTTTCAGGAATGATTTATGCGCCTGATGATCATGAGCAGGGGTAATAATATAATGCGCCTTGAGCATCAGTTTGGTGGATACGTGCGCTATGTAAGTCCACATTGTTATTATTATTATTACCATTTTTAAGAGTGTCTGTATGTCTGATTTTAATTGTGTTGTTTGTGGTATACATTCCAATCCATTTCCAATCCATTTCTTGTCTGAAATGTCTGAAAGTTCTGTTTGAATGTTGACACGTTTGTGATTTGATCTGGCTGTAACCTTTTAATGCCAACTTCTGTGTCCTTAACCCTCCTACTGTTTGACCATTTGAAACCATTCAAAATTTCCACTTACCAAAATGCCCATTGGTTTTGTACACACATGGTGATACCATTTGAACAATGTTGGTAGCAAGCTTTCAAATCCATTCAAATGCATAGAGGGTCCATTGATTCACCACTTAGAAGTATCCAAACAAGGTTTTGTATTAGCTGGCCTACCATTCAAAACCATTTGGGGGAATCAATACTGTACACAGTTATTTCACCATTCAAAACCACAAAAGCGAATGGTTTCAAATGGTGGATCAACTTGTATGAAAAAGGTACCAGAAGTAGGAGGGTTAATGAGCCAATTTTATAAATATTTTGTGATACAAACCTACATGTATATGGCGTCATATTTTAATGGGTTATCCTGGTTTAGAGGAACAATACATGTATCATCATGATCAGAGCAGACTTTCGATCGGGCATGGATGTCCTGCATGTACATGAACATGTATAATAATAATAACAACAATAATAATAATAACAATAATGTGGACTCATGGCGCACGTATCCACCAAACTGGCGCTCAAGGCGCCTTATATTATTACCCCTGCTCATCAGGCTCATAAATCATTCCTGAAACCATCTCAGCTCCCTGGGGAGTATACAGCTCAATTGCTGCCATTACAGCGCATAGGGCTAATCAAACGCCAAAAACTAACTCTGCCCTCACAGGTACCCATTTACTCCTGGGTGGAGAGAAGCAAGTATGATAAAGTGTCTTGCTCAAGGACACAAGCACCACGGTCGTGGTCGGGATTCGAACCCACATTCTGACGACTCAGCCATCAGAACACAAATCCGATGCACTAACCACTCGGCCATGGCACTCCATGTACAATGTATGTGAATTCAGTGGCTGAAAATAATACCCCGCAAGCGCACTGGCCTAGATAACAGTGTGGGATAAGATCAATTACTGTGACTGCTGCATAATTAATTACATGTATTATGCAGCCACTGAATCATTATTTATGCAGCTGCCAATATAGGGCTGTGCGTTTTGGAACAGGATACCCGACATCAGGAATCTTCCGATACCCGGATACTCATTTTCATTTTTGTTGAAAACATGCCTCCTGTAGTGTACAAATGCATGTACTGTAAATGGTAACAAATTGACTTTTAGAGGATACCATACTATCGATCTTTTCTTTATTGGAGTGTAATCTCTTCAATCTAAAGATAATTGTCTGTAAAAGTGTAAACATTACAATTGTTCAAGAGTCACAGATTTCTGTTCGCACCGCTCAAATGTTAAGTCCGAATTTTAAAAAGTCGTTTACGGGTAATTGGAACCGGGTTAAACGGAACCGGGTAATGACCGTTTCGGTCGGGGTATCTGCCATGGTGAATACAGGTATGATCTCATCATGCCTTGTTATTAAGGCTAACATACACATAGGGTGCTACAGGTAATTTACAGTCTCTGAGTTCATTTAAAACTACGACACCGATTCCGTTCACATTTCGAAAGTCTGCTCTGATTGTGACGATATTGCCCCTTAACCGTGCTGAAGGCAACAGAATGCAACAAATTTATGTAAACATTTGTTGGATCTTGTTGAAGTGAGCTGAGAACCAAAAAAAAAAAAAAAAACTGTTTTGTTCTTGCTGATGGATCTTGTTGAACTCCACATGCTTCACCCTTGGACAACTGATGGATGTACGTTGTTGCATTGAGCAATGACAATTCTGTTGTAAGTGATTTTGCTGTGCTTTTTTGAGATGCTGAATTACTGCATAAACCTAACTATTTAAACCCAATAGATTTGTTGTAACTTAGTATATATTTTACTATTACTATTAGTATACATTTCTGGTAATGAAACCAAGGATCCCTCAAGAGCACACTTAAGCACTGTAGTTCTGAAGCCTGAGGAAACCTGTAAACAAGGGCGCTTGCTATGTGAACCAGAAACACCGGTGTAGACCCCCTACTCTTCCAGGATAGTGTTGTGGGTTCTTTTAATTTGTACATTACTTTAATAATCTAGTAGGACACATCTGAAGGATGAAGCAATTATTGCTAATTGTCTTGCTCAAGGACATGCATGCACACAAGGACCACGACCGGCCAGGCCGGGATTCGAACCCACTTTCTGACAACACCCAGAACTTGAGTGCGGTGCACTAGACCTCTCGGCCGCGACACGGCACTCCACTCGATCTTGGCTGGTTTATGGAAGAGTTCCAAATACAATGAGCATTTTACATCTCAGACACTCTACTGTTAAACTATATACATGTATGTACATGTATATCTCAAAACAAAGTTCAGTGAATTGCTAAGTGAGAATGGTTCAAGGGAGAACCAGTGTCGGGCACCTCGTTTTCTCTACTGTCGATAAGTGAGAAATATGGTTCAGGGAGAACCATGGGGATTTCACGGGTTACTCCAGGCATGCAACTTTTCAGCTGATCAGCCGATTTCCTCTTTTTTCTGTAATAATAGTACTAAAGAAACTAAAAAATCACTGTACAAAGTTTTGTGTGCTCGGCCATTTCCTCTTTTTTTTTGCAATTACAAAGTTGAATACCTGATCTCTGGGCAATTCGTTTCTCAACTATCGCTAAGTGAGAAATATGGTTCAGGGAGAACCATGTGGACTTCACGGGTTATTCTCTACATTTCGATGAACCTGCTCTAATCTTCGTCAGGAGATATGAGTGGTGCGACAAGGTTCTTTTTCAGAGCCTGTACCTCAGCTTCGCGATAGTTGAGATAAACACATGGTGTTACCGCAAACCGAAATGACATCGATGTTCCACCATGCAAAGCCTCAAATCTTATAAGAATTATTATGTTGAATTGACAAAAAGTTGCTGGCCAGCAACGTTTTGTAGACTCTTCAAATGTTTAATAAAATGTAAAAAGTTTTTTGTTGTTTGTTGAAAGTAAGGCCAAAAAAAAAAAAAAAAAAGTCTCCGGTTTATGGTCTCCGCGCACGTCGCCTCAGATCCGTGCATCAACATTTTTAATTTTTTATTTTTTTTTTGCTATGAAACAATGTCCAGTTGCAGCCAAAATATGCTTGATCGATTGGAATTCTGGCGTGCTGTGCTTTTAAACGACTTTATCACATTGGGGTATGAACGTTTGCCTGATTTGTGAGGTCTCTCTTAGCCACCATACTATGTATGTATATAATGGGAAATTTGGTCCCCGCGAATACATGTATAATGTATCATGTATTTCCCTGTTGGCAAAAAAAAAAGATGGCTGAAAAAAAAAAGTCGCGTCACCGCACCAATTTTGAAGCCGACCGATGACCAGAAACTGGAGACTTTTTTTTGTTGGCCTAATGTACATGTACATGCATGTTACCAAGAACAAACAATGTACCCTTGAATGATTTTTGTGAATAATTTGTTCGTAACACCAGCCCATACAGCTCCTGAACTACGTTGTGAATGTTGCCAAGCCGGGAAAGATTCCGGCCGGCAAGACAGAGATTCCCTTTGAGCTGCCGCTGAAACCCAAGGTGAACAAAGCCCTGTATGAGACGTATCATGGAGTCTTCGTTAATATTCAGGTACATTATTACAGTCTTTGAGTGTTTTTGAAATTTTCATTTGTCCACAGCGTAAAAAAAACACACACAAAAAAACACCAGTATTCACCTGAAGACTGATCGAAACGTCGAGGTGTAACCAACCAGTTCTTTTCAGAACTGTTTACTACTGAATTGAGAATTTCTACATTGTGTCACCGCAAACAGTCTTCACTTTCACCCTTTCACCATGCAGGCATGCAGCTTTGCAGCGGATCAGCTGATTTCCTCTTTTTTGGTTTTTCAGCTGTGCCATTGAAAACTGAAAAACAGTGTATAAATTCTTGCTGTGCCTGGCATTTTCCTCTTTTTTTGACAAACTGCAGTTGCATGCCTGACAGTGCAAAGGTACAAGTCTTACTGTAGTGCGTTTTGGGTATTCGGAAGTATTCGGATACCCAGGTACATGTAAATATACCTGTAAAAACAATTTTGAAAAACACATAAATACTCCCGAATGTATAAAATAACCAATATGAACACAATTTTCTCTTGTTTTATTACAGTCATAATAAATGTGGACTTACTGTAATAATTTCCCACGCTCTATATTAAAAACGACTTGTAGCATCCCCATTCGCCACACACATTAAAAAAAAAAAAAATCAGAGACTTCCATTTGTGTGGCTTAAATGTTTAGTCGAAATTTTCAATAGTCGTTTACGGGTAATTGGAACCGAAAAATGGAACCGGGCAATGACAGTTTCAGTCGGGTATCCGGGTACCCGGCACAGCCTTATCTTACTTATATAACACTGGTCTACAGCCAAAATGCTTCCGAAACAAATGAAGTCAAACTTGACTAATTATGGGTCACTGAGAATGGAAATGATGCTTAAAATTGTTGATTGACTCTAGTTTTCAAGATCTACATGTACATGTGTACACGTATGGGAATAGCGTATGATAATTCATGATTAAAAATCTATGTACACCATATACATGTAAAATGTAAAAACTTAAATATCTTGGAAACAGTAGCCAATCAGCAATTTTAATTGTCATATTTGAATTCAGCACATCAAAATCCATAATAAATAGCACATTTTATCTCCGAAGCAGACAACTTTTTAAAAATTGTTGACCAGTGTAATTGGTAATCTCATAACAAAATTGGTTCAATTGTAATGTCAACTTGATTGGTGTAAAACTGATGATGGCAGGGGGCAGATCCAGGGTCTCAACACTTTAACCCTCTTACTACTACAAGGGTCAAAATCAGTCAAAATGTTGATATACTTGCCAAGGTATATCTAGTGCACTTAAAAAGTCAAACACTGTCAAACCTTACGTGCAGTAAGTACATTTACAGGTCAAAATGAGTCAACCGTTTTTGACTGGCAAAAGCATTGTCTGGTATTGTTCAGGGTGGTCAAAATGACAGTAAAAACCAGTCAAAAATGCCCGTGTGTGCACATTTCGGTCAACTGTCAAAACAGGCAGTTCACTGATTTTGACCTCTACAGCAACTTCCCACTAAAGTGCAGCTATTGTAGGAGGGTTAAAGAATGTATGGTAAATTTCTACTGATGGCCCAAAAATAGGATGGGGTGCATGCCCCTTTGCTCCCTCACCCCCACTATATCCACCCCCCTTCTCTTGAAATTATTTTGTCCAAGGTGTTTTCATTGTCCAGGAAAGTGAAGTAATGTCCTCCATGTCTCTGTCTCGTGTAAAAATATATGCTCTATTACAGTACAACATTAAGGCTGAGATGAAGCGCCCTCTGTTGGCCAAAGACCTGACCAAGTCGCTGGAGTTCATCATCGAGTACAAGGATCAGAAAGAGAAAGCTCAGCCGAAGCCTGTACCCTTCTCCATCACACCGGATTCACTGCAGAATATCAAAGACGTGAGTCACAACTCTCGCTCTGTGCGTATGTATTGTGTATATTACACTGGGGAACACAATTTTCGTTGAGTTAGATCTGACACTTGTTTTTGACTAACTTTTGGCCTCTGAATCCAAAAATGACCCCAGTTTTTCTCTATCACATCAACTTTTTGAGCTACAGGATACCCTCGCTTTGTCTCAAAAACCATAAAAATACCGCATCTAACAAATTTGTGCTTATTTTATAGAATGTTTTAAAAATTTACATACAATGGAAAATTAAAAAAATTGCTTGACTGTAATGTTTGTTTAAAGTTATTTTGTTCATACAAAGGATATTGTTACTGTAAGTCAAATTGTGTGGAAGTAAAAATTTACGCTTATAGCTTTTCCTGGAGTGTTCAATCTGTGGACAATCTCGCTTGATGCTCCAACAATAGTCAGCCATCATATGTACATCCCATCTACCCTGATACCGTTCCTCCATGACCTTCAAATCTTGGTGGAATCGTTCACCTTGCTCATCACTGACTTCACCAAGGTTTTCCGGGAAGTTAGCAAGATGGCTATGCAGAAAATGCAACTTGATGCTCATGTTGCAACCGAGCGTTTTGTAGCTCTCCAATAGTTTCTGGACAATTTCGGTGTAATTCTTTGCTCGTGTATTTCCAAGAAAGTTCTTGACAAGGTCTTTGAATGATAACCAAGCATTCTTTTCGAGTTCTGACATTGTCCCGATGAAATGTTCATCTTTGATGAGCTGCCGAATCTGTGGACCATCAAACACACCGGCCTTGATTTTTTCAATTGACAGGCCAGGAAATGCCAAAATGAGGTACTTGAAACAGTCGCCTTCAGTTGGCAATGCTTTAACAAATTGCTTCATGATCAGACCCAGTTTTATGTGCAGAGGTGGGAATATAATTTTCTTTCTGTCAACAAGTGGCTCATGTAGAATGTTGGGATCACCAGGTTTGAGGTCAGATCTTGGAGGCCAATTCCTCTCCACCCAATGCTTCTCTCGAGCTCTGCTGTCCCACATGCACAGAAAACAGGGATACTTGGTGTATCCGCGTTGCTGACCAAGAAGGAAGCATACCATTTTAAGGTCAACACAGATGATCCAATTGTGTTTGTGATATTGCAACAACTCAATGACTCTCTTTATGTCTCCATATTCTTCACGAAGACAAACTGAATGTCCAATTGGGACTGCACCAAATAAATTGCCATTGTGGAGGAGGACACACTTTAAGCTCCGCTTTGAGCTATCGATGAACAGTCGCCATTCAGTTGAGTTGTAGATCGGAATTCCCAATTCCTCCAGTAAACCATGTATGTTATGGCAATACACAAAGCTACTGTCACTTCGAAAGTACTGCAGAAATGCACTTTCTCTGGATCGAAAGTAGGATACCTTCGCTCCTTTTTCAAGCAAGTTTTTCTCATTCAGTCTTGATGCTAGGAGTTCTGAAGCCATTTTTGATAGTCCCAAATCTCGTGCCAAATCTCGTGCCAAATCATTCATCTCATGCTGATCGAATACAATTTTGCTTATTCAGAGGGTAAGCTGTAGAGAAAAAACTTGACGTGATAGAAGAAAACTGACTGTAGTTTTGAAATCAGCATGCCAATTTTAGTCTAAATCAAGTGAAAAATCGAACTCAACAGAAATTATGTTCAAAATTGTTCCCCAGTGTTATGTATGCGTATTATATGTATATATTAACCCTAACCACTCCATATCCTCCAAAGGGCACTTTTTGGGGAAAAATTCAGCACTGTTGGGTACTTTCACCTCTTCAAATGGGACAAAATTACTCCCTGGCAAGAAATACAGTGCTGAATATGGAAGATCAACGAAAATGCACAGTGCATTTTGAAGATAAGGCCATGTTTCCAAAAGTGCACTGATGGATTCTGGAGGATTCGGGAAGGTTCCTAGCCAGAATACCTAGGGGGTTAGGATTAAGGCTGAGATGTAACGCCCTCAGTCTGTTGGCCAAAGACCAGACCAAGTCTTCTTACTCACTCTGTGCGCATACATATGTATGTGGGAAATATGGCCTCCAACTTTCTTATTCTCAAAACTTTGAACGATACTGATAACTGGAGAATTGCCGAAATACACTTAACCCATATCCGCCAATCTACATGATAACCCGTAGATATGTAAAACGCTACAAATGCCGACCTACGTGATTTTCTGTACCGTGTTTTTGTCCAATTCCAATTTACTACGTTTTTCCGATGACTGTATATTTCATGATTATAGATATGAACTTACATGTAGACAAGTCTGACATCATAATAAAGTGCATGTTCTCCTCTTTCCATCAGTGTATAATGTGTCTGTGTCAGTGATTGTAATATTCTCTAAATAAGGAATCTTTCTGATTGTGTGCAAAAACAATGTATCTCTGTGCGGGGGCTTAGGCACAAACAATCTTTTGTGTGTTTACATGGTTAGGCGGATATGGGTTAACATGCTTTTTTAAAAGCCACCATAAGACATGTAGGTAATAAAACATTTAATTTATAAAATGAGCACATTTTTACATGAAACTAACTTGGGGTCAGCTGTCAAGTATGATGATGGTATCAAACAAGTGAAATATTTCTGTTTGAGGTGCTATCATTTGAGTATAAAATTGAGTGAAAACATTTTCCAAAATGAATTTCTGTCATCCGAAGACAAACTTGCATTTTCACTATTTTCTTGTTTATGGCACAATGAAATTTTGAAACTTTGAAACTTTCAAAGGTTTGTTTTTATAAATACACATTTCTATTTCTTATACAGTATGGATGGATGCATTTGCAGACAATATAGGGAGGAGGGCCAAATTTGTGGTACAGATAAGCCTT
The DNA here is from genome assembly GCA_029582265.1 of Zoroaster sp. YZ-2022. NCBI lineage: Eukaryota > Metazoa > Echinodermata > Asteroidea > Forcipulatida > Zoroasteridae > Zoroaster > Zoroaster sp. YZ-2022. The sequence goes on along the minus strand of CM055816.1, from coordinate 55,707,112 downwards.
TGAGAAGCCTGGCCAGGCCTAGGCTACCTGGCCTCCTAATCTGTCTTTTGTGAGTCCTATTCCTGTAACAATACATTATGTGAGCTATGTGAGATCTATTCATTACTAGAGGGTCTTTTGTGCTCAGCTTGGGGATTATATAGGCATGTAGGCCTGGGCAAAGCCTGGGCCTGGCTGGGCTTCTCAAAGACTTGACTGGGCTTCTCAAAGGCTTGGCTGGGCTTCTCAAAGGCTTGGCTGGGCTTCTCAAAGGCTTGGCTGTACCATGACTTTGGCCCTCCTCCCTTCAGAAGTGTATACTGGCATTAAATTCCACACTGCAATAACCATTGAATTCATTGGGTACTTTTCAGAAAGGAGGCCTGCCACGTTTCAGCATCAAAGGCAAGCTTGACTCAGCCGTGTGCTGCATTAAGAACCCGCTGACTGGCCAGGTTGTGATCGAGTACTGCGATGCACCCATCAAGTCAGTCGAGTTACAGCTCGTCCGTGTGGAGACGTGTGGATGTGCGGAAGGCTATGCCAGAGATGGTAAGATTATATCCAGTCAACATTGATTTTTGGAAATGTATGTTCATTTCAACCCGGTAGTTTCCAATAAACCTATTTTTAGTAAAGGACAACAAACTGTTTTTTCATGGTTTTATGTTTTACCAAAAGTTGCTGTTCAACTCCAGTTTTTCTCCTAGCCTTGACCAAGGCTGTTGTGGTACCCCACTCCCGTACCTATTACTGGCCCGAGAAAATCAGCACACACAGTGCATGTACACACATGTTGTACATGACATCGCAGCGAGCAGTTGCCGGGCCAACTATTATTCAATGTAAATCTGTCTTTCGTTTTTAAATTTGGTATATTAACATAATGAGCTCCGCCCTGAATTTTGGCAAGTACAAAAGGGTCGGATAGCTAAGCAGGGCAAAATAATGCGACCAAACCTTTCCGATGCGGCTTGGTCAAGGCTAGTTCTCACCAAGTTGACAATACATTTTTAGATAATAAGTCATAAAAAAGGGAGATAGCGAATATTAAAAACGGTGAGGGGGATGTTTGCCAAGGAATAACAAAACACATACATAAATGCATGATTCCTGTCTATCAAGAAGCAGATGAAGTCAACAGAGGGCACCACAAATCTAATCACTTGTAACATGGTCTATATTGTTTTTGTTATTCTGCAGCAACAGAGATTCAGAATTTACAGATCAGTGGGGGGGGGGGGTCTGTCAAGGAATCATAATACACATAGATAAATACATGATTCCTGCCTACCAAGAAGCAGATGAAGTCAACAGAGGGTGCTGCAGATCTAATCATCTGTAACATTGTTTTTATTCTTCTGCAGCAACGGAGATACAGAATATACAGATCGGTGAGGGGGACATCTGTCGAGGAATCATGATACCCATGTATATGGTGTTCCCAAGGCTCTTCACATGCCCTACACTAACAACTAGTAACTTCAAAGTTGGTAAGGAAAATGTATCTGACAAGATACATGTACGTGATCCCACACAACATAACCTGGCAATACTTCTCAGAGGGTTAAGACCGGTTAAGCATACCCACATGATCACTTTTTAAGCAATCACAATGAAAAGAAATGTCTGGGGCATTTATGAATTATAGGTTATAATTATTATTCAGGGAAAATCTTTACCGCAGTTTGCTGGATCTTGGCGTGGCCATGGGCGATAAAGGACCGAGCCCAAAACTGGTCATTATCCTGCGGTAAAGACCAAGCGTGAAACTTTTCAGTATTCCCATTTATAAATGCCCATATCGACTTCGTTTTCAAATTTTCAACATTGAATTGTTTTCATTGGAGTGCCATGGTCGAACGGTTTAGTGCATCGGATTTGTGTTCTGATGGCTGAGTCGTCAGAATGTGGGTTCGAATCCCAACCGCGACCATGGTGCTTGTGTCCTTGAGCAAGACACTTTACCATAATTGCTTCTCTCCACCCAGGGGTAAATGGGTACCTGTGAGGGCAGAGTTGGTTGTTGTGTTTGATTAGCCCTATATATGCGCCGAAATGGCAGCAATTGAGCTGTATACTCCCCAGGGAGCTGAGATGGTTTCAGGAATGATTTATATGAGCCTGATGAACAGGGGTAATAATGTACAGCGCCTTGATCTTGCTAGGATATGTGCGCTTTATAAGAATCGTGTATTATTATTATTATTAGTTGAAGAAAAATTCCCCTCCAAAATGGGCAAATTTCCCTTTTAGGGACACACAAAACACTTGCGAAATGCACAAGTCAGCGTGACGCATAACGATCTTCTTCACTCTGATTGGTTCAATGTCGGCTAACTGTAATGGCTGCTTTGATTTTCGTAAGACTAGTCTTTACCAGACGGTGGTGTACCCTCATGAGATCCAATCAGATTGTCTAAATTGTTTTGGGCATTTATGAATATTGTATTATGTTCAGCTGTATGTAGTTAGTTATAACCAGTTTTGTTACAGTAAGTTTCTAACTCTGTTTATTTATTTATTTATTTTTTTCCAGAGTTTGAAATCAACCTGGTTGTTGTCCTGCAAGATGATCATTTGATAACAGAGAACTTCCCTATCAAGCTGACGCGCTTCTAGATTTTCCTCCTTTTTTTTTACATTTGAAAACTATAACATGAAACGGTGGTATTGTTTATTACTTTTGAGTTTGAAGGAACTGTAAATATATTAACTTAAATTGTATTTTATATAACAAATAATTATTCAAATAAAGATGAAAATGCATAATTTAGGCCAAAATAAAGTCTGCAGTTTATGGTCCCCGCATGTCAGCATTTTATTTTTTTAAATTTATTTTTTTGAAAAGATATCCAATTGCAGCCAAAGTTGCTAGATTGATTGTTTTAAATGACTTTTTTTTTCACAAAGGGGTATGAACATTTGTGCGGCCTCTCTTAGCCACCATACTTTGAGTGTTGGAAATTTGGTCAGGTTCCAATATCCACGTATGTATCATTTAAAAAATAACGAAACTGTAGACTTTTTTGTGTGGCCTTAGAAGGAAGTCAAAAACATTTTCTGTCACAAAATTGCTGTAATAAGAATCAAGCCTATGTCACTAATTTGTGCACACAATCTTTGTGAACTATTGATAATCACTTCACATTGAGTGTGCCGACTGTCCAGTGGTGACGGGCAAAAGCTCTGTTGTTGTCAATGACAGTTATAATAAAAATCTATTTTAATGATACAATCATACAAATATTGTTTGTTTTTAAATTGGCATTCAAATGCTATGACTGTACTGCATGCATGCGGCTGTAGTAAGTGACAGTCGGGGGACCAGACCAATCAGTCACGATGCGACATGTTAGAAAAATCTCGTTGCCATACCCCCGAGTCTAGATTGGATCGAGATTGGTGTTATGGACATGGACTGGTCCCGTCTTAATCCTATCAAGAATAAACTGACAGGCACCGGGTGTACCATTCAAGGGATTTCATTGGATATGTTGTGCTGAAGATCAGGGCCCAATAAACCCTTTCACGGTAATGTGCGCCATGTTTTTGACGGGGCAAAATTGTTTACTTCGAACACTCGTTGCCGTCTGCGACCCAGCGCTCGAACTTCACGTACATTCCAGACGCGTGCGTGAAGTTCGAGGGCTGGGTCGCAGACGGCAACGAATGTTCGAAATAAACAATTTTGCTCCGTCAAAAACATGGCGCATATTACCGTGAAAGGGTTTATTTCATGGCACTGCTTACTGCGGAATTCTGCGCTTACGGCGCATAGAATCACACGCTTTTTATGGCGCCGTAAGCGCAGAATTCTGTGGTAAGCAGCGACATGAAATTGGGCCCTGACATCACGCTTCGAGACTTGCAGTGCTAGCTGGGAACCCAAGTCAAAGTTAAAATCATCCCAAAACTGAGAGGCCGGTATATATCTAGCTGGCATCAGATCCTTGGGCTATTATGGACACCGATGACAACGGGTGTGTTTGTTTCAGTCCTGATCGCTGATCATGATCGTGTGATATTGCGCAGTGCGAAAACAAACGGAAATTCTTTGGGATCGAATCCATGTCGTAGATCAGTCTCTAGATATATTTACTATACCTCATACATATTTATGATCGAGAGCCGAATTTTCACTGGTCCATTCACCATCACGTGCCAGATGCTATTTTGGCTATTTACCTCGCGCCCGCGAGTACGAGTATTCACGCACAGGGTAAATACGCATGCGTAGTAGACTATCGCATCGGGGAACAGTCCCGGCGGGGAAATAGTCCTTGCGATCTGTTCCCCGCGCGCCGCCGGCGCGCGGGGAACAGTCGCGCGCACGGGTGGAGTATGCACGCGCGAACATCGCCCTAGCTACATGAAAAGATGGCGGCACACGTAAATGCCAATTCGCGTTTTACCGAGCTCAATGATGCCGAACTAGAGAATATTGTGAATATGTATGAGGTATAGTAAAACAAATATAACATGGTTTATTTCGGGTGGACAATCGATATTAGCTTCCTCGGTATTGGAAGGTTGAGAAACTAGTTCCCTCGGCTTCGCCTCGGGAACCAGTTCTCAACTTCAATACCTCGAGGAGTTAATATAAATATAACATGGTTTGAGGGTGGACGGTCGATATTGGCTCCCCGAGTGTTGGAAGTTGAGAAACTGGTTCCTGAGGCGAAGCCGAGGGAACTAGTTTCTCAACTTCCAATACCGAGGGGAGCTAATATCGACCGTCCACCCGAAATAAACCATGTTATATTTGTTTTACTATACCTCATACATATTCACAATATTCTCTAGTTCGGCATCATTGAGCTCGGGAAAACGCGAATTTACATTTACGTGTGCCGCCATCTTTTCATGTATATAATATGTAGCTAGGGCGATGTTCGCGCGTGCGTATTACGCCCGTGTGACTGTTCCCCGCGCGCCGCGGTCGGGGAACAGGGCCCAATTTCATGGCATTGCTTACTGCGGAATTCTGCGCTTACGGCGCATAGAATCACACGCTTTTTATGGCGCCGTAAGCGCATAATTCTGTGGTAAGCAGCGCCATGAAATTGGGCCCAGATCGTTGGGACTGTTCCCCGATGCGACAGTCTACTACGCACTACTGCGCATGCGTATTTACCCTGTGGGTGAATACTCGCGGGCGCTTGGTAAATAGCCAAAATAGCATCTGGCACGTGACGGTGAATGGACCAGTGAGAATTCGGCTCTCGATCATGAATATGTATGAGGTATAGTAATATCGACTGTCCACCCTCAAACCATGTTATATTTGTATAATATAATGCCTGTTGTATACCATGTACCAGATTACGGCTGAACCGTGCCCGCTAGCAGAATCCATCTGCTAAATGTAGGTTTTTGTTTTGACAAGCTGTTTTATATATCATTTGATAGCAGTGATAATTTATTTTGGCCTTCAAATGAATAATTCAAAGAAATTTTAAGATTATTCATGATGATTTAAATTAATGAATTCTGTAATGATTTTCATCTTGGTTATTTTCGTTTGCGCCATCTTGGATCTAGCACGTATCCACTGCGCGTGCAGGATCAGCAAATACAGGAACCGGATCCGGATCAGTAAACTGTCTAAACCGTATGGACTGTCTGGTGATCGACATCTGTGCGAAACAAACAGACCCTACATGTACCTCAGTCGATTCCCCGGATGCGATTTTTTTTTCTGCAAACAAAAATTGCCATCCCACAATATTTTAGCCAATCACATGGCACGTTATTTAAGATGACGAATATGTATAAGACATCTGATTGGCTGAAATATCGCGGGATGGCAATTCTTGTTTCCAGAAAATAAATTGCGATCGGGTCAGTTTAAAAACTGGATAGATGTAAATTTGAAACCCACGATCAGGTTGGTCCAGTGCGTGTGAATACTGCACTCAATACGGTACTACGTTTCCACACGGCCTCTGTCGTGTTAAAAGCATAATCGTATAACGCCAAAACCACGATATGCCCTAAGGTGAAATGTCATCTCCATAATTCGTTAACAAAAATTAACAAAAAATAACATGAAAGAGGGCACAAATTGTTTTAACTTTTGACGAGTTGGTCACAAATACTCTGCATTGTGTAACTACACGGCATATACCGGCGATAATGGTACATATTCTAGAGTCCCTTTAATTATGAAATATTAATCGTATCATGCCAAAACCACGATATGCCCTAAGTTGAAATGTGAACATCATAATTCATTAACAAAAATTAACATTAAAGGGGGCACAAATTGTTTTAACTTTTGATGCGTTGGTCACAAATACTCGGCATGCATTGTGTAATATACACGGCATATATAGGCGATAATGGTACATATTCTAGAGTCCCTTTAATTATGAAATATTAATCGTATCATGCCAAAACCACGATATGCCCTAAGTTGAAATGTCAACTTCATGATTCATTAACAAAAATGAAAAAAAAACTAACATTAAAGGGGGCACAAATTGTTTTAACTTTTGACGAGTTGGTCACAAATACTCTGCATTGTGTAACTAAACAATGCCGAGTATTTGTGACCAACTCATCAAAAGTTAAAACAATTTGTGCCCCTTTAATGTTATTTTTTAAAAGTTTTGTTAATGAATCATGAAGTTGACATTTCAACTTAGGGCATATCGTGGTTTTGGCATGATACGATTAATATTTCATAATGAAAGGGACTCTAGAATATGTACCATTATCGCTTGTATATGCCGTGTAGGCTATAGTTACACAATGCAGAGTATTTGTGACCAACTCGTCAAAAGTTAAAACAATTTGTGCAATCTTAGTTAACATTAAAGGGGGCACAAATTGTTTTAACTTTTGACGAGTTAGTCACAAATACTCTGCATTGTGTAACTATACACCGGCGATAATGGTACATATTCTAGAGTCCCTTTAATTATGAAATATTAATCGTATCATGCCAAAACCACGATATGCCCTAAGTTGAAATGTCAACTTCATAATTCATTAACAAAAATTAACAAAAAATAACATGAAAGAGGGCACAAATTGTTTTAACTTTTGACGAGTTGGTCACAAATACTCTGCATTGTGTAACTAAACAATGCCGAGTATTTGTGACCAACTCATCAAAAGTTAAAACAATTTGTGCCCCGTTAATGTTATTTTTTTAAAGTTTTGTTAATGAATCATGAAGTTGACATTTCAGCTTAGGGCATATCGTGGTTTTGTCATAATACGATTAATATTTCATAATTAAAGGGACTCTAGAATATGTTCCATTATCCGCCGGTATATGCCGTGTATAGTTACACAATGCAGAGTATTTGCGACCAACTCGTCAAAAGTTAAAACAATTTGTGCCCTCTTTAATGTTAATTTTTGTTAATTTTTGTTAATGAATTGTGATATTCACATTTCAACTTAGGGTATATCGTGGTTTTGGCATGATACGATTAATATTTCATAATTAAAGGGACTCTAGATAATGTACCATTTGCGTGTAAAAAATATTTTTATACGCACCAAACGCAACCCAAATCAACAATTTTGTCAATTTCTAACCTATTCAACCTATGGGTTGCGTGGGAGTTGCGTGTGGGTTGCGTGTGGTTTGCGTGTGGGTTGCGTGTGGGTTGCGAACTGAACTTATGATCCCCCAATATCTGCGATCACCTGCGTACGAGTTGCGTGCGAGTTATGTGTGAGTTGCGTGCAGAACTTACGAGTTGCGTTTGAGTTGCGTTCAAAACTTACAAGTTGCGTTGGACCTGCGTGCTAGTTGCGTGCTAGTTGCGAATATCGGTCACGTGATAAAAACCTATAACAGCGGAGCCGATTCAGTATTTTCTTTAATACTGATTTGGTCATCGAAGAGTCTACCTCGGAGGTCCACCAACAACTGACACCGATCTAGAAAAGGCCCACTATTTATACCATTTCTCAACACGCATGTAGTACGCAACTAACACGCAACTCACACGCAACTAATAGGTTGGATACGCAGGGCATAGGTTGGGGATACGCTGGGAATACGCACAATAGGTTGGGGGTACGCTACACACGCAACAGGATTGCAACAGGCACGCAACACGATCGCAACATGATCGCAACACATTCGCAACATGTACGCTACCAAAACCTGGCCAGATACCTCAAATTTGGACCTGCGATCACCTGCGTTCATAACTTATGAGTTGCGTACCTGTTGCGATCGTGTTGCGATCGTGTTTCGTGCGTAGCGTCCCTGTTGCGTATAAATTGATCGCAGGCATTCGCAGAGAATTATTGAACATGTTCAAAATTTCTGAACTTACTCTGCGTGTGTCTGCGATCACCTGCGTGCTTGTTGCGTACTTCAAACCTATAAAACCTATTAGTTGCGTGTGAGTTGCGTTCGGAACTTATGACCACTATTTTTTATTCGCAACCATACGCAACTGGTGATCGCTATGGTGTGAGGGCACCTTTAACTGTGTAATATATACTACACGGCATATACCGGAGATAATGGTACCATATATCAGCGGCGTAGCCACGGGGGGGCCTGGGGGCACGTGCCCCCACAAATTTCCAGTGCCCCCCCAGGTGCCCCCCCACGAAAAATCCTCGTAGTGCCCCAAAAAACAGAAAAGAAAAGAAAGGAAAACCCATACCCCTGGGCCCCCCCACTGAAAAGCAATGCCCCCCTGTGCCCCCCCCCCCCCACTGAAAAAGTCCTGGCTACGCCGCTGCCATATATTAATTCATATCATGCCAAAACCACGAAGTTCCTTACTGTGTTCCTTAACTGTGTAATATATACCACACGGCATATACCGGAGATAATGGTACCATATATTAATCATATCATGCCAAAACCACGAAGTTCCTTACTGTGTTCCTTAACTGTGTAATATATACTACACGGCATATACCGGAGATAATGGTACCATATATTAATTCATATCATGCCAAAACCACGAAGTTCCTTACTGTGTTCCTTAACTGTGTAATATATACTACACGGCATATACCGGAGATAATGGTACCATATATTAATTCATATCATGCCAAAACCACGAAGTTCCTTACTGTGTTCCTTAACTGTGTAATATATACTACACGGCATATACCGGAGATAATGGTACCATATATTAATTCATATCATGCCAAAACCACGAAGTTCCTTACTGTGTTCCTTAACTGTGTAATATATACTACACGGCATATACCGGAGATAATGGTACCATATATTAATTCATATCATGCCAAAACCACGAAGTTCCTTACTGTGTTCCTTAACTGTGTAATATATACTACACGGCATATACCGGAGATAATGGTACCATATATTAATTCATATCATGCCAAAACCACGAAGTTCCTTACTGTGTTCCTTAACTGTGTAATATATACTACACGGCATATACCGGAGATAATGGTACCATATATTAATTCATATCATGCCAAAACCACGAAGTTCCTTACTGTGTTCCTTAACTGTGTAATATATACTACACGGCATATATCGGCGATAATGGTACATATTCTAGAGTCCCTTTAATTACGAAATATTAATCGTATCATGCCAAAACCACGATATGCCCTAAGTTGAAATGTGAACATCATAATTCATTAACAAAAATTAACAAAAATTAACTGCATTAAAGGGGGCACAAATTGTTTTAACTTTTGATGAGTGGTCATAAATACTCTGCATTGTGTAACTATAATACATGGCATATACCGGAGATAATGGTACCATATATTAATCATATCATGCCAAAACCACGAAGTTCCTTAAGTTTAAACCTCAACTTCTTAATTTATTCACACAAAAATTAATAAAAAGGAACTCTAAAGGGAGCACAAATTACCGACGGATTTGAACTGGAAAGGCTATCATTAACATGATGATAGATGACCAGATGGTGGATAGCTTGGCCGGCTGAGTGTTATATGTCCCTCTGACAGGGTCTGTGATTGACACAATGATGCCTATATCGTGTTGATAGATTAATGGTAACTGTTATCATAGGATCTTAAAACTATGTGGTTTTAAAACCATATTAAGGAGGTCCTTGCTCTATGTTTAGACTAACAATTTGCTTGCCAACAGATGAGACCCAGGTTCACATTAACCAAAAATAAGTCTCTCTATGATAATTGTAACAGCCAAATTGCTGAGCTGGAGTTTGTTGTCTACAAAGTTGTTTAATGTACAATTTTCCTTACAAATTGAATTATAACATAAGAATACACAATTGGAAAGTCGTTGGGATGGGCACCGATTTTGAGTAGAACATGTCCACTTTTGCCATGAAAGGTAATTTATTGTTTAGGTTGTGGATGGTCTCCCATTGTATCAATAAAATAACTAGAATATCTGTCATCAAGTCATTTTGGGCCGCCCCAGCATAATAAAGATGTCTGATAATTTCCTCGCGTTTGTCCGAAGACCACACAGTCCTCGATTTGCACTCTAGAATATGTATCATTATCGCCGGTATATAGTTACACAATGCAGAGTATTTATGATCACTCATCAATTTGTGCCCTCTTTAATGTTAATTTTTGTAAATTTTTGTTAATGAATTATGATGTTGACATTTCAACTTAGGGCATATCGTGGTTTTGGCATGATACGATTAATATTTCATAATTAAAGGAACCCTAGAATATGTACCATTATCGTCGGTATATGCCCTGTATATATTACACGATGCCGAGCATTTATGATGACTCGTCAAAAGTTAAAACAATTTGTGCCCCCTTTAATGTTAATTTTTCTTAATTTTTGTTAACGAATTATGGAGATGACATTTCAACTTAGGGCATATCGTGGTTTTGGCATGATACGATTAATATTTCATAATGTGGCCATCTTTGCCAGGGTCCCGGTATACGCAACACGGCTAACTCTCAATGCATAATATGAAAAGGGACCAGACTATTTGCCCATCCAGCCTCGGTTTGGTAACGTTGATTTACGGAGTAGGAAAAACAGGATGGCTGTGCCGTGATAAAAGTCTATTGGCCTGTGCCGAATAACCGATAGCTCAAATATCCGGTTGTTTTTTCCGGTTCGAAAATTCGAAGAAACAAGTTTATATATATATATATATATAAACGGTTCGCGAGCAAAGAAAAATTGGCTGATGCCGGACTCGAACCCGCGACCTCTCGAATACCGAACGAGCGCTCTACCAACTGAGCTAACCAGCCCCTATGTTGGTGGGTGGTCCACTTATGCCAATTATCTATTGCTCTATGGGGCCAGGTCAGAGGCCAAACCATATCTGCCGAGTAGCCAGGGATCAAGCCACGGTCAGATGCAAACAACCTGGGTAACGGCAGTAGCGGGGATCACACAACTTGGGACACAAACCTTTTACGTGGTTGTACACAAAGTACATTTATAGGGAGAAACTGACCTGAATATTATATAAACGGGTAGCGAGCAAAGAAAAATTGGCTGATGCCGGACTCGAACCCGCGACCTCTCGAATACTGAACGAGCGCTCTACAAACTGAGTTAACCAGCCCCTATGTTGGTGGGTGGTCCACTTATGCATGCCAAGTATCTATTGCTCTATGGGGCCAGGTCAGAGGCCAAACCATATCTACCGAGTAGCCAGGGATCAAGCCCCGGTCAGATGCAAACATCTGGGTAACGGCAGTAGCGGGGATCACACAACTTGGGACACAAGCCTTTTACGTGGTTGTACACAAAGTAGATTTATAGGGAGAAAACTGACCTGAATATTATATAAACGGGTATATATATATATATATATATATATACATATATATATATATACTACTCAAAACAATTTAGGGAACACCGGATTTTCACATCAAATAGGTTTGAAATGTTCCATGAACCGGGATTTTCATTTGCAACCCCCTCTCTCTTTCAGTTGTCATGTCATGAAATGTGTAATCACTGCATGCATCCTTTATCATCTGTTTCATTGTGCAGTTGTTTCTCATCAATTCTGTGAAACATTGTGTTTATCTGAAATAAATGATCTTGCTTTAACTGAGATTATTCCGGTGTTCCCTAAATTGTTTTGAGCATAGTATATATATATATATATATACATATATATATATATATATATATATATATATATATATACACTGAGCCAAAAAAGAAACTTATAAAATTTTAACAGATCACCAAATAAAATTCTGTGCATGAAAATGTACCAAATTTGGATACAATATTACTGCAATGTATTGCTTCAAATGGCAGTCAATAACCAATTGTTTGCTTCAATGACACAAGAGAATGTGCACTGACCCAAAGGACTTGCTGTTCCACATGTCACATTATTAAGCTGCAGCCCTGTACACACATGCATGTCAATGAATGAAACAAAAGAATTTGTAAAGGGATTTGCACCCCTTACCTGCATGATTGCAAGTCTTCATACAGGGTTGCTCTAGACCTTCTGAGTATTGCTAATGAAACAGATATGCCAAGGCTAACATGCATGTGTGTACAGGGCTGCAGCTGAAGAATGTGACATGTGGAACAGCAAGTCCTTTGGGTCAGTGCACATTTCTCTTGTGTCATTGAAGCAAACAATTGGTTATTGACTGCCATTTGAAACAATACATTGCAGTAATATTGTATCCAAATTTGGTACATTTTCATGCACAGAATTTTATTTGGTGATCTGTTAAAATTTTATAAGTTTCTTTTTTGGCTCAGTGTATATATATATATATGATACTCCTATTGGCTTTTCTAGACTAATGCTTATGTTTAACTGGCTACTATTTTCCTGCCTTTTTTGGATCCTGCCCCATGATCCTTTGCTTTCCCTTTTCCCTATAAATGGATGTGTTTTTTTATGTTTGTACTTTGCCAAAGCCTCTGATGAAGGTCCGGTTTGGATCGAAAGCTGAGGCCACCCTCCCGATTTAATATATATATATAGGCCTATATATATCTGACCGGGGCTTGATCCCTGGCTACTCGGCAGATATGGTTTGGCCTCTGACCTGGCCCCATAGAGCAATAGATAATTGGCATAAGTGTGGACACGTGACAATAAACATACCCTCCCCTGTCCCCCGCTCCCCCCACCAATGTTGTTATCTCCAGCCGGAGCACAGACCTTGGAATGAGAGCCAACATTGTCAGGGGGCCGGGGGGCCCAGCGAGATTTGACCGGGATTGTCTGAATTCCCTTGTAGTATTTGTGAGCGACATGCCCATTTTATCCATGCGCTTCTTGTCTGTCTTTGTGAATTTTATTTTATTTCAGTTTTTTATTTTATTTTATTATTACAGGTAGTATTATTATTTTTCCCTGGAGGGGTGTTTGGTTTTGTTTCCCAAACATGAAATGGCGTCCAAAGGTTGAATTAAAGAACATTTATTTTGGGGAAAAATAATAAAATATTATTGTAGATTTACCCTAACGTGTGATAAGTACTGTATACTCAGTGTTTCCCGAGTGCTGTGGAGAAAAACACACAATTGTTTTACACGGGCGGAATACGAACCTACGATCACCGCTTTCCCCCGCTCCGGGGGAATAAACTAGTTTACTACTAGTTTGCCTTGTCTGTGTACTCAGGACCACTGTGGGTCTCGAACCCATCTGTGGTATCTTGGGTTTCTACTTGATGGCAGGTTAACCAGTTGTGCTACTGCGTCCCACCCACCCACCGCAAAATTATTTTCGTTTCTAATGTATAAACCGCAAAGTCTATACTTGGGAAATTTAGCGCCCTCAATCTTAAAGCAAAAGCAACACTTTTATTCCATCTAGTTTAAAGATACGCCCCTCAACATTTTCATTGTTTTATACGGTATATATGCCGTATAAATAGTTACACAATGCCCTGTATTTATGACCAACTCGTCAAAAGTTAAAACAATTTGTGCCCTCTTTAATGTTATTTTTTATTACTTTTTGTTAATGGATTATGATGTTCACATTTCAACTTAGGGCATATCGTGGTTTTGGCATGATACGATTAATATTTCATAATTAAAGTGACTCTAGAATATGTACCATAAATCGTCGGTATATGCCGTGTATTACACAATGCAGAGTATTTGCGACCAACTCATCAAAAGTTAAAACAATTTGTGCCCCCTTTAATGGTCATGAAGTTATAATATAATGATAGGGCTTGGACATGTACACTCAATAGCGTGACCTCGTTTCTTCCCCCGTGTGGATATACGCCGTCTATAATTGAGCGCCACACACACAAGGTGGCCAACCTGATCGTGGTTTTCGAGATTTTTTTTCTGCAAACAAGAATTGCCATCCCACAATATTTTAGCACCGGATATACAGACCTTTCCCACACTCCAGCCATCTCTGTCTGATTCCCACAATGCAATATGGCGGACATCTTGATAAAGATATATAATCCAAACTAAAAAAAATTGAAACTATTCAACTTGGGTTTGAGCGGTGTACTTGTACTTGCATTTATTTTTCTCTCCAATATAAACACGTATCACATCTTACAGGCCTACTGAACTTAAATATAGACAAGAATTTCTACAGTTTCATAACTAATATTGGAATGTATTGTATCCTGCTGTAGGTTGACACAAGTACGTGGCCCATATAAAGACCACACCATTTGAGCAAACTTCGGTGGTTTTCGGGTCACAATTCATAAGTTACACTTCACTTCACTTCACTTCACTTCACCCCCCCCCCCCCTTCAGATTTGTCCTTGGTCATGTTGTCAAAAGCACTTTTAGCTTACTTCATTATTTCAGCACTTCTAAAATAAGGTAGAATGGTGTGTAAATCCTGTTAGTACTTCCCCATTCAGTGTTGAATTTAAAACCAGATTGGGGGGTGGTTGCTCTCTTGGTGAATCTTCTCAGTTAAATATATTACTATGTCAAGGAGAACCAATTGTTTTGATCGCCATTGTGGACCCTTCTTTACCCTATAAACCTCATCGGCAGTTTTACATTTGTCCCACGTCTTTTCTTCCACAACCAAGCTCCATCATCAATCAAATATATAATTGACAAACACACGACACGAGAATCTAATGACTTATAAACTGCCAACGATTACATGAAGACTACATCCAACATTTTAAAATATACATTTATATTGCTTGCTGATAATATCCAATATACATAATTTCATATCGTGCGTCTGCCAGCCATTGAGTTGGGGGGAGGGGGGTTAAAGAGGTAATCATCACGATCAACAGGGCATAGAATCGGAGTGCTAGTTTTAGATTAACTCAGTGACTAAAAATAATGGCCACATGATAAGGTCATATCACCGTTGCTGCTGCATAATCGAGCCAGTAATTTTCAGTCACTGTGTTCATCTTAAAACTAGGACACCGATTTCACGCCCTGTCAAAAGTCTGCTCTGATCATGACGATAACTGTCCCATTAATGGCTGCGTTCCATCTGCAGTGGTGAACACACATGCATATGTATAATAAAGAGTTGTCATAAAAAAAATGATGAACCCTCACTCGGACACAAATATTTCTCGGGAAGATTAACACCATCATCAGATTTATAATGACCCGTCCATTTGGTTATTTTTGGATTGCCAATCCTGTACTACCCTGAAGATCAGACGTCATGCTTTGAGGTTTGTGAATTATGGCCAGATACTGGCTGTGCGGCCGCCATGTTTTCCCCAGAGTTTAAACTTTTGACCTTGGTTGGTAGCTAGGGCACACGTCAGAGCGTGACGTCAGATCTTCAGCACAATGTATCCAATGAAATCCCTTGAATGGTACGCCAGGAGCCTGTCTTTATCCTTGAGGATAAAGACAGTGGGACCAGCCTAGTCCTATACCTTCTCTTTGGAATAACAATGTACAAAGTGATCATCTATGAGCAAAGAAATGAAAAACCACGACCTGGTGGATTTTGAGGTATTGGCGTTTTCAGTTTGCAGGGATGATATTGTGTGAAAATGGAAAGGTAGGAAAAATGTTTGCCATTATCATTAGGCATATACTAGCCTATAGCGGTTTACCTCTATAGCCATGTATAGCAAGGAAACTGTTTTTTATCTTGGTATTTACAATAAAATGATACACAAGGAAAGTTTCCATGGTCTGAAGTTAGTCGGAACCCGGTTTCATGGTAGGATTTCCTACAAAAGTAGGAAGAATATCATGCCTGGTTTGGTCTGCTAAAATTCCTGTCTACCGTAAATGTCCAATTCTTAAAAGAACATATCAATAATTAATTACATTTACTGTTATGTTACACATAATTAGTCGCTAAAACAATTAACTCACCACTGACAATTAGTTATAAAATTAATATCCGAAGACCTCACTTTCACAATTTTCCACCTCTTTTGAGGGTAAAAAAAAACATCTTAAAGAAAATTTTGTTTGTTATTTATTATAAAATTATTTATTCTTTCATAAATATTAATGCAGTGATAACAGGAAAATTGGGCCACATTAATTTGAATTTCAACATAAGCCCAAGATGTCTCCAATGACTTTGTCTTGGCCATGGGGGCCCTCTGAAATCTTCTCGAAGAGATCTGATTTTCTATGAATGAAACAAAGATCAACTTGTCCCTGAAATTACAGGCCAGACCGAGGCTGCCCACATTGAGCAGGTTCCCTGCTTTGACCAGGTGCCCACAGTAAAATGTTTGACTGTATAAAGTCTGCCTGAAACATCACAGGCTGCCCACATTGAGGAGGTGCCCGCTTTGTCCAGGTGCCCACAGCAGCAAGTTTGTCTGTATAAAGTCTGCCTGGACTGCCAGAGGCTGCCCACATTGAGCAGGTGCCCGCTTTGTCCAGGTGCCCACAGCGGCAGGTTTGTCTGTATAAAGTCTGCCTGGACTGCCAGAGGCTGCCCACATTGAGCAGGTGACCACAGTATAACAAAAACGTGTATCAGGCAAGCACCATAATCATAAATAAAAAATGGCATTCCCTACAATTGTAACCTGCAGAATCAATACCATCCTAGCCTGGAAATCACACACACACACACACACACACACACATATTTGGGAGTACAGAGTACATGTATGTCTAATTTCACACACAACTGATCCTGATCTCAATCGTAATAACTGCAGCCCATCATCTAGTCTGAAACACAATCTGGCCCTCTTGTGGTGAAATGCACCAATGTCTTGTGGATAATGCATTTCAGAAGTCATACAAATTTACCATTTGACAGATTTCAATAAAAAAAAATCCTTAAAGGGGCATTATCATCACGATCAGAGCAGACTTTTGACAGGGCACAGAATCGGTGTCCTATTTTGAGATGAACTCAGTGACAGACAAGCATACCCCCCCAAGAGCCGAGATAACATGGGTGTGATAAGATCATATTACCGTGGCTGATGCACGAACAATGAGCCGGTGGCTGCGTAATAATGATATTAATGCATCGCCTCACGGGGTATTATATTCAGTCCCTCAGTTCATCTAAAACTAGGACAATTGATTTAATTTTGCCCTACACCGACGTGTGTATAGCACTGTATACTCAAGTGCTTTCCGAGTGTCTGTGAAAAAACTACACAGGCGACTCGGGCGGGATTCGAACCCACGACCTCCTGCATTAGTAAACTGTGTAGTTTTTTCACAGACACTCGGAAAGCACCGAGTATATAGTGCTATACACACGTCGGTGTAGGACAAAATTAAATCAATTGTGTATCTCCCGACGCAAGAATTTCACCAACCTATATAAAACTAGGACATCGATTCAATGCCCTGTTGACAGTTTGCACTGATTGTGACGATATTGACCCTTTAATTATTGAATGGCCACACACATAACACAGGGCTATGATTTGACCAAAAAAAAAAAAAAAAAATCCTGCAAAATGGGTAGCAGGCCTGGGTCTCCCTTTGGTCTGGAAAACAAAGCCCCCCTGAACCTCCTGAATGTTTAATTTTGGAAGATTTACAGACTCCATATCCCCACACAAAAAAAAGGGAAACTAGAGGTTTGGACACAATACAGGCCTACTTCTTTCTTTCCTGTGTGGCTACTTCTCTTCTTTCAAGAAAATTTTGAGACAAAGGGAGATTTGTTAAAAATCTGAAATCGGGAAACATCCTGAGAAATCACAGGCCTGATAAAAAATTTGCTTATATACCCTGTACTATATATACTAGTCAAACAAAGAAACGCAAATGTTTAGAAATTGGTTTACTTTAGCAATGCGCATACTAAGGAAAGTGACTTGCTTCATTTCCACACCTGTTTGCATTGGCCACGGTTGATTGCACATCGTCAAGGACAAAAAGGTCATTTGGCATGGGCAGTGCAGGACCAGATTACGTAACTGGAAATTTAGCTGTATGACTATCCAAAATCGTGGAGGGGGTCTCGGGCGTACAGAAAACCAAATTCATTATGCAGTTAGGCCGTCAGCAGCAATGCCACGACTCTCTGTTCTAGAGCGCAGCCGCGCTGTCGGTATGCTGGAAGCGGGTATGAGACCCAGGGCTGTCGCACGTGCTCTTAACGTGCATGAATCCACTATTGGCCGTCTCAGAGACAGGCACCAGGCCACTGGGGATGTAGCCGACCGACGAAGAAGTGGTCGGCCCAGAGTCACCACCTCAAACCAGGATCGTCATATTGTGCTCCTCCACCTCCGAGATCGGCGCCGGGATGCTGGTCAAACTGCAAGAGAGACCCCTGGCAGGCACAACATACGCATCAGCGACCAGACTGTGTGGAACAGACTGCGTGCTGCTGGTCTGCGAAGCAGGCGCCCGTTTAGAGGTCTCCAGTTGACTGCACAACGGCGGGAGCGCCGTCGTCAGTGGTGCATGCAGCATCGGCAGTGGACTCAAAAGATGTGGAGCCAGGTGTTGTTTACGGACGAGTCCCGGTTTCGCATATCCCACAATGATGGCCGTGTAAGGGTCTACAGGAGGCGTGGGGAGCGCTATGCTGACTGCAATGTCGTAGAGCAGGACAGATGGGGCGGTCCTAGTGTCATGGTGTGGGCCGGCATTGCCGCCAACAGCCGCACCAATCTGATTGAGATTCAGGGCAATCTGAATGGGCAGCGCTACCGAGATGAGGTCCTGGCAGCAGAGGTTGTGCCTTTCTTGCGCCAGCATCCCAATATCCACTGCTACAGCAGGATAATGCACGCCCGCATGTTGCCAGAATTGTGACTGATTATCTGCGACAGCAAAATGTGGAAACCCTTCCATGGCCTGCCTTTAGCCCCGACATGTCCCCAATAGAACACCTATGGGACGAACTTCAACGGCGGGTTCATGCCAGGCCTGTAGCGCCCCAGAACGCTCAGCAGTTGGCGGCCGCGCTTCAAGAAGAATGGCGCGCACTGCCTCTGGGGCGGATTAGGCGCACAAACGCCTGCATCCTGGCCAGAGGTGGACACACCAGTTATTGAGTACTTACACTTTCATGTCATCATAATTTTTCTGGGGTGCAATCAAATTTTGTTGGTATAAATTGGCGTCGAAAAAATAAAAGGCGTTTCTTTGTTTGACTAGTATATATTAATACCCTGATGCCAATCTCTGGGTACATTTTTTTGTAAATGTTTTATATTAACCGGTGAATTAATTGATTTTCCAGCTGTATTTGCTGAGAATTCGGCTTGAATTGAAATCTTCAAGAAGGCTGATAGTTTGATGGACCATATTGTTCTTGAAATGGAGTGTTGTATAATAGATTGGGCTTTCGAGAGCATTCTGAATACAGCCTTTTCATGAGCTTTCTGAACACCGGCCTTTCAATTACGCTATGTGGGGACTTCACGTACGATGAATAGGGTATGCCCGGTTTAGCTTGCCCGCTTATTGTTCGGTCTATACGCTTGGCTGAACAGCGGAGTTGTGCACATGTCCACGGCCGGGTTTGACCCGGCGCTCCACGGCCCCACAGATGTTCCGTGGTTGGCCGCAACCACCTTCACTCTCGGTAAAAATAATACCGTACGCAAGGGGTTGTTAAACACACACATTTGCTTTGACAATGTTTTTTTCTCACCCAGTGGACCTGGTGTTGATAGGTCAATCGTGTACACATTATGCCTTGAATTTCATTCTTGTAGGGGGCATATGCAAGGCCACTTTTTCCTGAGTAAAGAGCACTTCCATTAGGATATCAGAATGTCTTTGGGAAATTTGTTACAGGACACCAAGGCCAAGACCGGGGCAACATTCGTGAAATTCCAGACCTGATATATGTACAATTTGTATGCCTTACTGCAGCTTACTCCATCTTGTTTTTCTCTACGAGACCAAACCATTAACTGTCCCAGATCAGTTAACCCACAGAAAGGGATTGCAACGTTCATCGATTGAGATCAGAATCCAGACATAATTGACCAGCCCTTAACGATACATCACCTGTGTTTTGTCGCAATGTTCTGAAAATTACTTAATTCCATGTAAAAAATTAAAAAAAAGGCAATGAAACAGTTGAAAAAATAAAAATCGTCAGTGGCAGGGTTTTACAGTAATCAAGTTCAGAAATGAATTAATAGCGGATGCAAACATCAATTCATTTACGCACATCTTTTTGACAATAATTTGGAGATATATTTCATTTATACTATGTTGTTTTTCTTTCTTTTTTCATGAAAAGGAACATTTTCAGATTAAAACCAAAAGAGCCAGTAATCATCAGACATAGAGAAAACCACAGGAGATACATCTTTAAGAAGCAAACGAGTTCTCCACAGGGGAAAATATATATACCCTAATCAGACAGAATTATTATAAAGTACTATCATATCTCAATAAACATTTTAATAGATGAATTATGAGTGCTTTGTTCTAGTCCTCTAGATTTCGGAATTGTGTTTGCATATTTTCAGCCAGCTCTGAGTATTCCGCCTTGATCTTGGCTTCACCGTCTTTAACTGGATCCTGGAAAGAAGGGGGGGGGGGGGGGGAAATCCATAGAAATAACCATCCAAATAATCAGCTGGAAACAGCAATATCAGAGTTGTAACTACACTGCTCAAAATAAAATAGGACTCAAAAGTAGTAGGATGTTACTGAGAATTCCTCAAATGTTATCAATAGGATTATAATGGTCTGGGTATAGAGTGAGGTAACATCCTACTGAAGTCAATTGGTGAGCTACACATGAAGAACTAAATAATAATAATAATAATAATAATAATAATAATAATAATAATAATAATAATAATAATAATAATAATAATAATAATAATAATAATAATAACTAGAGCTCAATTGTATTCGTGAACGAATACCCAGCTGTTTCGCTATTTTTTATCATATTAACTTCCACTTTGAGCCGTGAGGACTTTTGAAATGTTATGACATCATTGAATGGATTGTGATACAAATAATTAGCTACAAGATGACACAAAGATTGTTAGTTATAAGCATTACTTGTAAAGCTCAAATAAATGTCAAATTTTGAAGCATGTACCATCATTTACATGCACTGCTTACTTCTGGTGACAGTGCGTGTTTTGTTTGTATCCCTATAATGTCACCATTCAACACTGGATGCAAAATATATACAACTGATGAATTGTTTAGTTGCATAATACATATGCAGGTTAACTAAAATGTAATGTCCAGTAGGTTTATTACTTCAATGTTACAGACTTCCACAAAATACCATACTTTCTAGAGTACCTTCTTTTTATATTTGTACAGTTGGGATTATGGAGACTGTCAGTTTTAGTCGAAAGAGCCAGTTGGGCATGAGAGTGCACTGCCTACATGAGGGTTAACATGTTTTGCATCATGTGCGTAGTAGTTCTCAGTGACAGTATAGACAATGTGCCCTCTGACGCCACACCAAACCTAAACATTATGTTTCTGCCCTGCGGTATACGCGCGCATCATGTTTTTGAATAAATTTGGTTTGGGAGTGAAGTCGCAGGTCATGTTGCATTGCTATATTTGAACTTCTGGTTTCGACCGGAAGCAAACGTCACAATGTCATATTTGCACGAATTGTCAAGTGGGTAACGACCTACCGGCAATATGGCTCAAAGATCATAATTATAGCTATTGTGGTTCAAAAGTTATAAATTTTTTAATAGTTTTTCAATATTAATCTTTAACTTAGTGTAACTTGACACCTGATGACGTCATAATGACGTAATTTGTTTTGATATTTAAGTTGATTCATAATCTACAATATGACAATAACGTCTTTTTAAACCTGTCGCTAGAGGGCGCTCTTGCATATGATGACGTCATCAAACCTACTATCCAAAAGAGTACACCCTACTGATGATTACATACACAGAAATCATAGCATTATTTTTTATCATATTGGGTGTAGAGCTCTTTAAATTTCAACTTCCGGTTTGGACCGGAAGCTAAGGTCAAAATGGGGTCATATCTGTGCACGAAATACGGAGTGGGTAACGACCTACAATATGCCACATAGATGAAATTGATAGCATATGTGGTTCAGGAGTTATTAATTTTTAATGTTTTCATTATTAATCTTTGATTTAGTGTAACTTGACACCTGATGACGTAATTATGACGTCATTGCAATATGCACACTATTGCACTATTGCCTTTGGTCCCTTAAGTTTCATTGCAATCGCATTTATGGAACACTGCAAAAAGGCGTTCAGAATGAAACATGTGTTATTGCAATGCACTTCCGGTACGGAAAGCGCTGAAAAATTAAAAGAAAAAAAAAAAAAAAAAAAAAAAAACTTTAACAAAAACTTGAGCTGTTTCGCTGCGCTTCGCTGCGAAACAGCTAATAATAATGTGTGGATTTATATAGCGCACGTATCCACCAACTAAGTGGTGCTCATCAAGGCATTATATTATTATCCCTGCTCATAAGGCTCATAAGGCTCATAAATCATTCCTGAAACCATCTCAGCTCCCTGGGGAGTATACAGCTCAATTGCTGCCATTTCTAGCGCATATAGAGCAAACCAACTCTGCCTTCACAGGTACCCATTTAACCCCTGGGTGGAGAGAAGCAATTATGATTAAGTGTCTTGCTCAAGGACACAAGTGTCACGGCCGTGATTCGAACCCACATTATGTTGCTAACACCAGAACTTGAATCCGGTAAGCTAGACCGGTAAGCATATTTGCCAAGTTTGATATTGAGTACATTGTACGTCAACCTGTTATCTGCATTGTCATGCCTTATCACATGATCTGCCAGTTTAAACCGTCATTAGACATGCACAACACGTGAAAAGTGTTTAAAATGTTGCAGAGTAACCTTTAGTACTTTACTTCCACCAAAAACTGCTTTTGTGTCCTCACATGGACAAAATGGACCAAGAAATACTTTTGAGTCCTATTTCATTTTGAGCAGTGTAGTTACAACTCTGATATTGATGTTTCCAGTGTTGTATGTCTCAATCTCGCTCTCGACTCCCTGTGTTCTTGGTCTCAGCTCGGATACATACCAATGAAGTCAAAGTAAAAGATTTCGAGGCATTGCATGGTGGAGTATTGATATCATTTCGGTTTGCGGTAACACCGTGTGTTTATCTCAACTATCGGGCAACTTGTATCTCGACTGTCGCCAAGTGAGATTATGGTTCTCGGAAAAACCAATGGAGAACTTCTCAGGGTCTTGTTTACAATTTCATTTAGGTCTGCGCGTTTTCGAATAATTTGGTTACCGGATATTCGGATTTTGATTTTGATCGAATATTCGTTATTTGAAGGCCGCTGATTGTAAATTGTGCCAAGTGATCAAACGAGCACGCATGATATGGTGGGGCCAAAAAATGTACTAAACAAATGTCACCCGGACTAGGATGGACTTGCTAGGTGGTGACCAAATGTAGACGAGAGGATGATTGAGTGAGGGGTGGGGGGGGATAATGACGGAAGTGCCAATATAAAAGACAACAAATAAACAAATACAACAAAAACTGATTTTGTTTGTTTGAATATTCGAACCGGAAAAAAACAACAAGATATTCGTACCATCGATCGAATACTCGGTTATTCGGCACAGCCCTAATTTGATTAGTATGGTACAAGTTGCCCGAAAAAAAAATCTTTTCAGAACCCTGTACATCACTTAGCGATAGTTGAGATAAACACATGGTGTTACCGCAAACCAAAATGATCACTTTTTGCTTTGCGATTATTTGTGCACATGAACCCTAACTCCCTAGGCCCATTTGCTTACACATAACCTGAATCCTTCCTAACTCCCTAGGCCCATTTGCTTACACATAACCTGAATCCTTCCTAACTCCCTAGGCCCATTTGCTTACACATAACCTGAATCCTTCCTAACTCCCTAGGCCCATTTGCTTACACATAACCTGAATCCTTCCTAACTCCCTAGGCCCATTTGCTTACACATAACCTGAATCCTTCCTAACTCCCTAGGCCCATTTGCTTACACATAACCTGAATCCTTCCTAACTCCCTAGGCCCATTTGCTTACACATAACCTGAATCCTTCCTAACTCCCTAGGCCCATTTGCTTACACATAACCTGAATCCTTCCTAACTCCCTAGGCCCATTTGCTTACACATAACCTGAATCCTTCCTAACTACCTAGGCCCATTTGCTTACACATAACCTGAATCCTTCCTAACTCCCTAGGCCCATTTGCTTACACATAACCTGAATCCTTCCTAACTCCCTAGGCCCATTTGCTTACACATAACCTGAATCCTTCCTAACTCCCTAGGCCCATTTGCTTACACATAACCTGAATCCTTCCTAACTCCCTAGGCCCATTTGCTTAAACACATAACCCGAATCCTCCAAAATCCTTCAGTTAGTAAAGCAAGCACATGACATGTATGCACACATGTGTTTCTAATCTGTGATACATGTACATGGCCAGGGACCCTCCCTGCATGCATGGAGCAATAAACAGTGTCCACTGACCCAAGCACTGACCTTGCAATCACTACAACAAACATGGACGTACATGTACCACGGAAAGGCAAGTATGCCTCATATAAACCTCAATCCGCCATTTATTTTGTTTGGCCCTAGTAAAAAAAATGTACAGAGCCATTTTATTGTTGACATCCAATGACGTCATGCTTCAAATTTTGCACTGAACGAGTATCGAATAAAATGACATTTTACACCATTTTAACGTGATATTTGTCCACTTTCATAAGGACTCTATCCATTGGAAAATGAGTGCAGCACAAAAATGAATTTGACCTTAATAGCGCCCCATATTTAAAAGTCCAATATGACAGTACCTTGAATTTCATGCTGCTGAGTTGGTACATGATGTCGCCCATGTTCTCTCTGATAATTGCCCAGGTGATCTTGTTCTCGGACTGTGCGGTGGTTTCCACGGCGTGTCTGGACAAGTCGTAGAATAAGATGATATTCTGCAACATGCCGACCGTCTTGTAGAACGGACAGTACCTAATGGGGAGACAGTTCAAAGGAATGGTTCATTGGTTACCAGGCAAACTTTATTACAAAATGTATGCATTTTGTTGGCTGGCAGTCTGCTTTTAAATAAGGTAAGCAGTGTATCCACTGTGGAGTGTCGTGGCTGAGCGGTCTAGCTTACCGGACTCACGTTCTGGTGTTAGCAGCAGAATGTGGGTTCGAATCCCGGCCGTGACACTTGTGTCCTTGAGCAAGATACTTTACCATAATTGCTTATAGGGGCAGAGGCAGTTTAACAACTGCCTTGTTCTGGACTAGTTACCCCTCCCAGTCCTATTCGCACCGTGAAGAGGATGGTTATTAACTTGTCTTGTTTCGGTGCGAGGGGCTGGTTTCTTCAGTGTGGAGTCGTTGTAACAACTCAATGACTTAGTAGCCCCCACCTTGGAGTGGCCATTGGCCTTGTGTGGGGCGAATTTGCGTTAAAAAAATAAATTTAAAAATTTAAAAAACCTGGCCCAACCTGGGGCCAATTTAATCAGGGGTGTGATTTGACAAAAGTAAAACATCCCGAAAAATGGGTAGCAGGCCTGGGTCTCCCTTTGGTCTCGAGGACAAAGCCCCCCTGAACCTCCTGTGGGTAGCAGGCCTGGGTCTCCCTTTGATCTAGAGGACAAATCCCCCTGAACCTCCTGTGGGTAGCAGGCCTGGGCCTCCCTTTGGTCTAGAGGACAAATCCCCCTGAACCTCCTGTGGGTAGCAGGCCTGGGTCTCCCTTTGGTCTCGAGGACAAAGCCCCCCTGAACCTCCTGTGGGTAGCAGGCCTGGGTCTCCCTTTGGTCTAGAGGACAAAGCCCCCCTGAACCTCCTCTGGGTAGCAGGCCTGGGTCTCCCTTTGGTCTAGAGGACAAAGCCCCCCTGAACCTCCTGTGGGTAGCGGGCCTGGGTCTCCATTTGGTCTAGAGGACAAAGCCCCCTGAACCTCCTGTGGGTAGTGGGCCTGGGTCTCCCTTTGGTCTAGAGGACAAAGCCCCCTGAACCTCCTGTGGGTAGCGGGCCTGGGTCTCCCTTTGATCTAGAGGACAAATCCCCCTGAACCTCCTGTGGGTAGCAGGCCTGGGCCTCCCTTTGGTCTAGAGGACAAATCCCCCTGAACCTCCTGTGGGTAGCAGGCCTGGGTCTCCCTTTGGTCTCGAGGACAAAGCCCCCTGAACCTCCTGTGGGTAGCAGGCCTGGGTCTCCCTTTGGTCTAGAGGACAAAGCCCCCTGAACCTCCTGTGGGTAGCAGGCCTGGGTCTCCCTTTGGTCTAGAGGACAAAGCCCCCCTGAACCTCCTGTGGGTAGCGGGCCTGGGTCTCCATTTGGTCTAGAGGACAAAGCCCCCTGAACCTCCTGTGGGTAGTGGGCCTGGGTCTCCCTTTGGTCTAGAGGACAAAGCCCCCTGAACCTCCTATGGGTAGCAGGCCTGGGTCTCCCTTTGGTCTAGAGGACAAAGCCCCCCTGAACCTCCTGTGGGTAGCGGGCCTGGGTCTCCCTTTGGTCTCGAGGACAAAGACCCCTGGATGCTTAATTTTGGAGGATTTACAGACTCTCCACAACCCCACAAACAAGAAACTAGAGGTTTGGAGACAATACACAAATATAAACATGGTTTATTTCGGGTGGACAGTCGATATATTAGCTCCCCGAGGTATTGGAAGTTGACAAACTAGTTTGTCAACTTCCAATACCGAGGGGAGCTAATATCGACTGTCCACCCGAAATAAACCATGTTATATTTGTTTTACTATACCGCATACATATTCAGTTGCCATTACAATAATGAGCATCATTGAGCTCGGGAAAACGAATTGACATTTATGTGTGCCGCCATCTTTTCATGTGTATGTAGCTAGGGCGATGTTCGCGCGTGCGTACTACACCCGTGCGACTGTTCCCCTATTGCTTCGTAAAGCGCATGCGTAGTAGACTGACGCATATGCGATAGTCTACTACGCATGCGTATTTACCCTGTGCATGAATACTCGCGGGCGCTTGGTAAACAGCCAAAATAGCATCTGGCACGTGATGGTGAATGGACCAGTGAGAATTCGGCTCTCGATCATGAATATGTATGAGGTATAGTAATACAGGCTAACTTCTTTCTTTCCTTGGTGGTTACTTCTCTTCTTTCAAGACAATTGTGAGGCACAGGGAGATTTGTAAAAAAAAATCCTGAAATCAGGAGAAAAATCCTGAGAAGTCACGGGCCTGTTGATAGAGCTGCTACACTGGGAAAAAATTGCTTACCAGACAAATTTGCTCAGCAGATTTGCCTGGTTAATACCAGCCAAACTTTCATACAAAATGTGTGCTGTATTTTGGCTGGTAGTCTGTTTTACATTTCTTAGCAATAATATTTGCTTCGAGAATATTTCTCTGCTTTAAGCAGCTCCGTGAAATTTGACCCGTGGGCTTATTTCAAAGTGTTGCATACTGGAAAACAGTCGACGATTTTAGTCAAAATATTTTGTGTTGCTAATTCTGAATTGCAAATCTTGAATTGCAAATCTTGATACCTGTATTACCGAACTTGAAATTTTGTGTAGCATTACCCTTCTATCTATCTATGTCCCACAGCCTTGGAGGCCGTTGGAGCGACATCTTGATGGCTCATAGTCGTTGCTGTGGGTGATACTACTACACTTGGTGGCACCCATCTCCTCTCCAAGTGTTGCTTAATTAGCTACCAGAGACACTGGGGTAAACCCCTACTCTTGCACGATAAGTGTCATTATGTGTTCTTTAATGTGCACTGATGATTTTATAGTACACGGGACCTACGGCTTAACATCCCATCCGAAGGACGAAGCAATTATGGTCAAGTGTCTTGCTCAAGGACACAAGCGCCGCGACCGGCCAGGCCGGGATTCGAACCCACATTCTGATGCATTATCCTTATGAATGCAATAATCAAAATCATTCAGCGAGCGAAATAGTTCAACGGTGAGCAAAGTTTTTGTAACCTTGGAGGTAAGCTAGTGTGCATACATTTCACCTACCGACCAAGTCCACGAAAAGTGGACTCGGGTCCCAGTCTGGACATCACAGGAGGTACTAGGCTGGTCCTCCGTCTTTATCCTCAAGAATAAATCAGGCTCCTGGTGCACCATTCAAGGGATTTCAGTGGATATGTTGTGTTAAAAGATCTGACGTCACGCTTCTAGGCTCACACGCTAGCTACCAACCAAAGGTTAAAGTTGCATCTCTGGGAAACGAACGTGGCGGCCGCACGGCCGTGATCTGGCGTGATTCACGAGGCTCAAAGCGTGACGTCGGATCATCAGGCTGTGGAGGTACACGATTGACCTACTGACCTATCGTAAGGCGTGTAGCCATTCTGCTGTAAGTAGTCATCTTTAAGAAGCTTGGCAACCTCCAGGGTGATCTTATCCGATTCGGCCAGGGACGCCTTGCCCACGAGTTGCACAATCTCAGACAGGTCCTCCTCCTCCTGCAGGATCTCCTTGACCTGTTATGCATATTCATGAGGAAGGGTCAAGGGTGAAAGGTTAAAGAGGCAGGCTCCGTGCTCGTAGCCGTTTGTTACATACAGATGATACCGAGATCATACAAACATTTTAATCAAAATTTGTATGAAGTTGTTTACTGTATAAGATTATCACAATTATCGCGAAGCTGAGGTACAGGTTCTGAAAAGAACCTTATCGCACAACTCGTATCTCGATCGTTGCCGAGTGAGATTATGGTTCAAGGGAGAACCAATGTCGGGCAACTTGAAGAGTAACCTGTGAAGTCCCCATGGTTCGCCCTGAACCATATTTCTCACTTAGCGACAGTAGAGAAAACGAGCTGCCCGGCATTGGTTCTCCCCTGAACCATAATCTCACTCAGCAACAGTCGAGATACGAGTTGTGCGATAAGGTTCTTTTCAGAACCTGTACCTCAGCTTCGCGATAATTGAGATAAACACATGGTGTTACCGCAAACCGAAACATTGTTTACTATTTTTATATATATATATTTTTTTTATTAAACATTTTTGTAGTAATTTTTTGTCAATTACAAGATTAATTCAAAAAGAAAAGCCTTTCTGTATAATAGTACCGTAATTTCCGGAATATAAGCCGCGCGGTGTATAAGCCGCACTACCCCAAAATCACCAAAACAAGATTCATGCGTCAACATATAAGCCGCACCGCGTATAAGCCGCACACAGAGGCTCCGCCGGACGCCACTCACTGTCGGTACTTCGCCACAAGGGGTCATAAAGGGGTCATTGTGTTATGCTCGAGTCAAAATGTATTGAAAGAGACACAATAGCAGACCTAGGTAAAACTTGTAGCATACCTGCCAACCTTGACAAGTGAAAATTCGTAATACTAATAGTAAAGTTTGGCACATTTTACGCATGTCCGAAATACATGTGCATGTACAGGAATCAACGGCACTGCTTGTGGGATCGATGTTTCTTCGACTCACGTGTTTCTTGACATCGTTAAGGCCACCATGGCTAATGCAGAAATCCGTGCTGCATATTTTACAAAATGCGCTAAGTTCCCCAAGTTTGCGTGGCAATAACTGGGTAGCTTTCTGAGTATTTATCTCGAAATTTCTGCACCATTTTATTTTGCTGTTCCGCCCGTATCACTATTTACGGCATTCGAATGTCGAACGAGTCCCGCTGGGTTGCCTGCTTTCTGCACAACGACATGTAATCACTACAACGGCAACCAACGAAACGATGACTCATCGCCGCCACGCTGCAATCTAATTTTCCTATTGGCTCTCTGGTACACGCATGGCATAGACTACGATCTACGTCAGGATTCTGATGTCGCTGGCGCTAAAGCAACGGTTTTTTCAGAAGTTTTGAATAAATCTGTGTGTATCGACGTCCGCTCACTAAAACTGACAATGACCAGACCACTTTCGCTACGAACAATAACAGTATTTAGGTTTCTGTTTCTGTCTGTATACCAACGATTTTTGCTTAATTGTGCATTGTGTTTTGTTCTTCAAGATTCATACCTCGGCGTATAAGCCGCACCGCGTATAAGCCGCAGGCAACTTTTACCGTGTCAAAATCAACGTATAAGCCGCGGCTTATATTCCGGAAATTACGGTAATTCAACGCTGTGGAGGATTTTTTTTTAAGGAAAATAAAGTCCACAAATCGCGTACAGACAGTCCGACAGAGATGGCTGTATACTTACTTTACTTCTGAGAGGCACAAACTCAGTGTAATTCTTGTCATAGAAGTCGTCTAGTACCCTCATGTACTTGGAGTAGCTGATGAGCCAATTGATGGAGGGGAAGTGTTTCCGCTGAGCCAGCTTCTTATCCAAGCCCCAAAATACCTGAACGATGCCCAGTGTTGCTGTGGTTACGGGGTCGGAGAAGTCACCCCCAGGTGGAGACACACTGCGGAAGGATGCAAAGACAAATGATAACAAATTGGTATCATTCCAGTATTAAGTATATATATATATATATATATATATTTTTTTAAAGTCACTTTCTGGTTACCCAACCTTGCCTAGCAAATCACGGCAGCTCTTATTATTTTGATTAAAATATCCCTAACAACCCCTAATCCATCACACTCTGGTTGTGTTGTATTTTGATGGACTCAGTTCTGTATAGCCGAGACAGGGGTACTACTTTGTATGGGGATGGGTGTCCCAATTCCAGCTAAGTCCAACAGTTGGGTAGTAGTGTGACTGCATGGTGTTGTATTTTGATGGACTCAGTACTGTATAGCCTAGACAGGGATACTTTACATGGGGCCGGGTGTCCCAATTCCAGCTTAGTCCAACAGTTGGGTGGTAGTGTTACTGCACGGGGTTGTATTTTGATGGACTCAGTACTGTATAGCCCCCATGTACTTTGCATGGGGACGGGTGTCCCAATTCCACAAATAATTTAAAGACACGACTTGTGAAAAGACTAATAATTCAATAAGTGTTAATGCACAAACCAACCATGATCTGATCCCACAGTTACATCACTGCTGCAATTTTTCATGAACATAAATACCTAAAAAGTGCCAAAAACGTATCAAAACACATACAAAATTGGCAATTAAAAACTAGAACAAGTAATGCCAACATGGAATCGGAGTTGTGCTTCATGTTTTGAAGTAAACAAATTCCTATTTCATAAGCTCTTTAACCCTAACTCCCGAGGCCCATTTGCTTACACATAACCTGAATCCTTCCTAACTCCCTAGGCCCAATTGCTTACACATAACCTGAATCCTTCCTAACTCCCTAGGCCCACTTGCTTACACATAACCTGAATCCTTCCTAACTCCCTAGGCCCATTTGCTTACACACATAACCTGAATCCTTCCTAACTCCCTAGGCCCATTTGCTTACACATAACCTGAATCCTTCCTAACTCCCTAGGCCCATTTGCTTACACATAACCTGAATCCTTCCTAACTCCCTAGGCCCATTTGCTTACACATAACCTGAATCCTTCCTAACTCCCTAGGCCCATTTGCTTACACACAACCTGAATCCTTCCTAACTCCCTAGGCCCATTTGCTTACACACAACCTGAATCCTTCCTAACTCCCTAGGCCCATTTGCTTACACATAACCTGAATCCTTCCTAACTCCCTAGGCCCATTTGCTTACACATAACCTGAATCCTTCCTAACTCCCTAGGCCCATTTGCTTACACATAACCTGAATCCTCCAAAATCCTTCAGTAGTAAAGCAAGCACATGACATGTATGCACACATGTGTTTCTAATCTGTGATACATGTACATGGCCAGGGACCCTCTCTACATGCATGGAGCAATAAACAGTGTCCACTGACCCAAGCACTGACATTGCAATCATTACAACAAAGATGGATGTACATGTACCACGGAAACGCAAGTATGCCTAATAACCTCAATCCGCCAAAATCCTTCACTTTAGCAAAGAGTATGTTGCATGTAACCTCAATCCTTCAAAATCCTTCACTTAATAGCAAAGAGGATTTTGGAGGATTTGGGAAGGTTAGGGTTAAGGTCCAGTCCCGAGTACATCTAGGAGTGACAGACACCAGCATCAATACTTACGCCCCAACGATACTGACGCTACCCTCTCGACTCGGGTTGCCGAGACATTTCACACGGCCAGCACGCTCATAGAAAGACGCCAGACGAGCACCGAGGTAGGCTGGGTAACCGCTATCTGCAGAATGAAACAAATTTGCAAAACAAAAAGCTCTGATGTACATGTATTCAAGAGAAGTCACATGCAAAAACACTGGTATCGAATGTGGACACAGAGGACAACACAGTGTCAGCCAACAATAACTTGAGGTGTCTTTTGGACGCCATGTTTGCTAAAACTAAGGCTGTGCCGGGTATCCGGGTACCCGAACACCGGACCGAAACTATTATTTCCCAGTTCTACTGTTTAGTTCCAATTACCCGTAAACGACTTCTT
The DNA here is from genome assembly GCA_029582265.1 of Zoroaster sp. YZ-2022. Lineage (NCBI taxonomy): Eukaryota > Metazoa > Echinodermata > Asteroidea > Forcipulatida > Zoroasteridae > Zoroaster > Zoroaster sp. YZ-2022. The sequence continues at coordinate 55,674,388 of CM055816.1, read as the reverse complement.
AAAATTTACGTAAGCCACACAAATGTCTCTGATTATTTTGTTCAACAAAAATGTGTGTGAGTAATGGGGATGCTACTAGTTGTTTTTTAATTATTATAGAGAGAGGAAATTATTATACACTCACTGGCCATAAGTATTGCAACATAGAAATTCACACCAAAGTTCAGTTTGGAGAACTGTGTTACAATAATTTATTTTATTTTATTTGCACTACTTAAGACTTCTTGAAAGTGCCTGTGTTTTGAAGTCAATGTTCTTTTTTACTGTTCTTGCTCGGAAACAAAGTCCTTCAATACTTTGTCGGGTAACCACGTGACCTGATAATTGCGGCCATCCGTCTAGGCAATGTCTCATACAAATTCATGTTGCAATACTTTTGGCCAGTGAGTGTAGTAAGTCCACATTTATTATGACTCTCATAAAACAAGAGACACTTGTGTTCATAATTGGTTATTTTATACATTTGGGAGTATTTATGTGTTATTACAAAATTGTTTACAGGGTACCCAGGTATCCGAAATAACCAAAAACGCACAGCCTTAGCTAAAACCATGTTTTAGTACAAAAAAGAACAAAAAGTGAACATTTTTGGACACCCAGTTTTTCAAAGAATAATACACTTGGACGCCTTATTTCCAAATCCTGGCTTGCACACTGGGTGATAGTGATCGACACAAGACACAAGATGACTTCTTGCAATTAGCTAGGTGTACAATATACACTGTGCATGCTTAATATTAACATTGCACAAATAAATTCTGAGGTTTCAAAATATTAAGATTTCATTAATAAAATATAAATTGCATAATAAAGATTGCGAATATAAATTATAACTTATTGTAAACGGGCTTGTTTCAAAAGTATTTCAAATCATGTCGGACGGAATTTGACATAAAAGTGCGCTAAACGTATTTTTTATTGAGGATTAACCCATATCCGCCGATCTACGTGATAACCCGTAGATATGTAAAACGCTACAAACGCCGACCTACGTGATTTTCCGTACCGTGTTTTTTTGTCCAATTCCAATTTACTACGTTTTTCCGATGACTGTATTTCATGATTATAGATATGAAATTAGACAAGTCTGACATCATAATAAAGTGCATGTTCTCCTCTTTCCATCAGTATATAATGTGTCTGTGTCAGTGATTGTAATATTCTCTAAATAAGGAATCTTTCTGATTGTGTGCAAAAACAATGTATCTCTGTGCGGGGGCTTAGGCACATACAGTATTTTGTGTGTTTACATGGTTAGGCGGATATGGGTTAAATGTAATAATTTTTTTTAAATTCAGCACAGACTGTCATTAACCCTAACTCCCTAGACAACAAAGGCAGTTGGAGGATTCTGAAGGATTTTTATTGTTCAGTAACAATGCTTAGGGAGTTAGGGTTAATGGCAAAGGACATTATTTTTTCACTCAATTTTATTTAATTTTTTCACTCAATTTTAATTTTATTTAATGTTGTTTTCTTGCTGAAAATGTCAGCATGTCGAACGGAATCAATAGAAATTAGTTTTTCCAGGAATCTTTTGAAGCATGTCCAAACGTGCATGATCACATGAATTGTGAGAGAATAATTATAACAACTAATTAATTTGTATTACAAATTACAAATTTGTATTAAAATAAATTAGAAAATTAGCCCTCCTACTACTACAAGGGTCAAAATCAGTCAAAATGATGATATACTTGCCAAGGTATATCTAGTGCACTTAAAAGTCAAACACTGTCAAACCTTACGTGTAGCAAGTACATTTACAGGTCAAAATGAGTCGACCGTTTTTGACTGGTAAAAGCATTGTCTGGTGTTGTTCAGGGTGGTCAAAATGTCAGTAAAAACCAGTCAAAAATGCCCGTGTGCACATTTGGGTCAACAGGCAGTTGACTGATTTTGACCTCTGTAGCTACTTGCCACTAAAGTGCAGCTATAGTAGGAAGGTTAATGAAGATATATTTTCCGGGCTTACTTTGTGCTTATTTATTTCTGCAGTGCCCATTGCTTCCAGGGTCACTGTGAGGAACCCTCCCGGGTTAGTTGTGACAGTCACTTTAATTTTAATTCAGAAACAAAAATTGTACCAATCACAAACCGTATAACAAAACAAAACACAACAAGTTAAGGAAAGGAATAACTTACCGGCCGGCATTTCAGCTAAACGACCCGAGATTTCTCTCAGGGCTTCGGCCCATCTAGACGTGGAGTCTGCCATCATGGAGACATTGTAACCCATGTCACGGAAGTACTCGGCCAGTGTGATACCTGCATCGTACGGAGCATTGCTTGTTAAGCACCTAGGAGTGTGTTTACAAGGACTGGGCACTTTACAAATATGCTTTTTAGGTGTTCGTGCGACAGCGCGAATACCTCTTTGAAATTGTTCGGTTTTTTTTCTCGTTTTTTTTTCTTCTTCTTCTTCTCGATGAAACTTATTGAACCAAAAAACCACAGTTGCAAAGTTCACAGATCATTCAAACTTGACACATACTTAGACCATAACATGTAGTTGTCAATCAAGTTGTGACATATAGTTTCAGGTAAAGTTGTGACGTCATGGTGATAACGTCATGAGATATCGAATTACACTAAATCAAATTTTAATATTTCAACAAATCATATCTCAAGAACCACAAAATATTTATTTACACAATCTTTGCTTCATCTTACAGATCTTGAATTATGTGACATTTCGTACACAGACATGACGCTAATCTGACCTCTCCTTCTGGTCGAAACTGGAAGTTTAAGTGAAAAAATATTCTGAAGCACTTTTATAGGGTCTGCAGCCAACATGATATGGTTTTTGGGCATGCCTTCCGTGGACAAACTTACTATTGACATATGACCTTTTTAAAAATGTGACGATGACATCATCACCTGTCACAGTGCCCTCTGGCGGCAGGTTTAGAAAAATAATAATTTTCTATCTCAAAAACCATAGGAATTTTGAATATGACTTCTGTGAATAAAGTGACTACTGACAACTTATCTTTTAAAAAAATCTTTGATGACGTCATCAAAGTTCAGAGTGCCACCTTGCGGCAGTTTTAAAAAGGGATTATTTTCCAATCTCAGAAATTGAACCAAAGCAGGTACTAACGTTATTTTTTCATGATCATGAGGAAGTTTTATTGTGTCACATATTATGACCTTCAAATCACCTCATCTAACCTTTACTTCCGGTCCAAACAGGAAGTTCAAATTCAACACATTCTAACGCAAAATTGATATGTCTTTTGAATATGAAATTGATATTGTTATTATAAATGATGATACACCTTTGCAAAAATATCATTGATGATAATTTGATTGAACCGGACATTCACACAAACACCGTGTGTTTGTTCCAACAAACACTTGAGCTCTCTCTAGTTATTATTTCGCGTTAGCACAGCATGAAAAGAAAGATCTTGTTTTCCTTTCTGCCGGTTACACCTCAAGTCAAGCTACGCCCTGTAGCCTTAGATCTCGAGTGTCTTTTGCAGAATCCTTGCTGTCCCTAAGAGTGCCGCCTTCTGTAGTAATTCTACTCTAACAGATGTTCCTATCTCCTTGAGATGTTTCTCAAACACCTTCGGGATTGTACCCAGTGCTCCCACTACAATGGGAATAACCTTCACCTTGACTTGCCACAGCTTGCAGAGTTCTCTCGCTAAATCCTGATATTTCTGGTGGTGGTGGTGGTGGTGGTGGTGGTGGTGATTATTATTATTATTATTATTATTATTATTATTATTATTATTATCATCAACAGCTCAATGATTTTAGCTTAGCTCCAACTGTTGAGATGTGTTTACCTGTATAGATGGAAGCTTCTCTGGCAGCTACGGGCATGTTGGATGTATTTGCTACTAGAGTAGTTCGCTTCATAATGGACTCCGTCTTGCCACCAATTTCTACCGTCAACTGCAACACAAAAGAACAGGAACAGTCAATATAACGTCCCATATATATGTTGTGTGTATATACCAAGCTGTCTTGTATTCATCTTATTCATGAGTTAGCCATTTTATGTCTTATTCCCTGAATACAACGTCGTGTGCCCGGAAGAAGGTCCTAAGACTCTACGACCTTCTTCCGGGCACACAAAGTACAACTTTTTTGTCCCAGCAGAAGGTCGTAAGCAATAAAATGGCTCATTTAAAAAAATAAATAAAAATAGGGCATAACTGTCATATATTTGTTGCTAGAATTACGCCCGAGACACGTTTTTCCATTCCCACGCGGAATTTAACTTCCCTACAATGACTTATAAAATGACCAAAACTTTCACACTCAGTTTTCTTGAAACACAGTTCTGCACGTTAATTGCTTACGACCTTTTGTCGGTCACACTTTTGTTACGTCCTTCTTCCGGGCACACGACGACAAGACGTTGTGTACCTGTACATGCTCATTACAGTAACCTGCCTAATTACATATATGTTTGCAGGGACAATCTCACTTTCAAATGTCGTTGAATTTTAAGTAAATTAACCCTTACTCCCTACACATGTAGGTCCATTTCCTTACACATAATCTGAATCCTCCAAAATCCTTCAGTAGTAAAGCAAGCACATGACATGTACATGTATGCACACATGTGTTTCTAATCTGTGATACATGTACATGGCCAGGGACCCTCCCTGCATGCATGGAGCAATAAACAGTGTCCACTGACCCCAGCACTGACCTTGCAATCACTACAACAAACATGGATGCACATGTACCATGGAAAGGCAAGTATGCCTAATAACCTCAATCCTCCAAAATCCTTCACTTTAGCAAAGAGCATGTAGCATGTAACCTCAATCCTTCAAAATCCTTCACTTTAGCAAGGAGGATTTTTGAGGATTTGGGAAGGTTAGGGCTAATGAGAATAGCTACATCCGTTTATTTATTCTTTATAACATAGCTGCCAATATTACAAAATTCCAATTAGTAATGAACCCGACAGAGACATGAACAATTTATTTACACAGTGGCGGGCGCCATGATGAAACCATAGGCTTTTTTGCTGGTTCCTGTTTATTACCCATTACTACATCGCACAAATTGGTACCCCGACAAACAAGGTATCGATACTGCGCTAATTGACATCCATAATACTTTTCGGTAATTCACAACTTATTTATCATAGCACACTACACGTACAAAAATATTCGGTATGGGTCCCAATTCCGATTTTTATGATCGTTATACATGATTTTACCTGAATGCTCATAAAATGGTAATTTATCAAGGGCTTTTTTTTTCGTTGGGCGGAAAACTTGAAATTTGTAATTTTTAAAAAGCAATTCATACTTTCGTAATTCCTGGAAAAAATTGTAATAATTACGAAAAAATAGTTTGCAGCTATGCTTATATGTCAGGAATGAACTTTGCAACTATCAGATTATTGGGTCTTCTCGCTGGTGCATGCAGCATGTAAGCTACAGAGTGTGGTTGTGAGAATTACTGCCTCACTTTCCGTATAGTGCCATGGTTGAGCGGTTTAGTGCATCGGATTTGTGTTCTGATGGCTGAGTCGTCAGAATGTGGGTTCGAATCCCAACCGCGACCATGGCGCTTGTGTCCTTGAGCAAGACACTTTACCATAATTGCTTCTCTCCACCCAGGGGTAAATGGGTACTTGTGAGGGTAGAGTTGGTTGTTGTGTTTGATTTGCCCTATATATGCGCCGAAATGGCAGCAATTGAGCTGTATACTCCCCAAGGAGCTGAGATGGTTTCAGGAATGATTTATGAGCCTTATGAGCAGGGGTAATAATATAAGGCGCTTTGAGCGCCAATTTGGTGGATCAGGGTTCGTACACTTTTTTACTTGGATAATTCCATGACTTTCCATGACCTTTACAACAAGTATTCCATGACTTTTCCATGACTTTTCGTTTCGCGCGAAGATTCGCGCCCAACATTAACAATGCGAATCTAAGTAGATTCGCATAACACCAGTGTTCTAGCCAGGCATGCCCGGATACGCTATAAAAAAATACCGATACGCTATAAATCGGCCGATAGCTATCGATACGCTATAATTTATTCCACGGTGAAAAAAAAAAAAAACCAAAATTTCCTTTGTTCAGTTCGAGAACTAATTGTGAACAACAATAATTTGTTGCCACTGAGGGATTTATTTCATCTTGTAGGAAGCTTTATTGATACATTTTAATTGGCCGGCAACTTTGTTTCTTTTCAAGAGAATGTGTTTGATGCTACGCATTTGTAATTATGCGGCCTGCTGCGATCTATTTATAAGCATTCAACGTTAATCGACGGTGGTTCCGCTACCACACTGCTTAGGCAAAACCAGATGAGCGGGGTACCCGCCAGGCAGGCAGAGTGGGACCACGCGTTTAGTTTATAATAGTTTGTAAACCATGCCAAGAACCGGGTCCCAGAGGTTATTGTCTCTTGGTCAGGAGTGTAAAACCACAACCTGTCAGTCATTGTCAAGTGAACAATAGCCACAACTCTTGTCTCGGTTCTAATCCCAAATTGATACATTCAACATTCCAAAGTCGGCAGACATTTCTTTGATGTGAACTTGTGACCCAGAAATTGTGTCTTTTGCTGCCGTTGTCTTGTTTCTTTTTCTTTAAAACTAGTTTGCGCCGAATAAAAAGTTTTTCTGGGCCCCTGTGCGTGTTTTTTATGTGAATTTTTTTTTTGGTTACGCCAATGAAACTAAGACGACACCCCATTTAGCTTATTAGCAGATAAATTGGGCGAGTTTCCGTGGGAATTATAGCCAGGAGGGCGATTGGTGTTGCGCTCTTTAGAAGTCCACCGAGCACCGAAAGAATTCTTCGTCAGATTTACATGTCAACCGAGCATGGAGGAAGGATTCTTCCCCATTATCCGAAAGTAATGGTACCGAAGTAACAATCAGGAACGATTTTGCTCAAAACTTTGCATAGCAAACTGTGATGCAAAACTGAATTTGCATTGCAAAATAATTTTTTTGTATAGCAGTCTGTGAATTTTGTGTAGCAAATTTAAAAATGCTTTAAATTACAGTATGTAGTGTGCATAGGCAAAGGTATTTTTTTTTTTTAAGGCTTTACTGTTGTTTGATTCATAATATGAATGTCCAAATTTTACCAGAAATAATAATTTTTAGTGTCCGGAAATTGAGCCACAGGTGGTAAAAACTCACGTGTAACCGTTATTTCGCCAAATTGCAATCATTCATGAAAGTTAGTCCTCCGCCCATTTTCTTTTTTGTTTACATTATTATCGATCGCTAAAACAGAGGCAATATTATGAAACAAATTACCGATTATGACATGTTTGGGTGCTTTCAAAGTGAATTTCGCCGAGTGTAACGTTACTTTGTGGTATGATCAAGCTTGATTTTGATTTATTAAAATTCGTCAGGAAAATGAGTGGTTGAAACGCGATCATATTGTGTGTCAAATGATTCTAAATCTCACCACTACATAATTATATAAATGAATGCTCATTTTACACTTTTCAAAAACGCTTATTATAAAACGAAGTTAGTAACGTTTCTAGAGTTTGCTGAACACGGCCATAGTGATCGTATGAAATTTAAAGCGCACGCGAACTGAACACGGTACTATTGTGTATAGGGGTGGCTCAATTGCTCAATGTTCCAACCCCAAACCCAGGAGAAGAAAAAAAATAAACACGTGCAAGCTTTAAAAAATGGGCGGTTGTTGCGTGTTTTCCATTTCGGAATTTCGCCCGTAGTTAATTAATCAGCAGAAAAATAATGCATGCACATAGAAATTTAGGCATTGCGGGAAAAAACCTTTTCGGATTGTTGGAAAATAAAGTTGTGTTTACTGTTGCATTAACACCGTCGGCGTCGCGTGAAGCCATCGTTGAACACGTACGCCGCCTTCGACGTACTTCTGGACACACGGAAACAAACCCAGTCGGGACTGATAGCTCGATATGTTTTGGTCGGAAATATACATATAAACGTTATTTCGTGAAAGGTTTGTGAATATGATTTCAAAATGTTTATAAATCTGTCGAATTTGTCATAAAATCTATGGCGTATTGTTTGAAATTCCATCGCAGATTGCCCAAATTACATCGCGATTTTACGATGACAGGGGAAATCGTTCACTGCATTGACAATGGGACAATGGTGCACGGTAATTGGTCTATAGAAATCTTAGTATACTGCAGCTTTACAGATTTCAATGGAGACAAAGACAAAGGTGTGGAACAGGTTTACGAGTTCCCCCACACAACCACCCATGTGAAGCGAGCGCGTTTACACGGCCTCCGCCCAGCCGAACAAGTGTTGCACAATAACATCGCCAACGGCACGAAAGCACTGCCAAATGGCGTGTTTTCACATCGCCTGAAAGGACAATTGAAGCTTCCACAGCATGTGGTCACGCCTTCTGTGCACGCCACTTTACGCACGTGGCTGCTCGTTATCACGCCAACCGAGCATGCATACAAATATTCCCGAGTTTCTATGGCGTGTTTAGACGGCTCCGATCCACAGCGTAAAAAATTATGTGTGTACACGGCCTCCGACGCGAACTGGTTTTAATAAGTCTTAAAATTCCATGACTTTCCATGACTTTTAAATAAGTTTACCCTTTTCCATGACTTTCAAGGCCTGGAAAATGCAAAAGCAAAATTCCCTGACTTTCCAGGTTTTCCATGACCCGTACGAACCCTGTGGATACATGCGCTATAAAAGTCCACATTATTATTATTATTTATCATAAGGCAAATTTTTAGGAGCATGGCTACATGTAGGTTGCAACCAGTGAAAAGGAAATTTTAGTCCCTGGGCTCGAGTCTTAATCCTCACCTCTGGGAAATCCCGGAGTACTTCTGACATCTCGTTGCCGCGTTCCCCGCATCCTACGTAGACGATGACATCACTGTTGGAGTACTTGGATAGCGACTGGGAGATCACCGTCTTGCCGCAACCGAAAGCACCCGGGATGGCAGTGGTGCCGCCTTGCACACAACTACGCGGACAGAAGGGAACAATCAATTAAAAACAAGAATGCTTGATAATTGATATTCAGAGGTTAGTATCGCGATTGTTTGTTTTTCATTCACGCGTGATTGCTTTAGAGCCGATAACAACAGGTACGTACCCTTTTACAAGTGTCACGATAAATCACAAATTCATTTGCAGAGCATGTACACGCATGTACTTCTGAAGTAGTTCGCTTTTGTTTCTCACTTCCGAAAGCTGAAAAGACTGTCCTAATTTCATTTCCATGGAATTTCTGACTTGACTCCCAATGGCAAATTTTTTAAATCGTGATTTTCCGATATCTCGATAACTTGAAAAGCTTTTCGATATCGTAATCGCATAAAAAAAGTTCATCATGATTTTCGATATTATCGTGTTATCGCCCAAGTTTACCTCCTTCTAAGTGTTAAAAATCATAATTTTTGATTGAGGATTAAATGTTATAAGTTTTTTATTCAGCACAGACCGTCAGTAATGGCACAAGACATTATTTTTTCACTCAATTTTATTTTGTTTTATTGCTGAAAATGTCTGCACGTCGGACAGAATCGATAGAAATAAGTTTTTCCACAAATCTGAAGAATACATGTACACACTTTTGGAACATGCCAATCTGTACAGTTTACGGCATTGGAAACTATGATTTTGCGGACCCGATTTTTTTTTCTTCCAAAATTTGAGTGTAGGTCCGTAAGTTATTAATAAAAAAAAAGGCCTTCAGGAAAAAATTTACAAAAACTTACGGAAATAAAGCATCTAAGACTCTCTGACCGGTGAGGAGAGGATAATTTGCCGGCAGTTTCTCGGAGACGGGTCGCATCTGACGTACCGGCCAGACTTGCAACATGCTGTGTTTGGTTACTTGCCCGTCAAACTCGGTTTCCAGGATAACATCCTGACAGAAAGAGACAAGACGAAAATTAGCCATGCAAAATATCGAGTGCTGGGGCTGAGTGGCCGAGTATAAGCCAGAATTTGAAAATAGAGTGTCTGAGAGTATTCTTTGAAAAACAGGGTGTTCAAACAATTGATTTAATTTGGACCTTAGACCAACGTGTGTATAGCACTGTATACTCGGTGCTTTCCGAGTGTATGTGAAAAAACTACACAGGCAACTTGGGCGGGATTCGAACCCACAACCTCCTGCTTACTAGTGCAGATGTCTTAACCTCTCGACCACCGAGCTTGCCCGATGACGGTTGGATGTCCAAACGTTTAACTCACAATACTTCTGCATGTGCGGTACAAACCAAACACATCGTCCATGGGGTGCCATGGCCGAGCGGTTAAGTGCATTGGACTCAAGTTCTGATGGCTGAGTCATCAAAATGTGGGTTCGAGACCTGGCGGCGACCATGGTACTTGTGTCCTTTATCAAGACACTTTACTGTAATTGCTTCTTTTCACCCAGGTGTATAAATGGGTACCTGTGAGGGTAGAGATGGTTATTGTGTTTGATTAGCCCTATAGCGCCAAAAGGTTGCACATTGGCTGTATACTCCCCAGGGAGCTGAGAAAGATTATAGGAATGATATTGGCCCAGTGACCAGGGGTAATAATGTAAAGCGCATTGGGACATTATGTGAAATGCGCTATATAAGAATGGAACATTATTATTATTATTATTTTATAGCAAACAGGGCGTCCAAAAGACACCCAAAGGTATAGACCTTATGCATATGACGTCGCAAACTGAAGGTCGCCCCCTTTCAGAGGCAAACGAAGGTCACTCATTGGTTCATGTATGCGCGCTGTGCGTGCGTATACGCACAGCGCGCATACATGAACCAATGAGTGACCTTCTCTAGCCTCTGAATGAAGGCGATATTCAGTTTGTGACATTATCTGCATGAGGTCTATTACTGGCTAACATGCACAGTGGTATTCTGTGCATCAGACTTGTGTTCTAGGGCCAATTTTATAAAGCTGCTTGGTACTTAACATAAAAAAAAAAACGCTTACCAGAAATATTTGCTTAGCAGATTTTCTTGGTTACCAGCCAAACTTGCACATAAAGTGATTGCACTTCGGCTGGTGGTCTGTTTGATTTTAACGCTTAGCGAATATATTTGCAGGTCTATGAAATTGGCCGCTGGTGGTCGAGCAGACAGAAGGCGGGTTCTGAATCTTAGCCAAGATGGTCAGGGAGGAACTCGTGCTTATCAGCAAGATACCATGAATTGCTTAACTCTCCACCCAACAATATAAATTGGTTAACTGTAATGGCCTGAACATTGGCCAGGAGGTTGGAAATGATCCAGCGATTACTTTAACCCTAACCACCCGAAATCCTGCAAAATCCTCCAAGGGGCACTTTTTGGGAAAAACGCAGCACTGTTGGAAATTGGTACTTTCACCTCTTCAAATGGGGCAAAATTACTACCTGGCAAGAAGTACAGGCCATAAGTGCTGAATATGAAAGATCAACGAAAATGCATGGTGCATTTTGAAGATGAGGGCATGTTTCCAAAAGTGCACTGACGGATTTTGGAGGATTCAGGAAGGTTCCTAGCCAGAATACCTATAGAGGGTTAGGGTTCAGGAAGGTTCCTAGCCAGAATACCTATAGAGGGTTAGGGTTCAGGAAGGTTCCTAGCCAGAATACCTATAGAGGGTTAGGATTCAGGAAGGTTCCTAGCCAGAATACCTATAGAGGGTTAGGGTTCAGGAAGGTTCCTAGCCAGAATACCTATAGAGGGTTAGGGTTCAGGAAGGTTCCTAGCCAGAATACCTATAGAGGGTTAGGGTTCAGGAAGGTTCCTAGCCAGAATACCTAGTGGGGGTTAGGGTTAATAAGCCTGATGACCAGGGACCAATTTCAAAAAGCTGCACTTCAGAAGAAAGAATTATTTCACTTACAGTAATGTCGTAGCTACCAGGTGGTGCCATCCACTTGACTGTTCCACGGCATTTAGAAGGAAGCATCAATCGATGTTCTATGAGGGAGTTTTCATGAACAATGCCGTAGAAATCCCCTCCAGTTATATGACTACCCACCTGTTTGCAAAAGAAATCGAAACCTTCTGAAAATGCTGGAAAAACAACAATCGGTGGAGGTTATGTTTATTAACCCTCACCATGCTGGACACCACAGAATGCAACGGCTATGCAATCTTCATCGAGACAATCACCTGCATCCAGAT
>CM055816.1:55457278-55659778 GCA_029582265.1 Zoroaster sp. YZ-2022 | reverse complement strand
CCCGTTCGTAGTACTGGGTCACCAACAGTGAGACCGGCTGTATCAACAACAAACTCATTAAGGAATGATCATCAGAAACCCACTAGAAACGCACTGACCACCCTTTACTTTAAGGATTTACGCAAGAATTTAGCAAGCTCAGGAATTGCCTTTAACCCTAACCTTCCCAAATCCTCCAAAATCCTCTTTGCTAAAGTAAAGGATTTTGAAGGATTGAGGTTACATGCTACATGCTCTTTGCTAAAGTAAAGGATTTAGGAGGATTGAGGTTACATGCTACATGTACATGCTCTTTGCTAAAGTGAAGGATTTTGAAGGATTGAGGTTACATGCTACATGCTCTTTGCTAAAGTAAAGGATTTAGGAGGATTGAGGTTACATGCTACATGCTCTTTGCTGAAGTAAAGGATTTTGGAGGATTGAGGTTATTGGGCATATTTGCCTTTCCATGGTACATGTACATCCATGTTTGTTGTAGTGATTGCAAGGTTAGTGCTTGGGTCAGTGGACACTGTTTATTGCTCCATGCATGCAGGGAGGGTCCCTGGCCATGTACATGCATCACAGATTAGAAACACATGTGTGCATACAATGTACATGTCATGTGGTTGCTTTACTACTGAAGTATTTTGGAGGATTCAGGTTATGTGTAAGTAAATGAACCTAGGGAGTAAGAGTTAACCCTCCTTCTCTAGCTGCACTTTAGTGGGAAGTTGCTATAGAGGTCAAAACTAGTCAACTGCCTGTTTTTGACTGTTGACCCAAATGTGCACACAGGGACATTTTTGACTGGTTTTTACTGTCATTTTGACCACACTGAACAATACCAGACAATGCTTTTGCCAGTCAAAAACGGTCGACTCATTTTGACCTGTAAATGTACTTACTACACGTAAGGTTTGACAGTGTTTGACTTTTAAGTGCACTAGATATACCTTGGCAAGTATATCAACATTTTGACTGTTTTTGACCCTTGTAGTAGTAGGAGGGTTAAGTGCACTAGATATACCTTGGCAAGTATATCAACATTTTGACTGTTTTTGACCCTTGTTAGTAGTAGGAGGGTTAAGTGCACTAGATATACCTTGGCAAGTATATCAACATTTTGACTGTTTTTGACCCTTGTAGTAGTAGGAGGGTTAAGTGCACTAGATATACCTTGGCAGGTATATCAACATTTTGACTGTTTTTGACCCTTGTAGTAGTAGGAGGGTTAATCTATGTGTTGTAAACACTCAAAATCTCATTAACCCTAACCTTTCCAAATCGTCCAATATCCTCTTTGCATATGTACATGTACATGTAACTAAAGGATTTTGAAGAATTGAGGTTATTAGGAAATTGCAGTGGTGAAGGATTTTGAAGGATTGAGGGCAAATGTGATTATTTCCTTGGTGGATAATGGAGGATCGAGGTGATCAGGCTATATTTGACATTAGATGAAAATGGAGCATTGAGGTTACATTGTACAATGTTGGTCTGTGCAAAAAAATGATTCTGGAGGATTGAGGTTATTAGGACTACTTGCCTCTTGGTACATGCACATCAAGGTTTATTGTAGTGATTGCAAGGTCAGTGCTTGGGTCAGTGGGCACTGTTTATTGCTTCATGCATGCAGGGAGGGTCCCTGGCCATGTGTGCATACATGTACATGTACATGTAGTCTGCATACACGTGTGTATGATGATATCAAAAGGATACAGGTTTCCTCATAAACTTGGATTGTAGCAAACTCTCCCTCCAATCGGATGATCTCGCCTACCAACTCATTGTGGCCAACGCGTACAAGCTCGTACATAGCAGCTCCAGACATCTTCTCTGCAGTAACAACTGATTTACACACACACACACAAAAATACAGGATATTATATAGATATCATTCACAGCTAGCAGGTTAATCCTGAAAAATGGGTCTCCCTTTGGTCTAGAGGACAAAGCCCTCCTGAAACTCCTGGATGTTTAATTTTGGAGAATTTACAGACTCTCCACATCCCCACAAACATACTACATGTATAGCAGCTCCTGACATCTTCTCTGCAGTAACAACTGATTCACACACACACACACACACACACACACACACAGTCACGCACCGTAGTTGTGGGGACATATACACGTTATTCTACAAGGAATCGGGGACCTAAAACGTTGTGGGGACATGAAAATGTCCCCACAGACACTCGTTCTTGCCTTCCCTTTTGTTATAAGTCCCCACAACCTTGCCAGTGCTCGTACACACACACACACACACACACACACACACACACACACAGTCACGCACCGTAGTTGTGGGGACATATACACGTTATTCTACAAGGAATCGGGGACCTAAAACGTTGTGGGGATATGAAAATGTCCCCACAGACACTCGTTCTTGCCTTCCCTTGTGTTATAAGTCCCCACAACCTTGCCAGTGCTCGTACACACACACACACACACACACGTGTGTAAACACCGGCATTCGGGGACTTCCTTTGTCAAATTCCTTTGTCCAAAAATACGGGGACGGATTGTTCTCCATTGTGAGAGCAACCGGGGACCATTGTCCCTTTTGTTATACGTCCCCGGTTTGAATGCGCTCACACACGCACACACACACACACAAAAATACAGGATATTACATAGATATTATTCATCAATCCAAATAGTAGATAATGGCCTTACATTTCGAACCTAGAAGGTTATTTCTCAATGGCATATTTGTTTTTTTCCTTTGAGAAAGAACCCGTTATGTTCAAAACATAAGGCCATTAACTTAACCCTCCTACAATCGGTGCAATTTTTGAAACAACCCCATTCAGGCCACTCCAAGCCATTAGCTGTTGCCAGTGGCCTCCTATTGGTTACCCTTCTGTGCACTGTCACACCACTGAGATTACAGGGTAAGGTGGTCTCCCATTGATACATTGCAGGCCATACTAATATGTTCAAACATTTACAGTGGCCTTGGGTGACACACAGTTGATTTTGTAAGATTACTTGGAAAGGACAGCAGGGTTGTACTAAAGGTTGGTGAAGAACATATTGAAAATTTAGTGGATCGGAGTGGCCTCCATGTGTCGGAGGGTTAACTACTATTTGGCATTCATACATGTACTACAGGTCCTTTAGTTTGGTAAGCAGTTTGCAATCAGCTAATTCTCTATGTATTCATAAATGCCCATGCAGTTAAGACTGGATACAACTTGATCAAGTGGGGGTGTCTGTAATAACAACCAACCAGCAAGCATGCGGGTCTACCACCAGCTGTAGGCACATGTAGGCATGGGTCGCCGGATTGAACCAATCAGAGTGTAGAAATTGCATTCGTGTCACCGCAGACTCAACTCATGGGATCACGCAGACTCAACTCATGGGATCACGCAGACTCAACTCATGGGATCAGTTGGCATTTCAACCATTCTCAAATGTGGATTGTTCAGTTTTTCATTGGCTCTTGTTTTTTTTTCAATACAAATAACATTGGATTTTGAAATGAGCATTTATGAATAACCCTAACTCCTTAGACAACAACTTAGGCAGTTGGAGGATTTTGAAGGATTTTTATTGTTCACTAACAATGCTTAGGGAGTTAGGTTTAATAATTGGTCTTTTTTCACAGCATAAAGACCTCGGAGTCGTGGCCGGAGTCGTGGTTGGAGTCGTGGTTGGAGTCGTGGACGGAGTCGTGGCCGGAGTCGTGGTTGGAGTCGTGGCCGGAGTCGATAAGGGACCTCACCTTTAGCTCAGTCCATGTTCAGGCCTGATACTATACAGAGGCAACGGAGGCAATTGCCTTGGTACACCCTGGTCATTGCTTTGGTGCCCCTTGAAGTGTTCCAATAGAAATTTACATTTTCCTCATAGAGGTGCCCTTAACCTAGCTTAAATTGCCTTGCCCCTACCAATAGATAGTATCAGGCCTGCATGCTCTTTTATTTATTTATTTTTGTTAAATAAAAACGACACCAGATAGTGAAATGGGCATTCATGAATGGCATACAAGTTTAACCCATTGGACTTTTCCCACAAGATCAAGGCCTCTGGGTCCCGGCCTGAGTTGATAAGGCCTGAGTCGACAAGTCTAAACTCATTCAAAATTTCACTTAAGGATTATCTATTTCCATGATGCTTTATTATACTTAAATTATTGCTGTACTGTTCATATCTGCGCTTTGTATCCTTAGGAAAAGGCGCATTATAAATGCAAGTTTATATGCAAGTTTGCATTATAAATGCAAGTTATTATTATTATTATTATTAAGGGCGCCAAGCCTTTCGGTCTGTCAGCTCGGTTCATGTGACAAAATTTCATTTCCCGAAATGCACACATACTTACCAGGGCCCGACACCGCGTGCACATAGCCATACTCACTCTCCTTCTCTGCGTCACGGACCTTAGGAAGTTTGTCAAACTGTGACATTGTTCAATCTTGAGATAAACCTAGAAAACAAACAACGCAGAGGGGGAAAAAAAATCAAATTGTGAACATTGTTCAATATTTTCTGTTGCGTTTTGTTGCATTCAGCAGGGTGTCTGCGAAATGCCTGAAGGGGAATTTGTGGAATTTCATTTTTTCATTTGAAAATTGCTGTTTGGCTTGAGGAAAGGAAAAATTACACATTTCTCAAAATAATTGTGAGAAGCATGATTCTACAGTAAATGCATTGTACGTCCTAATTTCCGGTGGGTCTTGGCATGAAGCCATTTTGGCACTTTACTGTTAAACCAAGTTTTTGAAAATTGAAAATATATTACTACTCAAAACAATTTAGGGAACAACGGATTTTTAACATCAAATAGGTTTGAAATGTTCCATGAACCGGGATTTTCATTTGCAACCCCCTCTCTCTTTCAGTAGTCATGTCATGAAATGTGTAATCACTACATGCATCCTTTATCATCTGTTTCAACGTGCAGTTGTTATTCATCAATTCTGTGAAACATTGTGTTTATCTGAAATAAATGATCTTGCAAACTGAGATTATTCCGGTGTTCCCTAAATTGTTTTGAGTAGTATATCTGTTTTGGTTTGCTTTCTTCTATTAACCTTAACTTCCTAGGCCCATTTGCTTAAAAACACATTTCAACCTGAATCCTCCAAAATACTTCAGTACTAAAGCAAGCACATGACATGTATGCACACATGTGTTTCTAATCTGCGATATATGTACATGGCCAGGGACCCTCCCTGCATGCATGGAGCAATAAACAGTGTCCACTGACCCAAGCACTGACCTTGCAATCACTACAACAAACATGGATGTACATGTACCATGGAAAGGCAAGTATGCCTAATAACCTCAATCCTCCAAAATCCTTCACTTTAGCAAAGAGCATGTACATGTAGCATGTAACCTCAATCCTTCAAAATCCTTCACTTTAGCAAAGAGCATGTACATGTAGCATGTAACCTCAATCCTTCAAAATCCTTCACTTTAGCATATTATGAGGATTTTGGAAATGATTTAAGGAAATGATCAATGTTGTGATGAAAACAAACATTTCCAGAAATTGCTGATAAAATAATGAAAAAACGTGGGCAAGACTTCTTTAGGCATTTTTAAACATTATTATTTGTTTGGCCAACCAGTGATACATACATGTACATTGTACATGTAGGCCTACAACATACCAGACCAAATTTCCCATACATTAAGTATGGTAGCTACATGTACATAAGAGAGGCCGCACAAATCGGGCAAACATTCATCATACATGCACATGTACCCCTAGATGTGAAAAAGTCGTTTAAAACACAGCATGGCAGAAATCCAATCGATCCAGTAATTTTGGCTGCAATTGGACATTGTTTCATAGCAAAAAAATAATAATAAAAAATATAAAAAAATTAATATCTATAGACAATGGTACACTACATGAAGTGTATGATATCTGATATGATATTCAGTCACAGTGGACTTTGGGATGTAAACATGAGAACAGAATTGAACACCTGTTTTGATAATTGTGTTCAGTTGAATTTGGAGAAAGAAACAAAGATAAAGAAATGATAATTAAACAGAAAACAATTTCATTCAAAACATTTTGCTGATTCTGTTATAAATTACTGACATTTTACTAAAAGGGTACTGGCTTTAAAGGGACAATATAGTCACGATCGGAACAGACTTTCAACAGGGCATGGAATCGGTGTTCTAGTTCAAGATGAACACAGTTTTAATCCAAAAATTAGCACTCCGATTCCATGCCCCGTTGATCGTGACAATATTCTCCTACAGTAGTACATGTACATGTACCATTGGCCCTGTGCAGCGATGGATCGTGTATTAACCCTCCTACTTCTGGTACCTTTTTCATACAAGTTGATGCACCATTTGAAACCATTCGCTTTTGTGGTTTTGAATGGTGAAATAACTGTGTACAGTATTGATTTCCCCAAATGGTTTTGAATGGTAGGTCAGCTAATACAAAACCTTGTTTGGATCTTTCCAAATGGTAGTACAGCTAATACAAAACCTTGTTTGGATACTTCTAAGTGGTGAATCAATGGACCCTCTATGCATTTGAATGGATTTGAATGGTAGTAAAGCTTGCTACCAACACTGTTCAAATGGTATCACCATGTGTGTACAAAACGAATGGGCATTTTGGTAAGTGGAAATTTTGAATGGTTTCAAATGGTCAAACAGTAGGAGGGTTAAAAACACACAAACACAGTCTTGAACCAAGACTACTTTTACGTTATATTTCAATTTATTTTAGCAGCCTTGTGGCCAACCAGTGTAATAATTTTGAAACAATTTTGAAACGTTAACGTTAATGACTGATGTTTTACTTAGTTAATATTGGGTAGAATGTCGTATACGACTGCCACTTTTTCTCAATCAATATAACCAATAATGTAATCTTACCTACCCAGTAAGGTGGAGAACATATGGATGATGATGGATACTTATTTAGGATATTTATTTTATGAAAAATCGGGCATTTTTGGTATACGATGACTTCCTCAGTCATGTCAGTCAGATCTTGTCAATTCCCCTGTTAGTGACCAACACAGTCATTGTACATGCTCAGTGGCAACTATAATAGGATCCTTCTATTTTCTGAAAGGGAGGATGTTTTTACAAGGGAAATAAGGTCCGAAAACCATCATAAAAGTGGATTTTAAAGATAGTTTTCGCTTTCTGTACCCCGGAAAATCGATAGAATAATTTTTTAACTAGTAATTAGTGGCTGAAAAAAATTCCCCCCAAAAACCTTTAAAAGTGGCAGTCGGATACGACATTCTTTCCTTAATATATAATAGTGACTAACTGTTAACGTTATTGAAACACCAATAAATAAAGTCAACAAGAATTGCGATGCAGAACTGGGGAAATTACTTTACTTTATTTTAGTTTTAGTTTTAGGAGTAAGAAACTGTTTTATGATCATTCTAGGGCCAATACACTGGACTCCCTCCGTATCCTTGGTCCTATCCCCACGTACATGACGTACAAAAAAGGGGCGATTTTTCATCTTTTGATCTGAGGACGATCAGAGGACGATCTGAGGACGATCAGAGCATACTGATCGAAACGTCGAGTTGTACCCCCAGTTCTTTTCAGAACTAATTACTACAATTGAGATTCTACATGGTGTCACCGCAATTAGTCTTACTTATCTTTTGATCTGCTGATTATTAGGCCTACAATCTAAAATTTTGTGATTAGGTAAGCTTGCCCAAACAAACACTTTTGGCATAAAGTTCACAATTGTGAGATTGGTAATTTTGGTGAAATATTAATTTTATTATTATTTTTTTTTTAATTTCAAAAAGTGTTTCGAAAATTTTAAGTGAGCTATCCCAGAGGCCAGAATAATGGATTTTATGCCAAAACTGTCTGCTTGGGCAAGGTTACATTTATAATTACTAAACTTTAACAGTTAGGTTGTAATAATTAGCAGATCAAAAGTTGAAAAAAGGAAAATCGCTCCTTTTGACATTTTGTGTACATGTGGGACTAGGGAAAACAAATACGGAGGGAGTCCAGTGTATTGGCCCTAGAATGGGCTACAGCATCAGGTGATGATGTGATGATGTGCCACACTTGGGCTATGCTATGGCTAGGCGGCTATGGCTAGGCCGTAGGCGGCTAGGCGGCTAGGCGGCTAGGCGGCTAGGCGCTAGGCGGCTAGGGGCCTAAACGATAAATATATTATCACTGACTGCATTAAAACACATTCACTGATGCAGCCCCATTTCTTCATTCATCATGCCAATGGCAATGGCCCGGCAAAACATGCAAACAAAATAAAATCAAAATCCAGATCACTAAGGAAATGACGACCAAATGTTTATTTATGTGTCAACTGTAAGTGTAAATACATGCAAATATTACCTTTGAAAATTATATAAAATGTTTATTTTTGTGAATTTCTACATACCAATTCACCAGCCTGTGTTCAGACGAGTCGATCAATGGATTTTAATTTCCAAAATCATGTGATTAACTATTCGCGCAACACACACCTACAGTAAGGAGCCCAAAGTCTCCATTGATTACGTACTCTTTGATTGAAATTGGGCTATCAATAAGATACAAAACGGCACTTTAATCGCCCAATAGATCTTGTACCTAGTCGCCGTATACACTATCTTTATGAGAAAGGGTCGACCAGGCTGATGAAGCAGGTGACCAATTTCTGGATATGACTCAAAACGAGAGATGACATAATAATAGGCATGTTGTCAGGATACCAGTTTCCGTACGTGCTTGTGAAACTTCCAGTCCACCAGGTCCAGGACACAGGACTTTTTTCCCTGGAAAATTTTCGATCGTTTTGTTTCAAATTCAAGCATGTCGAGCAGTTAGTGAAATTACCCAGTTATTATTTCATTCTTAAGACCAGTGTTCTTACTGTGAATTGTTACAAAGAGGTTTATCGGTTCACACAGAATACAAATCATGACACGGTGAGTCATTTCGTTGTGAGTTGAGTGTGCTAGACATGCCAGTCATTTTGTCAGTACAGTGAGTGCATGCGGTGATGTCATTGTCAGTGTCATGATTTATGTTGAAGGTCGTAAAGAACGGTCCTACTAAAAACCAACAACTCACGACAACTGACGACAACTGACGATAACTCACAACAACTCACGACAACACGTTCTAAATGCACAGAAAACTCAAAAATAAAGTTATAAATATGTTTATAACTTAAGTAACAGACAGTGGCATACATAAAGAGTTTCAGTTTTGGCTATCTTCAGTTTTTGAAAATGTGGTTTTAATTAGCAATAAAAATTATTTTGTTCGCTGCAATAATGCGTTAGTATTGGCTGCCATCAACGCAAAAGGACTGTACCATTAAATTATGTCAAAGGGTGAAATTATTTTGTCGGCCTATGCCAGGCAGGAGGGGAAGTCTTTTGTTGTATTTTTATGGAGTGTAAATTGTAAAACAATAACAATGAAAATTACAATCATGTATAATTATATTTACAGATGTAGAAAACATTATACAAATTTTTGTGAAGTAGGCTATTATTATACAATGTAGGTCTGGTATTGTCACTGCCACTAAGTGCCAGGAAATATTGTTAAGTTTATTTATATTTATATATTTATTTATTGATATTTATATATTGATATTGATATATTTATATTTATATATTTTATATTTATATTTATATATTTTATATTTATATATTTATTTATATATATTTATTTTTATATTTACATATATTTATTTATTTATTTATATTTATTTATTTATATTTATTTTTATTTACTTATTTTTATTTATTTATTTTTTATTTATTTATTTATTTATTTATTTATTTATTTATTTATTTATTTATTTATTAATTATTAAATTTTTTTAAGAAAATGTAAATGTTTTCTGAAGCTCTTAATCATGATTGACATCCCAGTGGTGATCAAGTAGTTCTTTATCGGTGAATCAAAGAGTCCTATATGTGTTGCTGCTGAGCAATTAATTTTCGCCATAAGTATGAATGACAGCTGTCACGATAGTTGGTCTATACTTTATAAAACTCTTCTGACAAAATTTATGTTTTCTTATTCATTCAACAAGTAACTGTCTGCATTGTCAGAAAACTACATTACAGTAGGTCAAAAACATCACAAGAACAACCATGACTTTTAATTTTGTTCAAACTTTATTCGCAGATTAGTAAACATTCACAAGAACAATAATAATAATAATAATAATAATGTATAGATTTATATAGCGCACGTATCCACCAACTAAGTGGCGCTCAAGGCGCATTATATTATTATCCCTGCTCATAAGGCTCATACGGCTCATAAATCATTCCTGAAACCATCTCAGCTCCCTGGGGAGTATACAACTCAATTGCTGCCATTTCTAGCGCATATAGAGCAAACCATCTCTGCCTTCACAGGTACCCATTTAACCCCTGGGTGGAGAGAAGCAATTATGGTTAAGTGTCTTGCTCAAGGACACAAGTGTCACGGCCGGGGCTCGAACCCACAATCTGCTGCTGGCAACACCAGAACTTGAGTTCAGTGCGCTAGACCGCACGACAATCCACTTTACGTGCATTATACAACACACGGGACCTACGGCTTTACGTCCCATCCGAAGGACGAAGCAATTATGGTTAAGTACCTTGCTCAAGGACACAAGTGTCACGACCGGGGCTCGAACCCACACCCTGCTGCTGGCAACACCAGAACTTGAGTTCGGTGCGCTAGACCGCTCGGCCACGACACTCCATATACAAACAAGTTTAATCAAAAGTAACCTTTTTTAACTTCGTGGAGCAGAATAAATATTAAAAAGTACAACCATTTTCACTATATTTTGGATTTATTGAATTTATTTAAACCAGTCGGCCTAAAACATTGTTAAAACTTACAAGGTCAATATAATACACTTTATATTAGCATTTTACAAAATAAAATACCAGGACACAATATATACTACAAACATAAAATTATTTATAACCATTGTACATGAAAATAATTTTGTGCACGGGCACACGGACACAGCCCGCGTTATGATGTCACCCGCTTTGTAGTCTGGTTTACTTTCACCCTTTCACATAATGGTACAGTCCTCTTACGTTGCACAAGCAAGATGGCGGCCAATACTACTGCAGCGATGAAAATCATTTTTTATTGCTAATAAACCACATTTTCAAAAACTGAAACCCTGTATGTATGTCACTGTCCCTTATATGAGTTATAAACATATTTTTAACTTTATTTTTGAGTTTTCAGTGCATTTAGAACGTGTTGTCGTCAGCTGTCGTCAGTTGTCGGTTTTAGTAGGACCCGTAAATAATGCCAGTTATTTCGGCACCTGATTAACTCGGCACACACACTTTCAGAAATGCACTGCGGAATTCCAACTTATATTATTTTTAAAGGGTGTTTTCACAAATTGTTGACACAAAACAATCAAATGAACGTTACTGCAGGCCTTAACATTTAACAATAGACCTTATGCATATGATGTCACAAACTGAATATCACCCTCATTTAGAGGCTAGAGAAGGTCACTCATTGGTTCATGTATGCGCGTTGTGCGTATCATTTGCCTCTGATAGGGGGTGACCTTCAGTTTGCGACGTCATATGCATCAAGGCTGTAAGGTCTATAACACTAACGTGTATAACATTTTATAACACTTATCGTTAGTACATGTATGTTAGTAATGCCAATGTAATTTGTAAAAATAACTTAATCATTGGAAAGAAGGTAGAATACAATCTGCCACTTTTCTATCCAAATTGGCAAATATGACAAATATCACAGATTTTCCTTTAACCCTTTCAACTCGGCCCTGTGTAAAAATCGATCGCCGGCGATCGATAAATTTGGAAGCTTGTATTTTTTGTTTGCCGCCCTCTGTTTGCTTATGTTTGATACCAATTTGTAGCTTATTAGACTTTTTGTAGCTTATCAAGTTTGTTTTGTGATTGAACGTAATGGGTCTTGAGGGTGATACGCGAAGGACACCACACCGCATGCTTTTCGTGAACGTTCGGTCAATGTGTTTCACGCGTTAACGTTAACATTAGACGTGAGAGTCACATTCCTGCCGCCGTATTCCAGTAAAATGCCTGTGTGAAAGTGTAAGTCAAATGCAGATGGCACATATCATCAAAAGAAGAGATTTTTCCTTAGAAATTGATGTGAAGTTTTACAAATTTTTGTTCTGTTGTGGCAATGCATGAATACACATGTACATGTACATTTCCAGATACAGTGAGTTACTCATTACTGCAAAATTTGCACCAAAATATGCCAAATTTACGTTATTATTCTTGCCTATTATAGTATGAAAAATAAATACAATTGGATTTTTTTAAATTACTTATGCATGGAATGAGAGTTGTTCTTTGAAACCATGCATTCAAATCACTCCTAACCATAGTGCATCATATACTATTTACCCAAAACTCACAAAAAAACATTAAAATTACCCCAAAATTTGGTATTAAAAATGGCTGCCATTTTCAGGGGGGGGGGGGGTACAATAAGAAAATGTTTAACCCCCAAAAATAATGCCCAAATCATCGGCATTCAAATGGTATATAACTTATTCAAATATCTAGACAAATTTCACAAAATATTTTGCAAGATTTAAACTTTGTCAAAAAAAGCTAAAAACAGTGCTGAGTTTAAAGGATTAAAAGATGATAGAGGACTAACGTTAGCCCTGATAGGACCCTATCTGCAGTTCAATGTACACTTCTGATAGGGTACTGACCAAGAGTACTTTTCAATCGTATACCTGTAACGTTTGCAGTGAATTATCTCCTTTTTTACTTGTCCTACCAGTGTGGCATGGACCTGAATCCTTAGCCACACGTTGGTTCCATTGGCGCTAACACTAACAGTCGGGATTTTGTAAATTCTTAGCACTCAAATTGACAATATTTGCAGCTATTTTGACACGCTAGATACGTTCCTTACTTGTTGAACTATCCAAGCGGCCAAACAAAAAAAATCATGATTTTACTTACATTTATATTTCATGACATAACCTATGGCCCGAAAATATTACACGACGATCAGCAGTTTGCAGATTTCAACGAGGACGGCCATCTTAAATTTATGAAGAGAGGTCAACGGAAAAACAACTTGCGCGCGCAACAATTTTTTGACGGCTGTTATGTTGACCCTAACGCACTAGACCCTAGTTGCTGAGTACCATCCTCAATCCTTCAAAATCCTCCGATTGCCCTACCCCAAAAAATGCATTCATCCTCAATCCGCAAAAATCCTCCAAAATTTTGCGCTACAGTGTATGTTCAAAATGAGTGGTACTCGCCTCCTCAATCCTCCAAAATCCTGTAACCATAAAACAGTACTGGGAAGGGGAGGGGGAGGGAATGGCTCATACATGTACCATTGAATTGACTATGCGTTATTGCAGTCGTATTCAAGCAATCATAATCATTGCCTTGAGGAAAGGGAGTGGGGTAGGGACGGATGGGTAGGGAATGGTAATGGATAGGGTAGGGTAGGGGTTGGGATTTTTTTAATTTTTTATTTGGGTGATGGGTGGGATGTGGTGTTGGATCTCGGGTTGGATGCTCGACTGGATGCGGGGTTTGATTTTGTTCAAATGTGAACTGGGGCGAGTTGCAGTTTTCACTCGTATTTATAGGAAAACTGGCTGGCATATTACATAACATTACATAATAACAAAACCTACCATTGGCTGAAAGTTTCATTTCAATGCAAAATTTCATTCATAATATTACATAATTTCACAAAAGAAACTTCCCATATAATACTTACCTGACAATAAATGGAACTGTCCACAAGCTTTACAACTACCCAATGTGAAATATAAGCTTAGGTCAGGACACAGTGCAGTAAGGGGAGTACCTTGTTTATGACCAGTAATAACTATAAACAATGGGAGACTTGTCCTTGAAACAATGGTACACAGTGTAACGTCTGTCTGTGTACTGGTACACTAGGTCACACATGTGTGACCTAGTGTACCAATACATAGACAGACTACCACTGTGCATTAGTACTACTGGCTGCATGTACTGTACATGTACAGCACTGTGAAACAGCACTATAACTTCTTAACTGCCTCTTGGAGAAACGATTTTTGCTGACAGATTTCTAAAAAAAGAAAAGAAAAAAAGGGGATTTCTCCGACATTTCTCAGAGCAATGGCCAATCTGTGTACAAACTTTTCATGCTGTACATCAAGCAATGACTTGGGGGTCAGAACATCGATTGCATGGCAGAACCTCTCTTTAAATCGCCCGCACTGTTAAGTAAAGTCCTGTCGCCCTTGCACAATTGATGTTCTGACCCCAAGGACGATCAGACAGACATGACTGAGGAAGTTATCGTATACCAAAAATGCCTGATTTTTCATTTAACAAATATTCTGGAATAAATATTAAAGTATATGTCCATCCATCATCCGTATGTTCTCCACCTTACTGAGCAGGTAAGATTACATTATTGGTTATAATGAATGAGAAAAAGTGGTGGTTGGATTTAACATTCTACCCAAAAAATAAGTTAGATTTCAAATTAATTTATTTCACAGTGGCTATTATAGTAGTTATCTCATGTTACTATACCTCATACATATTCATCATTGAGAGTCAAATTCTCACAGGTCCATTCACCATCATGTGCCAGATGCTATTTTGGCTGTTTACCAAGCGCCCACGAGTATTCACGCACAGGGTAAATATGCATGCGTAGTAGTTTAACGCATATGCATTTAACTACTAGCATGCGCTTTATGTAGCAATCGGGGGGGGGGGGGGGACAGTCGCACGGGTGTAGTACGCACGCGCGAACATCGCCCTAGCTACATACACATGAAAAGATGGCGGCACACGTAAATGTCAATTTGCGTTTTCCCGAGCTCAATGATGCCGAACTAGAGAATATGTATGAGGTATAGTAAAACAAATATAACATGGTTTATTTCGGGTGGACAGTCGATATTAGCTCCCCTCGGTATTGGAAGTTGACAAACTAGTTTGTCAACTTCCAATACCTCGGGGAGCTAATATCGACTGTCCACCCTCAAACCATGTTATATTTGTATACTTCTCTATAGGGAATGCACTTGGCATGACATAACACTGTGCTTTGTTTAATTTATTTTTTTAATTTTTAATTTTTTTTTTAGGTATAATTTCTTTTATATTTTTGTAAACCCTTTCCTTTGACTCATAGGGGAAGGATAGAACTAGGTTCAATAACGCCACACAACATCAAACAGCTCAAGAGATTAAACTCGGTTGTATTCCCCGTATCCTACAATGACAAGTTCTACAAGGATGTTCTGGATGTAGGAGAACTTGCTAAATTATGTACGTATTTCCCTAAAGTGTTGATGCATTAATATAATCTGCAGTGAAGGATAGTTTATTATATTGTCACGATCAGAGCAGAAAATCAGGTCCTAGTTCAAGATGAACACAGTGACTGAAAATTGCTGGCTCATTTATGCAGCAGCAGCGGTAAATATGACCTTATCATGTGGGATATTATTTTCCGTCACTGAGTTAATCTGAAACTACAACTCCGATTCCATGCACTGTTGATTGTCATGATATTGCCCCTTTAACTGGAAGTTCAAAATTGTATTCATCATGGAAATTAAAAATATACATGAAATTATTTTTCCTGGCGATTGTATCTTTTTCTCCTGAGGACGATCAGAGCACACTGATCGAAACGTCGAGCTGTACCTCCAGTTCTTTTCAGAACTAATTACTACTCAATTGAGAATTTCACATGGTGTCACCGCAATTAGTCGTACTGATTGTACAATAGATCAACATTAACATTTTTAAACAGTAATGTATGATACAACTTAAAATTCACAATCTACATACAAATTAGCCCTGACAGGACCCTATCTACAGTGCAAAGTACACTTCCGATAGGGTCCTGACCAAGAGTTCTTCCCGTTCATATACCTGTAAAGTTTGCACTGAATTTTCTCCCTTTTTTACCCGTCTTCGTTGGCTGAACCGAGGAAATGCAGGCACTGTAACTTCTTAACTGCCTCTTGGAGAAACGATTTTGGCTGAAAGATGTCTAACAAAAGAGGATTTCCCCGACATTTCTCAGAGCAACGGCCAATCTGTGTACAAACTTTTCAAAATTTTGTAAGATTACTTGGAAAGGACAGCAGGCTTGTATGTACTAAAGATTGGGGAACAACATTGAAAATTTTGTGGATCGGAGTGGCCTTCATGTGTAGTAGGGTTATTAATTAAGCTTATATGATAATTCTGGGCAGTAAATTAGGCTTGGGCAGTTTTTTCGGTAAAACCGAGTAGTAACGGTATGTTTTTTAAACCGAAACCAAACCGATGGATGGGAGAGTGTCAGTTATAGGTGGTACTGTAGGTCAGGTCAAATAATTTGACCAAACATCAGAAATACGTTATACAAGGACACTTTTTATTGTTTTTCTGTTCACATTAAAACCGAAAACCGTGTTTGTTTTTTTTCTTTGCTCGCGGTATACCGGTCGGCAAAAAATTTAAAACTGCCCAAGCCTACAGTAAATATCCTGGATGCATTCTGTACAACTTTGAAATATCAACATGCTAAATTCTTTGCACACACAGTAATCATTTAGCTCTTGTTGGTTTTTTTTTTTTGGTTTTTTTTTTCCTTTTCTTTTTTCTCTCTTTACGGAGTTGGAATTTATACCTGGGAGCTTATAAGCGGCCTAACTCAGAAAACATTGATACAGTAGCTGTCAAAGTTGAACTAAAGGTAAATGTATATACATGTATGTACATTACCCAAGCTTGTTCAAATGCCAGTAATTTGTGTCCTCTAGTCTAGACCGAACTGCGTATTTTGATTCATTGCTTCATTTGATGGATATTTCAGGCTATTTTAATGACATAGTCGTTGGAGCTGTATGTTGCAGGATAGACACAACGGAGGACAGCACGCGGAGGCTATACATCATGACATTGGGCTGCCTGGCCCCTTACAGGCGACTAGGCATTGGTGAGTCATTATTGCAAGGGAAGGATTCCACTAGTAACAACTGGCTGAAATGCTACACAGGGGTCGAAATTAACTTGAATTTTATGGTAGCCCACAGGACTAGTTATGTCAAAAATTTACTAGTCCTCATTTTTGTTTGTTTATTTCTTATTTAACTTGGGTAACTCATTCAGTGGATAATACAAGTAATCCTCTGTTCTTCCATGAGGCCCAGGGATCAGTACATACCAGAGACACCGGGGTAAACCCATACTCTTGCACGATAAGTGTCATTATGGATTCTTTAACATGCACTGATGTTTTTTATAGTACACGGGGCCTACGGCTTCACGTCCCATCCGAAGGACGAAGCAATTATAGTTAAGTGTCTTGCTCAAGGACACAAGCGCCGCGACCGGCCAGGCCGGGATTCGAACCCACATTCTAATGCCACCAGAACTTGAATCCGCTTGGCCACGACACTTAATTTTTTTAGTGGCCCTGAAAAAAAGGTGAATATAAATCCAAGAAAAAGAAATGAACCGTGAGCTGGTGAGCAACATGTTCTTGCTGAGATGTTCTTGCCAATGTTTTTTTGTGGATTTTTATTTCATTTTTTTCAATAGCCCATCGGACTACCCCAAACCCCAGCAGCTTGTAGTCCCGCTGCTAAAACCACTAGCCCTTGAACTAGCAGACTAGTGTTAATTGTGACCCCTGCTCTACAAAATTCATAGTTTGTTAACCCTAACCCCCCCTTTACAGGTATTTCACATGCACCCTGCTGAATGCAATACAATGCAAACAACATAACAGTGTAACAGTGTGCAGCCTGCTCAATGCAACAAGATCCACCAGCTAGAACATTGCTTCAACAGATGCAACAATTTCTTTACATTTGTTGCATTGAGCATAATTGTGGAGTGACATGGCCGAGCGGTTTAGTGCATCGGATTTGTGTTCTGATGGCGGAGTCATCAGAATGTTGGTTCGAATCCCGACCGCGACCGTGGTACTTGTGTCCTTGAGCAAGACAATTTACCATAATTGCTTCTCTCCACCCAGGGGTAAATGGGTACCTGTGAGGGCAGAGTTGGTTGTTGTGTTTGATTAGCCCTGTATGCGCCGAAATGGCAGCAGTTGAACTGTATACTCCCCAGGGAGCTGAGATGGTTTCAGGAATGATTTATGCGCCTGATGAGAAGGAGTATTAATTAACCCTAACCCTCCAGGGTATTTTGGCTAGAAACCCTGCCAGACGCATCAGATTGCATCGTTTGTCAAAGTGACTTGGCTGCAGAGTGCAGCAAGATCCATCTGGTCACAAATCTCAAGGCCGAACTGCCTCAGAGTCTGTGGTCACCCAACGCAGCAGGATACAACTCTGGCATTGTTCAATGGGACCAGCTCTCAATAGCCTCAGACTTGGCTGCTTATGCACTGGTGTTGACAGCTGAATGCATCAAAGTGCACCAGACTTTTCCACCTGATGCACTGTGCTGCGTCTGGCAGGGTTAGGGTTAATGTAATGCGCCTTGAGCACCAGTTGGGTGGATACGGTACGTGCGCCATATAAGTCCACATTTATAGTTCGTGATTTGCTATTAAAAATTAACAGTGGATACACAAAGAAATAGTTCTGCCTAAAAATGTTACTTTGCAAAATGTTTGGATATTGTCATTCCCTGATCACAGCAAAAATCCTACACAAAATTTCACAATTTGCTGAAAATTCATGATTTGTCTTTCACAAGGAGCTTGGCACAAAAGCAGTTTCTGTCATTGCTTGTGGTGTCATTATAGGCTTGACCAAGGACTGTATTACTTGTGCATCATATCCTAGCCCGAGAAATTCAGTTTATGAAACGCTGACACACAGGTCGGTGCATTTTGATTTGTATAGGGCCCACACCTGTACACTACATCAGGCCACTGCAGCCATTGCCGTGGTGCCCCTCCGAGTTGGCTGTAATGCCCCTTTGATTGACCTTGAAATTTTGAGGCAGGCAAGGCCAAAATGGCGGTGGACCGATCAATCCTTAACCCTCCTACAATCAGTGCAATTTTTTAAACGACCCATTCGGGCCACTCCAAGCCATTAGCTGTTGCCAGTGGCTGCATTTGCTGAGAATTCGCCTTGAATAGAAATCTTCAAGAAGGCTGATAGTTTGGAGTGTTATATAATAGATTGGGCTTTCGAGAGCATTCTGAATACAGCTTTTTCATGAGCTTTCTGAACACCGGCCTTTCAATTACGCTATGTGGGGACTTCACATGCGATGAATAGGGTATGCCTGGTTGTTTAGCTTGCCCGCTTATTGTTCGGTCTATACGCTTGGCTGAACAGCGGAGTTGTGCACATGTCCACGGCCGGGTTTGACCCGGCGCTCCCCGGCCCCACAGATGTTTCTTGGTTGGCCGCAACCACCTTCACTCGGTAAAAATAATACCGTACGCAAGGGGTTAAAGAATTTTACGTTGGATATGTTGGGGTTAAGGCCTGAGAAAGGCAGACTGCCACTGGCAGGCCGAGTATGAGGCTGAGAAAGGCAGACTGCCACTGGCAGGCCGAGTATGAGGCTGAGAAAGGCAGACTGCCACTGGCAGGCCGAGTATGAGGCTGAGAAAGGCAGACTGCCACTGGCAGGCCGAGTATGAGGCTGAGAAAGGCAGACTGCCACTGGCAGGCCGAGTATGAGGCTGAGAAAGGCAGACTGCCACTGGCAGGCCGAGTATGAGGCTGAGAAAGGCAGACTGCCACTGGCAGGCCGAGTATGAGGCCAAAAAAGTCCGGTTTCTGGTCTCCGCGCACGTCTCCTCAGACCCGTGCTTCAGCATTTTTAATTTTCTTGTTTTGTTATTTTTTGCTATAAAACGATGTCCAATTGCAGCCAAAATTTCTTTTTCACATAAGGGTATGAACGTTTGCCCGATTTGTGATGCCTCTCTTAGCCACCATACTTTGTGTGTGGGAAATTTGGTCCCTGTATATATATACATATATGTATCACATATTTTCCTGTTGGCCAAAAAAAAAAGAAAAGATTACCACCCAAACAAACAAAAAAAAGAACGTGTCACCGTACCGATTTTGAAGCCGACCGATGACCAGAAACGGGAGACTTTTATTTATTTATTTTTTAGGGTGTCTAAATGTGTTATTCTTTGAAAGACATGGTGTCCAAATGTTTTACTTAATACTTTTCCATGAGGGTCCGTTTATTTAAACAGGGCATCTTTTTTTCCTTGCTACATTGTACCTGGAAAGATAAAAATAAACCATATATCTTAAGTGGAGTGTCGTGGCCGAGCGGTCTAGCGCACCGAACTCAAGTTCTGGTGTTGCCAGCAGCAGGGTGTGGGTTCGACACCCGGTCGTGACACTTGTGTCCTTGAGCAAGATACTTAACCATAATTGTTTCGTCCTTCGGATGGGACGTAAAGCCGTAGGTCCCGTGTGTTGTGTAATGCACGTAAAAGAATGCGCCTTGAGCACCACTTAGTTGGTGGATACGTGCGCTATATAAGTCCACACATTATTATTATTATTATTCTTTTTTAGTTTTATTTTATTTTTCATTTGTTTATTTGTACAGGCACTGTGATGTTAAAACACGTTCTCGACTACTGCGCCAAAGATGGAAATATCAGTAACATTTACCTGTAAGTTCTGTAATAATGGTATCTTAACCCTAACTCCCTAGGCCCATTCAAGGAACGATTTCGTTCAAAAATTTTGCATAGCAAAACTGCGATGCAAAAAATGAATTTGCATAGCAAAATAATTTTTGTATAGCAATCTCAGAATTTTGTATAACAAATTTTAAATGCTTAAAATTACAGTATGTAGTGTGCATAGGTACATTTGTAAAGGTGTTGTTTTTCAAGGCTTTACTGTCGTTTGGTTCATAATATGAATGTCCAAATTTTACCAGAAATAATCATCTTTAATGTCCGGAAATTGAGCCACAGGTGTTAAAAAAAGTTGCGTTTTCTTTCTTCTAGGCCAATTTCTTCATTATTTTCGCCAAATTGCAGTCATTCATGAATGTTAGTCCATTTTCTTTTTTGTTTACATTGTTATATCGATCGCTAAAACAGAGGCAATATGACGAAAACAAATTACCGACTGCGAAATGTTCGGGTACTTTTCAAAGTGAACGTTACTTTGTGGTATGATCAAGCTTGATTTTGATTATTAAAAATTTGTCACGAAAATGAGTGGCTCACCGTGGTTGAAAGTGCAATCATATTGTGTGCCGAAATGATTCTAAATCTCACCACTACATATATAAATGAATGCTCATTTTGTTAAATGTTCAAAAACTTTTATTATAAAACGAAGTTGTAACGTTTCTACATGTAGAGTTCCTTTCAATACGGCCGTGGTGATCGTATGAAAGCGTACATGTGAACTGAACATGGTACAATTGTGTACTGGGGGTGGCTCAATTGCTTAATGTTCCAACCCCCAAACTCAGCAGAAGAAAAAATAAACACGTGCGAAGCTAAACAAAAATGGGCGGTTGTTGCGTGTTTTCCATTTCGGGAATTTCGCCCGTAGTTAATTCATCAGTAGAAAAATAATGCATGCACATAGAATTCTAGGCATTGTGGATAAAATCCTTACGGATTGTTCGGAAATAAAGTTGCATGTACGGATACACATAGGTAAAACCAGTGCACGTATTCACTATTGCATCAACACTGTTGCGTCGTGATGCCATCGTTGACAAGTACGTCACACGGACGTACCCCCGGCGTGGTCTGGACACACGGAAACAAACCCAGTCGGGACGTATCCCTTGATAATTTTTGGTCGGAAATATACATGTAAACGTTATTTCGGGAAAGGTTTGTGAATATGATTTCAAAAATGTTTATTATTAAACCACAGTAGTGAAAAATCTGTCGCAATTTGTATCGCAAAATCTGTGATGTATTGTTTGAAATTCCATCGCAGATTGTCCAAATTACGTCGCATTTTGCGATGCGATACAGGGGAAATCGTTCACTGCCATTTGCTTACACATAACCTGAATCCTCCAAAATCCTTCAGTACAATGTAGTAAAGCAAGCACATGACATGTATGCACACATGTGTTTCTAATCTGTGATACATGGACATGGCCAGGGACCCTCCCTGCATGCATGAAGCAATAAACAGTGTCCACTGACCCAAGCAAGTCACTACTTGATTAAGTTTTGTGGATTTTCCAACAGAAACAAACATATTCATAAGTCTTTTTTTTCCATTTCCAACCTGGGTCCTGAAGAAGAACAAGAGTATCACTGATCAGGCTAGATAAGATAAATAGTCAGTCAGTCAGTCAGTCAGTCAGTCAGTCAGTCAGTCAAACAAGCAAAATTAAGTCAACATTTAGTTTGTATTTCATTTTATTCTAATTTTATTTTGTTTACTTTTGACAGACATGTACAAATTAACAATGAATCAGCGATCGAATTCTACAAGAAGTTTGACTTTGAAATCATAGAGACAAAAGAGCATTACTACAAGAGAATTGAGCCTGCCAACGCCCATGTCCTGCAGAAAACATTACAAACCAAAGCAGTCAGAAACGGAGTTCACACAAAAGACAATGACACAGGAGTAAAACTCTAGCGATTTTTAAGATGAAGTGTCCAGTCCTGTTTTTTTGTGGGTTTCTTTAAAAGGGACAAGATCAATCGGAGCAGACTCTCAGTCGGGCATGGAATTGGTGTTTTAGTTTAAGATGAACACAGTGACTGAATGTTACTAGCTCGTTTATGCAGCAGCAACGGTAATATGACCTCATGTGGGGTATTGTTTTCAGTTTTTGATTTAACCCTAACTCCCTAGGCCCATTTGCTTACACATAACCTGAATCCTTCCTAACTCCCTAGGCCCATTTGCTTACACATAACCTGAATCCTCCAAAATCCTTCAGTAGTAAAGCAAGCACATGACATGTATGCACACATGTGTGTTTCTAATCTGTGATACATGTACATGGCCACGGACCCTCCCTACATGCATGGAGCAATAAACAGTGTCCACTGACCCAAGCACTGACCTTGCAATCACTACAACAAACATGGGTGTACATATACCATGGAAAGGAAAGTGTGCTTGATAACCTCAATCCTCCAAAATCCTTCACTTTAGCAAAGACCATGTAGCATGTAACCTCAATCCTTCAAAATCCTTCACTTTAGCAAAGAGGATTTTGGAGGATTTGGGAAGGTTAGGGTTAATCTAAAACTAGCACTCCGATTCCATGCCCTGTTGATCGTGACGAATATTTAACCAGTTCGCGTCGGAGGCCGTGTATACACGCAATTTTTTTTTGCACCACGGATCGGGGAGCGTCTAAACACGCCATAGGAAACTCCAGAATATTTGTATGCATGCTCGGTTGAGCCACGCGTGTACGGTGTCATGCTCGGAAGACGTGGCCACGAGCTGTGGAAGCTTCCATTAACGTGTGTGTGGGAAAAAGAAACCCGCACATAAGTACAGGGGCCCAGAAAAACTTTTTTATTCCCGACGTGAACTGGTTAAGGACAAAGGACTAAGCTAATGGAAACTTTCACAGATTAGTTTCTGTACATATTTTGAGATTGATGCATCAGACATTTGACCAGGAAGTGGGTGTACCACGGAATGATTTCACTCAGAACATTCTACATAGCAAATCTTTTAGGCCGAAATAATTTGTGTGTACAGTATGTATTTAATGCTAATTTTTAAAAAGCAATTCTTGAATTTCGTGAAGCAGTTTGCTATGTGATAACAAGCGACATAGTGTACTGTATATTGACTTTAGCCATTATGTTTTTGTTAAGAGCAACAACAATAATTGTGTTAGGCAGGATTTTATTTAAGATTTGAAAACTTCCTGTCCAAAATGAACTAGGTTTTGAAGCTGCCTGTCCAAAACTCCAAATTGAACTAGCTTTTGAAACTGGCTGTCCAAAATGAACTATGTTTTGAAACCGCCTGCCCAAATTGAACAAGGTTTTGAAACTGCCTGTCCAAAACTCCAAATTGAACTATGTTTTGAAACTGCCCATCAAAAATGAACTAGGTTTTGAAACGGCCTGCCCAAATTGAACAAGGTTTTGAAACGGCCTGTCCAAAATGAACCATGATTTGAATCTCCCTGTCCAAATTGAACAAGGTTTTGAAACGGCCTAAACCGCCCATCAAAAATGAACCAGGTTTTGAAACGGCCTGCCCAAATTGAACAAGGTTTTGAAACGGCCTGTCCAAAATTAACCATGATTTGAATCTCTCTGTCCAAATTGAACAGGGTTTTGAAACGGCCTGTCCAAATCGAACAAGGTTTTGAAACGGCCTGTCCAAATCGAACAAGGTTTTGAAACAGCCTGTCCAAATTGAACAAGGTTTTGAAACGGCCTGTCCAAATTGAACAAGGTGGTGAAAAGATTTTGAGCTCGAATTGCACCAATTGCGAGTGCGCAAACCATTACAGTGCGGGGGATACTAGGGTTTCCGTTTTAGGACCATGGAAAGATTTGGATTAGATTCTCTCTGGTGCAATCTGAGGTGTTTCTAGCTTCAACATTGTTAAGGACTTAGCACAAATTGGCTTCAGTTAGACTATACAAACAGGCTTACATGAACATGTTAATAGGACAGACTAGATAATGGACACTGGACTGTCCTGGACAGGTAGGCTTGGCAGGTAGGGTCTAAATAGTCCCAACCTGTCCAAACTGATTTGTACCCATCTTGGGGACAGGTGGCTAGATGAGACCTTGCAGTGCTAGGGTTAAAATGTGTAAAGCCTCCAGTTATCAGTTTTGCAAGAAAAAAAATGGTCAATGTTCTTTGCAAAAAGTTAGTGTTAGATTTGACATTGGTACAAAATAAACCAGATATTTATTCTGTCTGCGGTGCTGTTGTTACTATTGTTATATGATTTTTTTTACTGAATTAAAATCTTGACTGCAGATCAAAATTCAAAGAAACGTTTTACATTGAGCTGTGTGAGAATTGATAATGGGCTTTTTCTTGTAAATCAGAGATGCATATACTGAGACGCAATAGAAACTTACCACATTTTCGACCTTAAATTATCAGTAATCACAATGCACAAATGTAATATGTGCACTCGCGGTGAAGTGGATACAGATAGGATCGAGTACAGTGGACAAAACGTGGACATTTCCTCAATAAAATGCCAACATTTCTAATCCAAATTGTTGTGTTGTCTTATTTTGAACCATTACAATTTTATGCTATTCCAAAACAAGTGGAAAGTTTCTATTGCGTCTCAGTATATAAGCAGTTTGAGTAGAAAATATAATAAAAAAATAACAAATGGAACTTATATGGCGCACAGTATGACATAAATTGCCATTCAAAAATCAATTGATTAGATTTTGCCCTTGCATCGACGTTAACGTATGATTTCAGTGCACAATAAGATTATCTTGTGCTTAGTTTGATTAGACCAAAAAAGGTCTCCAGCTTCTGGTCATAGGTCGGCTTCAAAATCGGTTGTTTTTTTCTTCCCACTAACAGGGAAACATGTGATACAGGTATACGAGGGCAACAAATTTCCCATAAAATATGCTGGATAAGAGAGGCCTCACAAATTGGGCAAACATTTCTATCCTATGTGAAAAAGTCGTTAAAAACAGCACGACAGAATTCCAATCGGTCCAGCAATTTTGGCTTCAATTGGACATCGTTTCATAATCATAGTAAAAAAATAATTAAAATAAACTAGAGATTCAGAGTTTGTCTTGACACAAACTCTAGGTGTCCGGGAGGGTGTAAGGTCAAATTGGGGTAAACTTTGTTTAAATATTTTGTGACAATTAACGATCTGTACAATGGTGCAAAAATTGTTAATTTACCTCTTGTGGTTGCTGAGATATGATTTTTTTTAAATATTAAACTTTGACTTCCGGTTTGGACAGGACATAAAGGTCAAATTGGGGTCACCTTTTTGTAAATATTTTTTGACAATTAACGATCTGTACAATGGTGGAGGAATTGTGAATTTACCTCTTGTGGTTGTTGAGATATGACTGTTTTAAATATTAAACTTTGACTTCCAGTTTGGACAGGAAGTAAGGTCAAATTGGGGTCACCTTTTTGTAAATATTTTTTGACAATTAACAATCTATACAATGGTGCAAAAAATGTCAATTTACCTCTTGTGGTTGTTGAGATATAATTTTTTAAATATTAAATTTTGACTTCCGGTTTGGACAGGAAGTAAGGTAAAATTGGGGTCACCTTTTTGTAAATATTTTTTGACAATTCACGATCTGTACAATGGTACAAAAATTGTGAATTTACCTCTTGTGGTTGTTGAGATATGATAGTTTTTAATATTAAACTTTGACTTCCGGTTTGGACAGGAAGTAAAGGTCAAATTGGGGTCATGTTTTTGTAAATATTTTTTGACAATTAACGATCTGTACAATGGTGAAAGAATTGTGAATTTATATCTTGTGGTTGTTGAGATGATTTTGTTTTAAAATATTAAACTTTGACTTCCGGTTTGGACAGGAAGTAAGGTCAAATTGGGGTCACCTTTGTGTAAATATTTTTCGACAATTAACAATCTATACAATGGTGCAATAAATGTCAATTTACCTCTTGTGGTTGTTGAGATATGATTTTTTTAAATATTAAACTTTGACTTCCGGTTTGGACAGGAAGTAATGGTCAAATTGGGGTCATGTTTTTGTAAATATATTTGACAATTAACAATCTGTACAATAGTGCAAAAACTCTGAATTTACCTCTTGTGGATGTTGAGATATGATTTTTTTTAATATTAAACTTTGACTTCCGGTTTGGACAGGAAGTAAGGTCAAATTGGGGTCATGTTTTTGTAAATATTTTTCGACAATTAACAATCTATACAATGGTGCAAAAATGTACATTTACCTCTTGTGGTTGTTGAGATATGATTTTTTTAAATATTAAACTTTGACTTCCGGTTTGGACAGGAAGTAAGGTCAAATTGGGGTCACTCACAACTCGTGTTTCATCTACTTGTTAAGTTCTAAGTACATGCCAAGTTTCAAGTTCTTGTGAAGTTTGCAAGTATGTGTTTTTTGTGGGGAGGAGGAGGAGGAGGAGGAGGAGGAGGAGGAGGAGGAGGAGGAGGAGGAGGAGGAGGAGGAGGAGGAGGAGGAGGAGAAGAAGAAGAAGAAGAAGTGTTTCGGGCACATACCCGAACACCTAATAAAATTTACAAAAATCGACGTGCGGGTCTGAGGCGATGCGCGCAGAGCACTGTAGGAATGGAGACTGCCCTCTATTGACTAGTGTTGTGAAACACTTTTGATGATACATGTAAAATAATAACAAATGTTTCACATTTTTTCACGAACGTGTGGATCGATTCAGCTGAAACGTTCACAGGTTGGTTGTTCAATGTATGTCTTGATTCAAAGAAAGCAAGGATAATTTCTATTAGGTTTTGCCAATCTTTAACGCCACAATGAAATGAGCTGAAAGTTTCACAGGTTGATTTGTATACACATTTCTTGATTCTTACAGAGTACGGGTAGAGACTTGACAGTCATAAAGACATCTAGCTTTGCATGGTGAAAAGGATAAGTAAAGACTGCGGTGACACCATGTTAGAAATCTCATTGAGTAGTAAGTGGTTCTGAAAAGAACCAGTTGGTTACAATATGCTCTGACCGTCTTCTCTTGACGAGATTTTTACATATGGTATCGTCGCAAACAGTCTTTACTTACACTGTTACCAAACATGTACTTTGGGAATCGAGAACAATTTGTTAATTTATTTGAACCTTGTATTCTTCAACCCTAACTACCCCCGACATCCTGCAAAATCCTCCAAGGGGCACTTTTTGGGAGAAATTCAGCACTGTTGGAAACTGGTATTTTCACTTCTTCAAAAGGGACAAAAATTACCACCCGGCGAGAAGTACTGGCCATAGGTGCTGAATATGAAAGATCAACGAAAGTGCATGGTGCATTTTGAAGATAAGGGCATGTTTTCTAAAGTGCACTGATGGATTTTGGAGGATTCAGGAAGGTTCCTAGCCAGAATACATAGGGGGTTAGGATTATTGCAGGGTTTAACCAGTATTTTTTCATGATTGTAGCATTAAAATTAATTATTGTTTTAGTATTAAAAAAAATAATGGTGTTATTGACATAATATGGAGTTGTTTCCAATTATGCCTACATTTAATGTATGGAAGGTACATCACCACGTTAAGTCTATTTGTGAATCAACATGGCCGTAGATTGCTACTGACTGTCAATAAAGTCCGGCATAATTATTAACCTGATTTTGGGACAAATCACATCATCATCATCATCATTGGTAATTACCAAATTATCAAATTGACGAATTATTATCTCAAAAAATGTAATCGATGAAAAGTAATCAATCACCCTGGGAAATTATTCAGTCTGTTGTGTTTTTTTAAAATAGAGAATGGGTTCCCTTCATTCACATACGATTATAGCGCTACATTGCAATAGACATGTACATAACATAGGCCCAGACTATTGTCCCTCCAACCATGGAGGAAGGAACACCCTTCCTCCATGCTCCAACCCTGGTCGTGCTTTGTATTTTGTGTCTTTTTGTATGGAAGATGAACCAGAATGTAGAATTTACACACAGTTGCCAACCAGCAACTTGTTTGTATAAAACATATGGTATCTTATAGTAAACTATTCACTGCACTGTTTATTACCCCCCCCCCCTCTGCTTATCCGGCTCATAAATCATTCCTGAAACCATCTCAGCTCCCTGGGGAGTATACAGCTCAGTTGCTGCCGTTTTGGCGCATATGGGGGCTAATCAAACACACCAACTCTACCCTCACAGGTATGCATTTACTCCTGGGTGGAGAGAAGCAATTATGGTAAAGTGCCTCGATGCACATCAAGGACATAAGCACAAGGGTTGCGTTTAGGATTTGAACCCACACAGTAGCGGAACAAGTTACCGCCGGGCCGGGGGGGCAGAGCGCACGGTCGCCCCCCCCCCCCCCCCCCAGGCATCATTCCCTAACCACACGTGATTTCCGAGAGACCCGTCATGATTACACTTCATGTTTTCAGGGGAGCTCAAAATAAAGAAAGGGCCCGGTTGATTTGTGTAAGTTCCAGCTCGGGCCCGGTCCCCCAACCACCCCCCTCCACCAGAATGTTAAATAAAAAATAAAAAATAAAATAAAATAAAAAAAAATCTTTGGGGAGGGGTCCGGGCCCCTCCCCCCCTCCGGGCCGGGGAACGGCTGCACCCCCAGCCCCCCCTGACGGTCCGCCACTGAACCCACATTCTGACGACTTGGTCATCAGAATGTAATATCTGATGCACTAAACTGCTCGACCATGGCACTCCACATGTCAGTGTTTTCTCCTAGTCGGATTCCCTTCATACAAGTACGATTAGGTGACACTTGGTGACTTGTTCAAACAATCCTTAAATATATTAATAATGCACATAAGGGGTCAACAGTTGCCATGGCAACGGATTAATTAAATCGAACCCTCATTGTATTTCAATGTACTACGTGAATACGTGAATACAATAGTTAGTTTATGGATGGATGAATTGAGTGGGCCAAATACCTTTAAAAAAATGTAACGTAACCATGGAATTACCCATAACAACGATTAAACGACTACAAATAAATCACTAAAATATTTCAGCGAATAAGTCGGAGATTGGTCCAACTATCTACAATCACATCCCCCCCCCCCAACGTAACAAGAATTCACCGCCAGTCTCTACAGCTATCTTCTTTCTTTAAAGGGGGCATATCGTCACAATCAGAGCAGACTTTCGACAGGGCATGGAATCGATGTTCTAGTTTTAGATGAACACAATGACTGAAAATTACTGGCTCATTTATGCAGCAGCAACGGTAAATATGACCTTATCATGTGGGATATTAAGGTACCGGTAGTCATTGAGTAAGCTATAGCATTCCGATTCCACGCCCTATTGATCGTGACGATATTGTCATTTTAAAGATGCTATAATACATTGTTTAAGTAGCCTAATGCACGTATCCTATAGCCAATATTGGAGTTGTGGATATCACATCTGGAGAGTTCCTTTTCTACACAAATCTATGAGAGTTTGACTTTCTAAAATGTGCAGGAACACGTCATGTACACTTCTAAGTTCAATTGTATTCAATAAGTAAAAAAGGTAGCTGTACTATGAATTTACTAAAACTCAGTGTACCAGATGACTGTCGATCATATTGTGCTCATTTAACCGCATCTGTTTGTCTCGCATGAAATTGACTGCTATTGAATGACTCTCTTTCCATCATACTCCAGTGGTTGATACTCTATGGAAGTCATGGTTCATTCGTTGAGATACTTAATGTACACAGTTTATAACAAACTTGCTTTTTTTTTATTTGTTAGAACCAAATGGAGAAAAATTCGCACACCTTGTTTACCTCTATAGGACATGGTTCATTCGTTGACATACTTAATGTGCGCAGTTCATAACGAACGGGCACAAATGTGTTTATTGATGGAACAGAATGGAGCAGATTCCGCAAACCTTGTTTACCTTAGCATGCAATGTGTGAACAAAGAGGGGCTTTTCTATACCAGTGGGCATTTATAGGTAAAACATGTAGCTTTTTATGGTGAAGAGGATAAGTAAGACTAATTGCGGTGATACCATGTGAAATTCTCAATTGAGAAGTAATTAGTGCTGAAAAGAACTGGAGGTTACAACTCGACGTTTCAATCAGTATGCTCTGATCGTCTTCAGGAGAATGCCGGACTCTGGGAAATACTGCTGCTTAAGTAGGCTGCTGGAGAATCACACGATGACTGGATGCTGAAGGATTAGTGCGTTGACGCGTGCATGCGGGAAACTGGGGGTACTGGGATCCTTGGAGCGGGGAGGAGTGTTGTGCTCACTGAACCAAATCAGTTGTTAACAAGCACAGGAAGAGGGAGGGTGGATGACTTCGGTTGTAGGAGATCCCTCAGTCTGGGGTGGATTGTGGACTTTGGATATAGAAGATCCTTTGGTCCGTAGTAGTGGTCGCGAAATATCGTGTTTGAAGAATCTCGATGGCCTCAGCTCTCTGATGCGTCTGGGATGCCATGTGTCGATTAATGGGCATTTAGCCCATTAATAATTAACAGTGTGATTCCAGCTGATTTTGGGCTTCAAATTCAAATAAAATTCATATTTAATTAGTAAAACTTCCTTAGCGCAACAATCAGTACAGAAATTCCATACAGTCTTTATAAATAACAAAAGTAACAAAATAATGTAATAATATTATTATAGGCAAAATGATTAAATACAAAGCATTATGAGAATGAGGAACTAAACATGATGTGTTTATGCAAGGAAGTATGAATGCGGAATGCAGTCCAGGGACTTACAGATCACTTCCTTTGAATACCCTACCCCATCTAGAAAACAAAACAGATAAAACATACCACCTCTCCACTCCCGAGATGTTCCAAAATGCTCGTTAAACATTAAAGGAAAACAAAACAGAAAAATTGTGTACTGAGGGGAAAGATAACTACATTTTCTATAGCGACTTGAAGGTAGCCAAGTGACTTCATAGCTTCAGATACTCATGGAGATTCGTTGCTCAATTCT
The DNA here is from genome assembly GCA_029582265.1 of Zoroaster sp. YZ-2022. Lineage (NCBI taxonomy): Eukaryota > Metazoa > Echinodermata > Asteroidea > Forcipulatida > Zoroasteridae > Zoroaster > Zoroaster sp. YZ-2022. The sequence continues at coordinate 55,628,222 of CM055816.1, read as the reverse complement.
GTAAAAATGATTAAGTAGTTCGGTAATTATTTCAATCACGCAAGTTAAGTAATTTGTTTCTTTCTGTGACTTCTGTATAAATGTTTGGGTCACTGAGATGAAGTGCATGACCTGACATCCTAGACACGCTGTAAGACAAAATGGCAGACTTGTATTCGAGTCCTCAAACCTTCGAGTCCGAGTTCGAGTCCCCAGTGTCGAGTCCGAGTCCGAGTCCGAGTCCGGAGTCATATGGTTGGAGTCCGAGTCCGAGTCACGAGTCATGAAGGTCGTGTCGGAGTCCGAGTCACGAGAGTCACTTTAAAAAATCAAAAGAAAAAAGAAAACCTTAAACATAATGTCAAGGTTCAAAGTTAAGTGAAAAAATACTTTGACATCTGGTCTAATATCAGTTTGACTAAACCAAAGATTTATTTCCAAAATCAACATTATTTTATTTACTTTTCTTATTTTAATTAACCTGCGATATAAAATTTAACAACTCATTGAATTTTTATCTTTCTTGTGCCTTTTTAAAAATTCATTTATACAATATATATGTTTGGAAATCATCATATTAATTACATCTACAAGCAGCGCTCTCACCCTGATTAATTGTGGGTGGGGTCAGCAATTAGTCTCAGAAGCCATCCATCACCCCCCCCCCCCTTAACAATGTTGATCCATTGTTTGAATGGAACGACTGCAGAATGGAGATCATGATTAATTTCGATGTTGTCAAGTTTAAAGATCCTTAAGTCTGATCTCCATAGCACTATCATAATTAATGTTTATATATTAATAACCTCCATGTTGAGTCATTGGTGTTAGTGTGAATGATCACTCCAAAATAATCAGTTGGATATGACAGCTGGAAATAATTTATGTGCCTTTATCTTTGTATTTTTATATCAGGCAATTGACACATTTAAATGTTGGAAATGTTGGTGCATGAATGACACAATGTATTCTTTTCTTCCTGAAAAGTAATTTACATAAATCCTTGAATATTGATATTGCCATAGGGCAAGGTCCAGATGGTATTACACCAAATGTCCCGTATTGATTTGAAGAGATGTTTTATTAATGGGTCACCGTGAGTGTACAATAGCAGTTCTTGTGTACCGAAAATATTTTGCATCCAGGCTGATAATTTTGACAAAGATTACTGTGTTTAAATGTATTGCACGTAAACAAACGACAAGCTGTTGTTTGTACCTAAGCTGTATATTAATACTGACAAATACAGACAATGAGCACCATTGAAATTAGTTTTTGTTTTGTTATGGATTCTCATCTGCTGTATTTAGCAGCAACATACGTTTGTGGATCCATATCCTTTTAAAATATGCTTGTCTGTCGTGAAATCCATAGAAATAGTGTCTCATAAACCAGGAACTTACCAAAATGTCTCGAAAGAGAATTCTCCATGCGAATGCAATCCGCTACAATCACGTTTGTTTATGGTGTAATTGAGGACCTTCCATTGTTTCCCCCTCTTTTGTTCGCTTTGTTCCCTTTGTTGTTGCACTTTGTTTAAAAAGCTTTATTAAAAGCTATAACATTACACAAACGTATGTTATTTATATATATATATATATATATATATATATATATATATATATATATATATATATATATATATATATATATATATATATATATATATATATATATATAGATATATATATATACCGCCCACCAATATATGGGTATCAGTTGGTAGGGCGCTCGTCTGGTATTCGAGAGGTCGCGGGTTCGAGTCCGGCATATATATATATATATATATATATATATATATATATATATATATATATATATATATATATATATATATATATATATATATATATATATATATATATATATATATATATAAACGGTTATATATATATAAATAACAGCAAAAGAAACGTCACCCCTAAAAATATTTATTATTTTCATTTTATAATTAATATAATTTGTTTAATGAAGAATATTATGAGTATGGAGTGTAACACGAACACAATGTGGCAAATTTGGTTGACCTGGCCGCCAGCATCCCACAACATTGTAAATTTATTATGTTTAATAATATAATTACTTAACAAAATTTAGGGGGTGATGTTTCTTTTGCTGTTATGTATATATATTAACATTGTAAGAAACAAACTAGCCACCGACGTTATTATTCAAGCTAAAAAAAAATTAAAATTCGTTTGTAAAAATACATGTACATTGATTTAAGGTGGCGTGGACAATATTTCTAGCGTGGCGGTATAAGCTGCTTTTCACCGAAGGAATGGCGGGCCCGCCACACCTTAATATGCCTGGCGAGAGCGCTGTTTACAAGAGTTGCTGTAATACGTGTCATTCAAATGTAGTCCATCCATCTTTCTTCATGATGCATTATGCAAGTTATTAAAATACACGTTTTATTCCTACGATGTTGTACACTAAATCTTTGGAAGACGCACTTTCTTGCGGCCGCTGCTACTACAACGACATAGGGTGCACGTTATCAATTTTATAACAGTTCGCATTGTTTAAAACACTATTTTGCAAACAGTGAATATTGGGCATTTTGCTGTCGAGTCCGAGTCACAGACATCGAGTCCGTGTCCAAAGGGTCGAGTCCGAAGGGTTCAGTCCGAGTCCGAGTCATTGTTAATTATGAGTCGAGTCCGAGTCCGAGTCACCAAAAATCATGTGACTCGAATCGGACTCGAGTCCGAGTCTGAGTCACGAGTCATACAAGTCAGCAAAATGGCGCTGCTAAGCCCCGTTAACAGTCGAAAGATGTAGGCCTAAGTCGTAAAATATCTTCCAAGTTGAGTTAGCCGCAGACGTTTTTTGGGGCTAACTTTGGCGAAGGTGTTGGCTTCGTATTGTATTAGAACGCCCCAACAGTCAACAGCCGGCGAAGCAGCGAAGACAGCGGTTAAGTTATTTCTTGTGTGAACATGCCCCATGATCTTTATTGGGAACATGTTAACTTGGACAAAACAGGGCGTCTTCTAGGGCGTCCAACATTTTTGCAGGGCGTCCTAAAAGCAATTAGGCATCCCAAAGACACCCAGCGCATGGCTAAAATAATACCTTGCCGCAGACCCAGGCAACATGGGTAAAATACAACATACTTGACTATGGCTTGTTCATTTGTCTGAAAGAGTGGCCAATATTGATGTTTTCCCCAAAAAGATTGGTTGGAAACATGTAAATCCTTAACCCCTAACCTTCCCAAATCCTCTTTGCTAAAGTGAAGGATTTTGAAGGATTGAGGTTACATGCTACATGCTCTTTGCTAAAGTGAAGGATTTTGGAGGATTGAGGTTATTAGGCATACTTGCCTTTCCATGGTACATGTACATCCATGTTTGTTGTAGTGATTGCAAGGTCAGTGCTTGGGTCAGTGGACACTGTTTATTGCTCCATGCATGCAGGGAGGGTCCCTGGCCATGTACATGTATCACAGATAAGAAACACATGTGTGCATGCATGTCATGTGCTTGCTTTACTTCTGAAGGATTTTGGAGGATTCAGGTTATGTGGATAAGCAAGTGGAGTTAGGGTTTGTACAACAAGCAATATTATTAAATATTTTAAAAAACAGCTGAGTATTATTCACAGGTTGGGTATGTCTAACTTGCGGATCCACGGGGTAGCGAAGGTGGGGGAGTGGGCATGCATGTAAATTTACCGTGCGCCCTCTTTTGTCAATATGCACCATTTTTTGCTGTGTATCCCCGCCCTTTTTTTGAAGCTCTGGATTTACCCCTGGTATATTGATTTAAATCATATTACTCAGCCAGTTTTGTCACCAATTTTTTGACGCAGTTTTGTCACCATTGCATGTGCTGTACCTTCCCTGTAAAGATCAGAGCAGACATTCATCAGGGCAGTGACCGAAAATTACTGGCTCATTAATTGTGCAGCAGCAATGACCTTATCGTGTATGTGTGTGTGTGTGTGTGGGGGGGGGGGGGTATTATGGCAGTCACTGAGTTAATCTAAAACTAGAAATTTGATTCCATGCCCGTTTGATCGTGACGATATTGTCCCTTAAAAAACAGCCCTGAATCCTACGCCACAAACAATTACTGCGCGTATTTGCACCATCAAACCAGAGCTGTCCTTGACCGAGTGTAACTGCAGTTGGTTTCATTACGGCAATTACGAACGTTTGAAGGTTAGGTACAGTACTGGTAATTCATATCTTAATAACTAAAACAGTAAAGATGTTTCGCCCGTGCTTTTCGTTATTTTAACGACAACTTTCGCTATTTGAATGGACATATTATTTTTCACCGTGTAACCGTTGCTATTTTACTACATGAAGTAAATACAAATGGTTTTACAGTTAATATGTACCGAAATGAATCGATGGATCATGGTCCCGCCAAAATAATAATAATAATGATACAGAAGATTTATAATGCGCACATATCCACCAAGAAGTGCTCAAGGCGCTTTTGTAAACAAGAAATCATACAATAGCATAACAATACAATAGCAAATGCAATATATTACAAAACAAAAGATTAAAAAAAAAAAATGCATAAAATGAATGTTAGTAGTCCTTATAGGTAATACACATAAGATGAGTTTTTAAGTTTTTCTTGAAGGAGTAAACAGTTTGAGATTTACTGTTTTGTTTTATTCTTGCTCATTGTATACCTCACTTCTGGTTTTTCTCTTTTCCCCTTTCCTAAAGCGCTCTGAGACTTTATTGTAATTTTGCGCTATATAAAAACTGTTTATTATTATTATTATTATTATTACGAATGTACAGAGGCAAATCATTCCAATGGCGTGGAGCCACAACTTCAAAACATCTGTCACCCTAAGAATGTTTAGACTTTTGTTCGGCCAGCAGAAATTTTGCACTGGAACGTAATTTGCGAGAGGGGGCATAACATTTCAGCAAGTCAGATATATATAATGGTGCACAATCATTCAAATATTTGAAAATGATGAGCAATATTTTATAAATAATACGATATGATATTGGCAGCCAATGGAGATCTTTCAGGATGGGGGTGATATGAAATGATTTTTTAGAGAGAGTCACAATACGTGCAGCAGTGTTTTGAATCTTTTGAAGTCGTCGTAGTTGATCCTGAGGAAGTCCATAAAGCAGTGAATTTGAATTTGAAGATGTTATGAAGGAATGAACAATTTGTCCAGTTGTATCATAATTAAGATATTTGCGTAACTTTCCAATGTTCCTAAGGTGAAATGCTGCGGTGCGAGTAACATTTGAAATATGAGGTTTAAGTGTCATGTTTGCTTCAAAAATAACTCCAAGGTTCCTTGCTTGAGAAGAAGATTGCACATGAGAGTCACCAATAACAATATTTGGAATAGAAATCTTAGATAGTTGTTGACGAGAACCAAATAGCACAAATTCAGTTTTATCATCATTAAGTTTTAAGAAATTTTCCTTCATCCAAATGCGAATATCATGAATACAGTTTTCAAGGTGATTAATTATAGAGGCACTCTGTTGTTGTTGTGGTTTGAAAGCTAGATAAATCTGAGTGTCATCTGCGTAGACGTGATAAGATCATATTTCATGAATATTTCATTTTATGAATATGTTACGAATTGGGTAAATATAAATTGGAAACCACTGAGGGCCGAGGATAGATCCTTGAGGTACTGAGTAATTGATATTTTGTGAAATATTTCATTTCGAAGTATTTGTAATCCTTTTTAATTATAGAAAATTATCAATGAAAACAAACATTTCCGGAAATTGCCGGTATATCTTCAATGGTTCAATCTGTGTTCAACTTGTGTACTGTGAAACATGATGTTTTTTTCCCATTCGTCCCAACAAATATTTTTTGGTACACCGATAATTTTTGGTAAAACGAAACTGAAGACGAAGACGAAGACAAAGACGAAACCGAAGACGAAAACGAAACCGAAGACGAAGACGAAGACAAAGACAAAGACGAAGACGAAGACGAAAACGAAGAAGAAAACGAAAACGAAGACGAAAACGAAAACGAAAATCAAAAAATATGGCTTGTAAATGTCATGCCCTTTAGGCAGAAAAAAAACCAAAATACAAATACCACTGTTGTATCTTCCCCTTCATACCGATAATATTAAATTCAATTCTAATTTCAATTTAATTTATTTTATTTGTCTACGTTTATGACATATAACATATGTATAAAATCACATACAATAGATAAAGAACTAAAAGATAATTAAAAAACAAGGCATAATGACAAAATAAATAAATAAATAAATAAATAAAATATTCTTCGGTTTCTGGTCATAGGTCGGTTTCAAAATGGGTGCGGTGATACGCTTTTTTATTTATTCATTAGTATTTATTTCTTCGGTAATATATAAATAAAATAAATAATAAAAATAATAATAATAAATAAAATATGTCGATGCGCAGGTCTGAGGCACGCGTGCGGAGACCAGAAACCGGAGACTTTTTTGGCGTAAAAGTATGTTAACATTTTTAAAAAGCACACTCAAAATAAATAAAAGTGAAAAGTTAATTTAGTAGGCCTATCACTCAGTATTGTAAAGGGGCTTTAAGGCCGGTTCATACTTCACACGAAAGCGAATGCGAATGCGAAGCGAAATTTGTGACGTCGACAATGGTTCACAGCAAATAATTCGCGGCGAAGGTTCGCAAAAGTTGAACACAGTTTCAACTTGCGCGAATCATTTGCTGCGAATTTGATGACGTAAAATTAGCTTCGCATTCGCTTTCGCGTCAAGTATGAACCGGGCTAAACTAATTTGAAGTCCCAGAGATGGTGCTGTTACTGTCATTGTTGGTGCCAAATGAAGAATAAAGAAAAACATGGGATAACCTTTCACCCGCCTGATAAATTTAACCTTGTTTTTAATATACATTATTGACTGTATCTTCTCAACGCAATGTCCGATTAAAAACTTTTTAAATATTTTTTTTTTCTGAATTAAAGGATACTCTATCATATGAGACTAGTTTGAAACCCATGCTAGCTTTTAAAAAAATTATGGTGTAAACAGCCTATTAAAAGCAATTTTTTATGAATTATTTCCTGAACTTCAATTTAACGGGCTGTAATTATTATTGCTGATAAGCCAGTGTTAATTGTGATTATTGTCTGGGATGGGGTCGATGGCAGGTTGTCGCCTCTTTTCCTTCATCCATCGCTCCCAACGTATCTCGCCCCTGTACATGTCATGGCCCTAGTTTGTACTTCCCTCATTATGTAAAAGCCCCACACCAAATCCTTGCACAGTTTTTTCCTGGGGCTGTTCAAAGAATTGAAGGCTCAGCGTGGGTTTTGGGCGCAGGTATTCTGTTATAATATCTGCCAGCTTGCAGCTTGCAACGGGCTCTAAGCTTTTTTTTTGTCTGTTTATTTTTAAAGTTGAACGGCTGAACACATTTTCATTCAAATTCCTCCATTTGACAATTCACAATGCACCTGACGCATTCTATTCACCAGACAGGTGCCAACTACCTTGGCCACTGCCATTGATAAACTTGTTTTCGGTATGGTGGAAGCGAACCGTAAAGCACTCAAAATATGCGTTTGCTGACATTCACTTAATTAAGCCACTGTTAAAGACAGAATCATTTTATTTAGATTTTTCCTTCAAAACCGATAGGATAGCTACTATTGCTTGAAGTAGGGCCTATCTCACCGAGAGCTTGTATTTCTAAATTACATGAAACATTCATTCACAATAACAATCACCATTATTTACGAGCTTGTCGTGGAGTAATTAAACCTGACCTGGAATATTTATTATGCACAACACAGAGATTGATTCACATATAATAACGGTTCTATAAAAATTCCGGTAGCCTACAATCGCAGAAGGAATATTTTTATGTGTTAGTGTGATTGTGATTAAAAAATAATTCTCATGTAATAGGTAAATTTTGCATAATTTCGATCAGTGTCTTGTTTTATATTGCCGCCAATTTGTCTTAAAAAACAATAAGATTTAACAACCCGAACATCGCAGAATAAATAGTTGTCTGACTTGATTATTTGCACTTCGCTTCAACACCGCCACCGATGAGCTTTGGACACTCATCTGTCCCCAGGAGATTCGAGAAACGCAATTTTGAAAACGACGTTGACTTCGGAGAGCATTGGCCTGTGTCCATTTCACAATTAATATAGCCATGCTTTGTAGTGTACAGACGGGGTGCACAGCATGCGTGTAAAACTCTCTATAGCGCTGATATTCTGTTGAGTACACATCCCGGAACGAACGCTTTATAATGCCATTGGGGAAAGAACAAAAACGCATGAAAACTGAGCCCCAGTTGATCCGTGATTGAAGTGAATAAAACACGTCCACACAAAATGGCAACGGTGAACCCCATCAGCCAGGAGGAACGCTTTCTAACGGCAGTCAGGGATGGTGATGTCAGTTACGTGGAGCAAGTCCTGGAAACCAAACAGGAAACGGGATTGGATATAAACCGTAGCGACCGGAATGGGAAATCTGCCCTCACGCTGGCTGTATTACAAGGGAACCTACGTAAGTAATTAAATTGGTTGTAAACATTATCAATATGATCATGTACAAATGAAAACGATGGGTGTGACGATCCATAGTACTGTTGACACGGGTTAAAAATGGGCACCGTTTAAAACCACATTGCACCTATTGAGAAAGTTTCGATGGGGGAGAATTGCGTCACATAATTAGTTCATGTCGCCGCCTCGCGATCGGCCGCAGTCGCTAATGATTTTCTCATTTGGACTATAGTGAATTGAAAGAGGGGCTCTAGCGCAAATTTAAATAACGAACCCTTCCCCGCTTTCAACATCATGTGATAGGGAAACTAAACAACACACGTTTCTATTATCTCAACCCAAGGTGAAATAGGAAAGAATGTAGAATACTTATAGTTTGATGAAAATCTTGCGTCGGGTGATAAACAATTGATTTCATTTTTGCCCTACACCGACGTGTGTATAGCACTGACTCGGTGCTTTCTGAGTGTCTGTGAAGTTTTTTTTCACAGACACTCGGAAAGCACTGAGTATACAGTGCTATACACACGTCGGTGTAGGGCAAAAATGAAATCAATGTAGAATACAACCACCACTTTTCTATCCAAATATGACAAATATCACAGATTTGCCTTTAAAAGATGATAGAGGACACACTTAAGGAGTGGAAAATGTACTTAAGTGAAGATTGGAAACGATATTTTGGGAGATTTTGAGAAATGAATGTATGCACATCCAGTGAGATATTGGCAATTTTTTTTTGTCGTCTGCTAAAAATACATGCTATAGGCATTGTGCACAAGTGGCGGTTGGGTTCGACATTCTTTCCGTAAAATATGTTGTCCCAGTTCAGAAAAGCCCAATGTCTACAGGGGGCAAACGGATGGTCGTACCTTCCCTTTAAATCATAAACGATTGGTGTAAGATTAAATTTGATAGAGGACAAATTAAAGGAGGGGTAAATGTAGTCAAGTGATGTTTGGAAACAATTACTGATGGAGATTTTGAGCAATGAATTTGTGCACATCTTTTTGAGATGTTGGACATTTTGTCGTCTGCTAAAATTGCATACATACAGTGTGTACCCAAGTGGCGGTTGGCCTCGACATTATTTCCCACTGGATTGTAACACTTGACATCATGGGTAATGGCAGTGTTTTTAAATGGTATATTTCCAATTCCAGTGACCGCCATTAAACCTCACTCCATCCTACCACTCTCGAGTACTAATTTGGAATTCGAAACACTTGGATTCAATTTTAAGTAACCCTACTGTGACAGCAAGGGTCAAAAATCAGTCAAAATGTTGATATACTACTCAAAACAATTTAGCGAACACCGGATTTTTAACATCAAATAGGTTTGAAATGTTCCATGAACCGGGATTTTCATTTGCAACCCCCTCTCTCTTTCAGTAGTCATGTCATGAAATGTGTAATCACTACATGCATCCTTTATCATCTGTTTCATTGTGCAGTTGTTTCTCATCAATTCTGTGAAACCTTGTGTTTATCTGAAATAAATGATCTTGCTTTAACTGAGATTATTCCAGTGTTCCCTAAATTGTTTTGAGTAGTATATATTTGCCAAGGTATATCTAGTGCACTTAAAAGTCGAACACAATCAAACCTTACGTGTATTGAGTACATTTACAGGTCAAAATGAGTCAACCATTTTTGACTGGATAAAATATTGTCTTGGAATGTTGAGGGTGGTAAAAATGTCACCAGTCAAACCAGTCAAAAATGCCACTGTGTGCACATTTGGGTCAACAGTCAAAACAGGCAGTTGACTGGTTTCGACCACTATAGCTACTTGCCACAAAAGTTCAGCTAAAGTACGTAGGAGGGTTCATTAAGTACTTTCGAGACAAAAATGTTGGACATTTGTGGAATTGTTGGTAGATTTTCTGTGCACTGTCACACCACTGAGATTGCATGGTAAGGTGGTCTCCCATTGATACATTGCAGGCCATACTAATATGTTCAAACATTTACAGTGGCCTTGGGTGGCACACAGTTGATTTTGTAAGATTACTTGGAAAGGACAGCTGGCTTGTATGTACTCAAGGTTGGTGAAAAACATTGGAAATTTAGTGGATCGGAGTGGCCTCCATGTGTAGTACAAGCAAATGCTCTTTTCCATGTTTGTTGCCCAGAGGCCGAAGGCCCCCCCCCCCGAAAGATCTGCGTTTAAGAGATTTGCCTGGGGATCCAAAATCTGGTTTCAATTTGCCCAGAGGCCGAAGCCCCCCCCCCCCGAAAGATCTGCGTTTAAGAGATTTGCCTGGGGATCCAAAATCTGGTTTCAATTGGCGCATCGACTTCAAAATCTTGCTCACCACATTCAAATCTTTGCACAGATTAGCCCCCTCAAATATTGAAGATTTAATCCATACCTACCAACCCACAAGACAACTTCCCTCGGCTTCGCAACATCTCCTCATTACTGCTCGTCTGAACACAATCGGGCCTTTTCCATTGCCTCTCCAACTCTATGGAACAACCTGTCGTCTCACATACGCTCATCCTCATCTCTTAAACAATTCAAGAAATCCATCAAGACACATCTTTGTAACATTGTCTTTTAAGTTCCACTCACTGTTATTGGGCTGTGCGCATTTATTAGCTGGCCCAGCCATTGTTTTTTCCATTATCGCCTTATTTAGATGTTATTACACGTTTAGCCCTCCTATGCCCAGGCTGAAATTTGGCCCAGTAAGCACCGCACCCACAGACAGTCACTTGAGTATTTTTGGTTGCATTGCCAATTGGTAGGTCAAACCACAGAGTCACACAGAGCTGTGTATGTACTGTCGAGTGGTTTTGGTTTGACCTATCCTAGCCACATGTCCTTGCATTGCACAAAGTCAATGGGTTGGGAGTTACATACAAATTTTGAGTGTCTTTGATTGGTTTTGGTTTGACCTCCTATCACAGCCACATGTGCTTGCATGTATTTGAGTGCACTGCACAAAGTCAATGGGTTAAGAGAGACATACAAATGTTGAGTGTCTTTGATTGTTAAACCTATAGGAGGGTTTTAATCTAATCGAGATCTAATTTATTATTTAGTCTAGGTTTAATGTATAAAATCCGTATTTGTACTTTAATATTCTTTCACATGCATTTTTATGTTTTCACCTTTGTAAAGCGCTTTTAGATCGCCGTTGATGTAAGGTGCTTTAACAAAAATTTAACAAAATAAAAACCAATAAATTCCGACTATCTTTATTTGGTTTCATGATGATGATGATGATCATCACCACCACCACCACCACCACCACCACCACCACCACCACCACCACCACCACCACCACCACCACCACCACCACCCCCACCCCCACCACAACCACAACCACAACCAGGCTCTGTTCATCCAATGCTGGGTGAAGCCCATCTTTCTCCGTCTTGTACCATGCTTTCACATGTTGCTGTATCCATGTATGTGATGATATCATCACTCCATCTTCTCTTTTGTCTTACTCTTCTCTTGCAATTTCTTGGTTACCATGCAATTTCCATCTTTCTCTGTCTTGTGCTATGCTTTTCCATGTGTTCATGTAAGTGGTGATATCATCAATCCATCTTCTCGTTTATCTTCTTCTCGTCTTGCCATTTCTTGGTTGCGATTTTCTGAATCTGTTCGTCCATCTGTTGTCTGGACATCTTGCAACATGTCCTGCCCATCTCCATTATGTTTCCTTGATCTTTTCTGTGACATCCTTAACCTTTGTCACGAAGTGTTAGATGGAGCATTTTCCTTTTCATGGCTCTTTGTGACGTCATAATTTTGTTTCCATCTCTTTAGTTGTAGACCATGTCTGTAGGTCATGGTTGTTAGGACGTATTGATCACATAGGCTAGTCTGTCCAAGTGACCGTAGTATTTTTTTGTCAATCAATATCTTTGTGCATTCCTAAACACCTCCATCCTGTTTTGATCCTTGGATCATTATTTCTTCTTTCGTAGTGTTGTCCATTTTCAGTGTTTGGCCAAGGTAGTTATAATCGCCCACTCTCTTAATCAGATGATTTTTCTATTTTGATGTTCTGATTCAGGGTGGGTCATGAACTTTGTGTTTCCTTTATGCATTTGTAAGCCAGCCAGTTTAATACTTTCAGTGATCAAGTTATTAAACTGCTTCTCCACATCTTACTCATGGTGTGGTTAAAGCTACCTCGTCTGGATATCCAAGGTCCGTCAGATATTCACATATTTTCATGTTTATTCCTCTCTCCTCTAAATTGGACCTTTTAAACACCTCTAGCGGTCTAGACCGAGCGGTCTAGCTTACCGGATTCAAGTTCTGGTGTTAGCAACATAATGTGGGTTCGAATCACGGCCGTGACACTTGTGTCCTTGAGCAAGACACTTAATCATAATTGCTTCTCTCCACCCAGGGGTTAAATGGGTACCGTACCTGTGAAGGCAGAGTTGGTTTGCTCTATATGCGCTAGAAATGGCAGCAATTGAGCTGTATACTCCCCAGGGAGCTGAGATGGTTTCAGGAATGATTTATGAGCCTTATGAGCCTTATGAGCAGGGATAATAATATAATGCGCCTTGAGCACCACTTAGTTGGTGGATACGTGCGCTATATAAATCCACACATTATTATTATTATTATTATTACTGCTGTGAGGATCTTTGGTGATAAATTATCCCGTCGAACCCCTCTGTCTATCTTCACCTCCTTTGAAATATCTTTATCTATATATGTATTCTGGTTATGGCGTTTGTGTATGTCTTCTAAGATGCAGATGCATCCTTCAATTATTCCTATCCAGTTAAGCTAGTATTCATTTGATGTCTCTATAGGGCCTAATTTAAGTTGGTTAACTGCTTGTAGGTGATCTGTTGTTGAAAAGCCTCTCCTGAAACCTGCTTGTTCCCTGGGCTGATTCTGGTCTAGGATTCCCTCGAGTCTGTTCTGACTTACTTCAAGTTAAGTAATCTCATGTGTGAAAGTAGGCTAATTGGGAGATAGTTGTTATGTCAGCCCTATCATCCTTTTATTTATAGAATGTTTATGATCTTTGCCTCTTTCCAGTTTCTTGTATGGAGGTCGAAAAGTGGACATCTGCTTTTCAGCTTTCTAAATAATGAAAAAGCAGATTGAACGATGTTGGCTAGTGCATTTTTCTACTTTTCTGCTTTTCAGTTTCAAGAAAAGCATATTTTACTTGTTCACTTACAGGGGTCATGCCTATGTTCCCTCAGCCCTATGTTCCCTCAGCCCTATGTTCCCTCAACCCTATGTTCCCTCATCCCAAAATAGACCCTATGTTCCCTCAGCCCTATGTTCCCTCATCCCAAAATAGACCCTATAGACGCCTTACAAGCGCATTATAATGCATTATAAATGTTGTAACAGGTGACCCCAACAGCACATTATGGAAGGGCCATATGTGCTGAGGGAACATAGGGCTGAGGGAACATAGGGTCTATTTTGGGATGGGAGAACATAGGGCTGAGGGAACATAGGGTCTATTTTGGGATGAGGGAACATAGGGCTGAGGGAACATAGGGCTGAGGGAACATAAGGCTGAGGGAACTTGAGTACGGTCCCCACTTACACTGGCGGTCAAAAGTGGACATCTGCTTTTCTGGTTTCCTACAACCAGAAAAGCAGATTGAACGTTTTCCACAAATCCATTTTTCTGCTTTTCTGCTTTCCGAACAGCAGATTAGACGTTTTGTCACACAGTGGCATAAAAGTGGACATGTGCGTTTTGGACAAGTCCATTTTTCTGCTTTCCTGCTTCCTGAAAAGCGGATAGAACGTTTTCTCAACAGTGGCCTGAAAGTGGACAAGTCTATTTTGCGCTTGAAGAAAAGCAGATTGAATGATTTGATAAATCTACTCCCCTATCCACAAAATAATGGACTAATCCTACCGTCACAATACAATGTCTGAAGCGTTCCGTTTGATCTGTGATATACAGCCCCCTGTTTTTCAGCGACGGTTATCACATGCTTCGTTTTGGTATAAATCTACTCCCTTATCCACAAAATCATGACTAATCCCACCGTCACAATACAAGTCCGACGTAGGCGCCAGGTAGGCGCGTTCCGTTTGATCTGTGATGTGCCACCCCCTGTTTTTCAGCGACGGTTATCACATGCATCGTTTTGGTGAATTGGTAGGATTCGTCCATTTTTTGTGGATAAGGGAGTAGATTTATCAAATCATTCAATCTGCTTTTCTTCAAGCGCTGTTGAGAAAGCGTTTGATCCCCTTTTCAGGAAGCAGGAAAGCAGAAAAATAGATTTGTCCTAAACGTTCGATCTACTTTTCGTGTAGATGTCCACTTTTAGGCCACTGTGTGATAAAACGTCTAATCTGCTTTTCGGCTAGTAGAAATGTAGAAAAATTGATTTGTTCAAAATGTTCGATCTACTTTTCGGGTTACGGTAGGAAACCAGAAAAGCAGATGTCCACTTTTTGACCGCTAGTGTAGGTGAACACGTAAAATCTGCTTTTCTTGAAACTGAAAAGCAGAAAAGTAGAAAAATGGATTTACCAAAATTTTCAACCTACTTTTTAGGTGGAAGAAAAGCAGAAAAGTATAAAAATGCACCAGCCAACAACGTTCAATATGCCTTTTCATTATTTAGAAAGCTGAAAAGCAGATGTCCACTTTTCGACCTCCATACTCTTTACAGCTTCTTGGGATCTTATTTTTCTTGCAATATCTGTGCTGTACGGGGAGCTTTATGCTTGGCACCGGAATGTTGGACGGCCAGATCTTCGCTTCTTTGACCGCACAAAAAGGCATCTCGACTGTGCAGGCATCAATGTCCAACAATGGGAAGACTTCGGTGTGAGGGCAAAATCATCAATCATTTGTTTATCACCGACGCGAGAATTCCATCAACCTACTTGAGTAGTTGTTAAAACCCCCACGTGCCCTTTTAGTAGTCTCGAAAAACATTTCAGTTGATGTAAGTTGTTGATAGTATCAATCATATCTGGAATTTTTGCTGTCTCAGGTGTTATCGTTGATGTAAGTTGTTGATAGCATCAATCATTTGTGGAAATCTTTCTGTCTCAGGTGTTATCGTTGATGTAAGTTGTTGATAGCATCAATCATTTGTGGAAATCTTTCTGTCTCAGGTGTTATCGTTGATGTAAGTTGTTGATAGCATCAATCATATCTGGAATGCTTTCTGTCTCAGGTGTTATCGTTGATGTAACTTGTTGATAGCATCAATCATTTGTGGAAAATTTTCTGTCTGATATAATTTTAGTATCATTTTAGTAGTATCATTTTAGTACATTTTCACAAATTATCTAGGAAACGATTTTTTTTTCTGGAGACGTTGGGAATGAATACTCACAAAAACCGGAATACATTTTCACTATTTACTAGTTAAAATGATATGTTGAAATAAGTCGAATCTTCACGTGCTTGTTTGTATACATGTCTCTTGATTCGCATAGAAAAGAGTGCAAAAAAGTGTTGAGTAAACTGGTTGGGTCAGAAGGTTAATTGAGTACTTTCTTAAACAATAAACTGAGCAATGTTACGATTTTGTCATTACCCAGCAGTGGTGTAATTTTACGGAAGACATGACAGAAAACGATAATTGTAGCGATTTTGAGCAGGATCTCTACAATTTTGATCAAAACTTGAATAAACTAGTTAATACAGGTGATGACTGGGAAAATGACGGCCGCGTACGGTGTACCTGTAACGGTCTATCAACTAAAGAAACGTTGGCATGCGGCAACGAAATCTGCCTAGGCCCTACAGTAAATCATTAACGTTAATAAATAATAACGTTAATAGTGATATTTTATTAGGAGTTCCCCAACTTAGAAAACTTCCACGACTTAATGGACTTCATCTGTTTACGAATGTAATAATAATTGCTTGTGGTTTTGATAAACAATTAAACTCAAAGAGTCTTAATACAAGTTTGTCCACGAATCCGGACAAGCAAGCTACATGGTCCGAAAACTGTCTGGAAATTGGGCACATTTTCGCCCAACAATTTCAAAATACTATGTCCTTCCACGCATTTACAGATTATGTTTTGAATTGTTCCTTATTTTTCAAGCATTTTTAACCCTCCTACTTTTGGTACCTTTTTCATACAAGTTGATGCACCATTTGCAGGCGCGGATCCAGGAATTTTTTAGACGGGGGGTACACCCAACACGGACAAATGCGAGCGCGAAGCGCGAAGCCCTTACGGCGTGGGGTCCGGGGCCCGCTTAAGGGCCCCGGAAAATTTTGGATTCCGGATGCTCTGTGGTGCAATCTGAGGCGATTCCTGGCCAGTTTCACCTGACTTGCAAAAGTTTTCAAGATTATATGGAGAATATATATATATATATATATACACTGAGCAAAAATATAAACGCCCCATGTTTCAACCTGACCCCCACCGTATCCACATGCATGTCCATGATTGCCAGACGCCACTATCGTGTTCTAACGGACAGTAATCTGTAGCATATTGAACAACAAAATGAATTTTGTATGATTTTGCAACCTCTAAGGCTAATAACAGTTTCAAAGTGCCACATGGGGCGTTTATAATTTTGTTCAGTATATATATATATATATATATATATATATATATATATATATATATATATATATATATATATATATATATACAGTGCGTATCAAAAAAAAGGTAATCCGAATTCAGGGCGTTAATATGCCAAGGTTATTTAGTTTGACAATTTACATGTAGTGTACCAAAGAAGAGGAACTCCTCAGCTTTCCATTGATACCTGTATCGATCCATTGCTGTCACACATGGCCGAGTACATTGTTATTGAAAATGGCAAATTCAAATCGCATTTTTGCAAGTTTGGGTAATCAGTTCAAGGCAGTCTGAAATGGACGCATCACTTGACTGCCTAGATGATTATGTAAGATTTTTAAGCTGGTGCGGTAATCGTCTGTTACGACATCCTTTTCTTCAAGTTGGGTATTTAAGAAGGGCCTGGGTTTAGGGACAGGTAGTTGGGAAGATGGTACAACTAACGACTGAACAGCGAGTTTTCGTGATTACAACATTTCACCAAACTCACAGTTTGCAGCAAACTCGTGATGCTTTCAGGGAACGTTTCCCAGAACGGGAGCCCCCAGCAGCCAAAACCATCTGGGCGAATGTTAGAAAATATCAAGAGTATGGCACTAGCCTCAACCGCAACAAGGGGAATTCTGGCAGGAGGCGCACCGGGCGATCAGAAGGGAACATTGCAGCAGTAAGGCAGCAACTTTTGGAGCATCCTAGGGACACCAGCGCAAGGCGAAATGGGCTGAGATTGCCTTCGGCGACATTCAACAGAATCACGAGATTGGACCTCCACCAGCATCCATATCGGATTCACATCCGACATCAACTTACGCCAGGAGATTTTGCTAGAAGGCTGGCGTTTGCCAGATGGTTGATAGCCCGTACCGAGAGGTCAATTTTCTGCGGAATCTCGTAATCGGCGACGAAGCTGCTTTCTCCATGAACGGCAAGGTCAATACGCATAATGTTCTTGAATATGCACCAGCAAGACACCCCCAGAATTAAATTTTGAGGTTAACATGAGTCGACAAAAGTGGACTGTTTGGTTAGGACTTTGTGGAAGTGGTCAGCTGATCGGACCGTTTTTCTTTCAAAGGAATGTCAATGGTAACATGTATCTGCAGATGCTCAATGATAACGTTTTACCGCAGCTGCAGGAACACTTTGAGCGACAGGTTCGTGGGGTCTTCAGACAACTCTGGTGGGCCCAAGATGGCGCCCCAGCACATCGCCTTATCGCTGTCCGAGATCGTCTGAGGGAACTCTTTGGCGAACGAGTCATCGCCATCAACCATGAGGTGGAATGGCCACCAAGATCACCTGACCTCACACCATGTGACTATTTCCTTTGGGGACATTTGAAGAACAAGGTGTTTGCAACTCCTCCCCGTGATCTTGATGAATTGCAGGGCCGTATTCGAAATGAAGTGGATGCTTTACGCAATAATCCGGCTATGGTGAGACGAGCAGTGCAGGACATGCTCCGTCGCTGTCAGCTTTGTGTCGAAAGGGGAGATGGACATGTTGAAGGTGTGGGTGCATAAAAGGGCAATGTTAGAAGAGATTCTTCTTGAATAATGTCCAGTCATTCCTAAAGAAAATCTGGTTTATCATACTGACTTTCACTAATTATCCTGCCTTGCACTGATTACCCAAACTTGCAAAAATGCGATTTGAATTTGTCATTTTCAATAACAATGTACTCGGTCATGTGTGACAGCAATGGGTCAATAAAGGTATCAATGGAAAGCTGAGGAGTTCCTCTTCTTTGGTACACTACATGTAAATTGTCAAACTAAATAACCTTGGCATATTAACCCCCTGAATTCGGATTACCTTTTTTTTTATACGCACTGTATATATATATATATATATATATATATATATATATATATATATATATATATATATATATAATTATTTTAGCCATTATTTTAGCAATGTCATGACTACAACAATATAATTTTCTCCCTCCCCGATTTTTGGCATTTAATTTGCAGTTTTTGACTTCAGTTTTAATATATCAGGAATTTTTCTTGGTTTTAATTCAGTCCAGTTGAAATTTTCAAGAAAAGGGCTTGATTTCATACTGTTCCTTGCCCTGTGTTAAAACCATCGGCAGATCAGCTGCAAGACTCATCGTACTTCGCAGGCCTATGCGTACTGGCGTAGAATCCGACAGTAAATTGACATCGGCGATTGTAATTTACACACGGTACCCCGACCCTTCTTCAGACGAAACGGAACAATTTATAGACGTGGAGGAATTGGGTCAAGAAACCAGACTAGCTTGCTTTGCACCCGATCACAGACTACCGATTGCAAACGAAATGTAGACTAACTAATTTTGGGAAGTATTTGAAAAAGTCACTATAATCATCATTGGAAATTGATACAAAAAATCCACTTTTCTCAATAATGACAGTACACCAAACTGAAGGCGCTGTTCACCTTGGATGGTGGCTTTATTTTTTACTCTGCACCCTTAATTTTTAATCCTTTTTTATCAACCTTTTATGAGACACATCCTTGGATATTTTTATCACCGAAGCTTCTGTGGAAAATCAAATATAATATAAAAGAAACTGCAATCAATTAATTGCCATAATGAGGCTGTGTTAAACTTTATGAAGTCATCTCCATTAACTAAATTCGTGGAGGAAAATTGTCTTCAAGAATGGGTTGACTAAAATAAATAAATCAGTTCCTCAGAAGATTGCTAAGGGCTAACCGAGACTGGCCTGAAAGTCCATCGAAGAGAAATTATACTTCACACTGGTTAAACCACATCTTTGATATGGGAGCACTGCTTGGAAACCCCATATCACCAAAAACATCTCTTCGCTTGAAAGAGTCCAGAGACGAGCTGGCGTTCAGAGCGGCAAGACCTGCCTGTCGAACTTACGGCAGAAGTCAGTTGCTTTAAACGTCGACTTTCTGCCGTGTCTAAAAATTCAAATAATGTAAATTTTTGGGTCATTATTTGAATTAGATACGGCAAAAGTTCGACGTTTGAAGCAGGCCTTTAAACAAAACTTACTAACTAGTAACTAGCGGAGAGATGATACGAGCATAATTTTGTTGAGATGCATCACAGCCTTGCATTCAAGGCTGTATTCACTGCAAAGGAATTTTGGCAAGGATCCCAGATAATTAAGCTGCTCAAACGAAGTATACTACGTTATGTACTTTGGTCAAAGAACGTTCGTGGTTTTGAGGTACAAATACAACTTTATCATGATGAGACGATTTTCTCTTTTAAAAGCCAAGGTCTATTTGTTTGTGGCACCAATTTCAACGATCAAAAAAATAATACATGGTTTCATTACTGGACATGATGGCACTGGATATTTTATTAATTGAAAATAATGTGTGCGTTTAGGCCACTCAAAAAGGATTTTGGTAAAACTAGCAAATCATTCAGTCAAGTGATCAATTGTTTCCTGCTGGCTGTGGCCATTTAACCGGTAATAAACTCCCCCAAGAGGATTAGATGTTGAGATGGAGAGTTGAAATCCCCGAGCTCCGGGAAATACTTCAGTTTTCTCTCAAAAGAGGGTTTCAGTTCCATGGCATGATTGATAACCTTTTTTTCTTGTTGCATTTTTCAGTATTTATTTTATGCCAAAAGTAGACACAGCGGATGTTTAATATTGTCGCCGGTATTTTTTTTAAGGCTACTCCTCCTTTTCTCTGACCTCCCCCTCCCCCCCCCCCCCTTTAAAAAAAAAAAAAATTTTTTTTTTAACTCAATTTACCCGGGGGGCACGTGCCCCCGCGGCCCCCCCCCCCTGGATCCGCGCCTGATTTGAACCCATTCGCTTTTGTGGTTTTGAATGGTGAAATAACTGTGTTACAGTATTGATTTCCCCAAATGGTTTTGAATGGTAGGTCAGCTAATACAAAACCTTGTTTGGATCTTTCCAAATGATAGTACAGCTAATACAAAACCTTGTTTGGATACTTCTAAGTGGTGAATCAATGGACCCTCTATGCATTTGAATGGATTTGAATGGTAGTAAAGCTTGTTACCAACACTGTTCAAATGGTATCACCATGTGTGTACAAAACCAATGGGCATTTTTGAAAGTGGAAATTTTGAATGGTTTCAAATGGTTTCAAATGGTCTATCAGTAGGAGGATTAATGGGTAAAAAGCTTGGGGTAAATTCTAAATTAAGTTTGATACCCCACCCCCTCCCCCCTCCGATTTTTTTATTTTTTTTATTTAGGATATGTTTCAGCTACTAACAACTTTGATTCTTTGGCAATATGGTGTCAAAATATTGCTTATGAAACCTGTAAGACAATACATAATGTGCACTGCTCCATATTAAAATTATGGAGATACATGTAAAAGGCTTGTTTAAAAATCAGAAAGTAAACAATAAACATTTCCATTGTTTATAACTCAATAACCTTTTATTACTTTTCATTATTTGTTTTTCTTCAGTCATTGGTATATTGAATACAATTTTTGTCATTTAGTTAAACATCTGGAAACTGGTATTCTGTTTAAAAAATATGTATGTTTTATATCAGACGTACAAATATTTCTGTTGTAGTGAAAATAATAGTGTTCCAACTATTTCTCAAGGAAAATAAATTGTATTAAACCTATTTGGTTTTACTGCATTTTTGTTGGGTTATAAAGAAAATTGTAAATAACTGTAACTGTCAATGTTAACCATTTCAATCATATTTCAAATAAATTATGTTGTCAATGTTTAAAACAGTATTTTTACTTCAAAGGATTTCTACCATGCATTCAACAAAACTTTTACATCAAGTGAATATCTTGTGAGGACATTTCCATGGACATGGAGGGTGTTGCCTAGGTCTACACGCTGGCAAAATAGCACAAGAACAGTTTAACAAAACCTTTCAAATTAATTTAAAACGTTTTATTTATGTGTAAAATTCTACTTGAATTGGGGTATTTACATTGCCGAGTGAATTTTCTACTTCCATATTTCTTTCTTTGGAAGGGGAGTACTATTAATTTCTACATGATTCTTTGCACCAGTCTTTGTTGAGATGTCTGTCTTTGGTGCCAAAAGGATGCAACATGAAGGGCAAACACATTGTGGATGAACTGGTTTCAATGTTGGGTTGTCACTGCTTCCCTCGGCATCATGCTGCTTTGAGAAATACTGTGGGTGTTGGTTTAGCTTCTCGCTGAGAGATCTTCTTTCAGCAATGAATGTGCCAACTTCGTGAATTCAAATGCACTAAAATAAAATTAAAAAAATGAATATTTCTTTACAAGAAAAAAATATATATGTGAGGTATGTGTCACTGTACATAAAAACTGATCCATACAAAAAAAATTTTTTTTTGGGGGGGTGTCACAATACACACCTAAATTATGAAAACACCCCACCCCATTATATATCCAAATAAAAATATATAAATATATTGTGTTGAATTTTGGTAATGGACTTCACCCACTAAGTCCTTTTCCCTAAAAGAAAAAAAAGAGTTACCCAAACATTTGGTTATTTCCAAGAAAAATTATAATAGTCAATTAAGTAGTCAGTCAGTTAATTTAATAATTACATACCTGTGATTAGAAGTCCTTCAAGTGTCTCTCTGCTGAGACACGTGGTGACATACTCCGCTCGACTGTCTTGTCCACATCATGGTGAATCTCTGCTTCTTTCTGCCACTCGTCGCATCAATGAACCCAAGTAAATCCTGTCTCGGCCCACTAAATAAATTAAAAAAAAAAAAAAATTGTAATGCCAATGGATGCAGCTGAACTCTTTTAAACAATATTACCGTCTGATTTACGGATGTTCATACTGTCGTGTTTTGTACAGAATCAGTTGCTGTAAATGCTGGCATAAAATCAAGAGGCAATCCACCAGCATGACACGGGCAGGAATTTGTTGTTGCCAAATTTAGATAAAACAATTTAATAAGATAGGAGTGGATAAACATTTATCTTCTTTCTATTTTGCACAAAGGCCAGGAACTAAATCAACAATCTTTCCAACCAACTGTGATACGCAAAAATAAAAATAACAAAATAAACACAGCCACAAAATGCATAAATAAACGAATTGTTCACTTGACGTGGAGTCTTTTAGTTTTAGTTCCAGAATGTTCTTTTAGTTCACACAATTTTCACATAAAAATTAATAACCTAATCTGAAAAATAACCCTGCATAAAAACTGTACTAAATTAAAATGAAACTGTTTTCTGTTTGTGTCTTTGTGAGTTTGTTATTTTATGGCCTAGGCTAGGCCCCTAAAATATTAAACTTAATCCCCATCAAAATACAATATTCAGAGAAAAGTCATTTAACTCATTTTATAATATTTTAAGCAGTGTCAGTGTGCTATTTCTTCTCACTGATCTTTATACATGTTGTACTTATACTTATAGTGGAGTACGAGTGGAGTGAATTCAGGTTATGTGTATTAAGCAAATGGGCCTAGGGAGTTAGGGTTAATCCTCCCAGGCTGAAATTTGGCCCAGTAAGCACCGCACCCACAGACAGTCACTTGAGTATTTTTGGTTGCATTGCCAATTGTAGTCCTACATAAGTTAGCGGCAAAGTCAAACACACTTGTGTATGTCCTACATAAATTACATGCAGAGTCACACAGAGCTGCGTATGTACTGCATAAGTTAGCAGCAGACTCGAGATAATACAGTCGAGTGGTTTTGGTTTGACCTCCTACCATAGCCACATGTCCTTGCATTTATTTGAGTACACTGCACAAAGTCAATGGGTTGGGAGTTACATACAAATTTTGAGTGGTGCAGTTTTGCAATTTGAGGGATACGCTGCAGAGAGGTAAACAATGATCATAGACAGTGTAATGCTAAATTTTACTCGTGCCCAGCCTAAGGAATTGGTATATCCTTTCTCTATGGTATACATAACCATCCTTTCTGTATGACATAGCAGTGCATTTTGCTCATTCAATGTTAAAAGCAGGATGCATTTATACAGACACTTTGTGAGAAGTGTAGGTCTATACTGGCTTTTAACAGCAATTTGTAATAAGATTGTTATTCGCTTTGTGCTCGGGAATGTGATGGAAACAAAAATCATATATAGCGTATACACGAAAGTCAACATTGTGAAGTCGGCGTTTATATAGATTGACAACTGAACCATTGCTGGTAAAAAATACAGCCCTTTTTCCCCCCAACACATTTGGAATCAACAATATCCTTCATTGTTAGATTGCTCCATAACATGTTTGAATATAGAAATTTTGAATGGTTACAAATGGTCAATAACGTATAAAACTGTGATCATGTATAGACCATTTGACTTGTACTTGTTTACACTTTGCGTAACTTTTGCGAGTACCAGGGTGATTTCCTGCAGGGGGAAAAGTGTATGTATTTGTATGCAGAGTTTCTGTAGTCTGTGATTCTCCATACAAAATCAAGAATTTGTTGGATTTTTTCAGATGAATAAGATTTGAGATGTAATGTTAGTGCCTTTATTAAAAATAAATCAAGTTAAACATGTTTGTGATGATATCTCAAAATATCAGATTTGATGGTTTCTTGTCATAGACCACAGTGTTCATTTTGTGCCTGGTGCAGTTTGACCGTTGGGGCTATTTTGTAAACGTGTGATCTCATTAGTCACATGGTCTACAGATTTCGAAATAAACCAGTAGCGCGTATGCTGGAGACGTTATGTAAATAGTAAATATAAATTAAATACAATTGTATGCAAATAAGGAATATACGGATATATATATTTTTTTAAAGGTAATTCATGTACCGTGAATGTATCATGAAAGTCTGTAATATCGTCAATTGAGTTAAGTCTGTGTTTTTTAAAGGCTGGTTACTTATTTTATATCAAGCCAGGGAAATCAGAAAGGCAATGGAAACCATGACCGATCTGTTGCCGTGTTCTCGGCCTTGGTGCCCCTTACAATCCCATAAATATTATGATACTCTAATGGCAGTGCTATTGACTCGAGGTTCGTCGTCGTCGTCGTCGTCGTCGTCGTCGTCGTCGTCGTCGGATAATGGCTACAGAACAGACTTAAACGTGGAATGTTAAATAAATGCAATACATGGATTTAACAACAAGATAGATTTAAATGCACATTTAAAAATATGATTTTTTTTTTAGATGCTTCAAGTTCATCAGCAAATGCCTTCCACAGCCCGGGGCCCTCATATTTGACAGTTTTACGAGGAAATGAAGTACGAGTAGATGGGATATGAAAAACTCAGGAACAGGGGCCTTGCCCCTACATGAATTAAATTCCTGACCCCTTTGTCCATTTTTACACGAATAATTATAAGCGTCCATTAGCGTATTGCTGATCATTGTTGTTGGTATGGTGTTCTATAAAATGGACACCTACGCGGCGCCTTTTTTTTTCTACGCGGCGACTTTTTGTTTTTGGGCGGCGACTTTTTGTTTTTGGACGGCGACTTTTTGTTTAAAAAAAAAAAAAAAGTCGCCGTCCAAAAACAAAAAGTCGCCGTCCAAAAACAAAAAGTCGCCGCGTTAAAAAGAAAGTCGCCGTCCAAAAACAAAAAGTTGCCGCGTAAAAAACAAAAAGTCGCCGCGTAGAAAAAAAGGCGCCGCGTAGAAAAAAAGGCGCCGCGTAGGTGTCCATTATAGAACACCATATGTTGGTTTACCAGCATTTGTGTTGTGTTTATGCTGTCACATGAATGCAATCGGCCTACGTACATGTTTACAGATGAACTTAGCTCGCAACATTTCATACCGGCGTTTTTTTTAAATCAGCACCGTGTAGTCTAAGTACCGTTTGTCGCCAGTGAGGAGTATCACTGGTGTAGGGTTTTAAGTTTACCAGGGAAGAGTTTGTTTTCCACTGTTGAAACAAAATAAAACAATGACATACACAAAATCCTTACAAAATGACTGATGAAAACCTCATTCTCCTTACTTAATCAGAAGTGCAGAAGGAAATACACGACAAAACAAAAATAACATTGTATTGGTAATATCTATTTTGTTTGTTTGTTTGTTTGTTTGTTTTGTAATTTTTATTTATTTATTTATTTTATTTATTTATTTTTTGTGGTGGTCTAATAGTTATAACAGCTTTAATGCGTAGCCTGCACCACATTGAACTAGTTTTCAAACAAAAACAAAAACAAAACAACAGAAGCTAGTTGCTAGTTAATAGTTGCTAGTTGCAGTTGCAGTTGCAGTTGTCCGCCACCTCAAATCTTCATCCATATTTTTTGTTTTCGTTCTAAATGCTTAACACTATTTTGCAATTATGCAAAGATTGGCGACCTTGACACGACTCGGGTCAGACTCGAGTCGCAATTTTTGGTGACGCGACTGCAACGCGACTGCCGCAAAACTATTCCCCTCTTGACTCGAGAGTCACCGGCTTTCAAAGAGTCGACTCGACTCGACTCGACTCGACTCGACTCGACTCGACTCGACTCGACTCGACTCGACTCGACTCGACTCGACTCTCGGTCCCAAAGACTCTACTCGGCTCGAGACAAAACCTTTTTTGTAATATTTTGCGCCACTGAGCGATGGTACAGATACAGCTCGGCGGCAAATAGCACGGTCTCTATCAGTGTTTGCATGGGATCAATTCCATGTGCGCTCTGTACACACACTCGATTGCCAGATCATGGACCAATTACACTTGATGTGTTGTTGAACAGACCTTAGAATGTTATGACTTGGAATGACCCAAACATGGTAACATACTAACAGATTGACTTGATTCGACTTAAGACAGTACCAGCTCTCTTTGACACGAGTCCCATTATTCAGGTATTCGTCACTATGTCAAGTTTCTGATTTCATCCCTCACTTGCCTTATACAGTAACCTATTATAAATTGGTTTGCATGTTCTTCTTGTACCCGCAGTTATCATAAAATTACTACTGAGCAACAACACCAGGCTAGGAGACGCCCTCTTGCGGGCTGTTGACACCCAGTTTCTTGACGCTGTACAGTTAATATGCAAACATTCCGAATCATTACCGGTAGGTGTATTGTAAGGGAAATGAAAACTGAATGATGTCTGAATAATTCCATATTGACTTCACTTTGCTTCATTTAAATTGCCAATTTGTGGGGGTTTTGACACTCTCTTGGACTCTCTTGGACACTTAAATTATTGTAATGAAAACCGTGCCTATTCTTGAGCACACTTGTGATGTCATAGCTGGATACGATGCTGGATCCGATTCAACCGAAACGAAATCACTTCTGGCAATTATTTGGATAAAACCAAAATAATAAAAACAAAAACAAAAACATTATAAACATTAATATACCGGTGTAAGATCCCACGAAAGACAGGTCTGAATATATCACTGTTCGACATGTTTTTCCCTTCTTTTTTCTTTTTAAATAGACAATTGTTGTTAAAGACAGTGTAATTCCAGTTGGTAAAGTGTCTGTAAAAGCATCTGTGCCAAGATATAACGAGTGCTTGGAGCACAAACATGTTAAGTGCATTTTGGTGAGTTGGGGGTTCTTAGTAGTGTAAAATGACACTCTCTAGATGATGCAAACATCAGAAAAATGTCAATGACATGCATTGATGGTGAAAATTGCCTGAGCAATAAGTGCAGATTTCCATTAGCACATGAACAGAAACCTGATTTTTGACAATGGTCCAAACCTTGAATCGTGTCTTTCTCAAAAACGATCGTCAAAAAATTTCTCGTCACGATCAGAGCAGACTTTCAACAGCATTGGCGGATCCAGGGGGGGGGGGAGGGGGGGGCTAAGGGGGGCTGTAGCCCCCCCCCTAAAATCGTTTAAAAAAAATTAAACAATTAAAAAAAACGAGAGAAAGAGGGGGAGGGGAGGGGAGAACGCACTCCCATTCCCTACCTACTTAGTACTGTACTAACTGTTGCGCATAGGAAGTGGCGGCACCCTTTGTAGTACAGAAAAATAATTGTTTTTGATTCTCAGCCCCCCCTAAAAAATGTTCTGGATCCGCCCATGAACAGGGCATGGAATCGGTGTTCTTGTTTATAAGATGAACACAGGGACTGAAAATTACTGGCTCATTTATGCAGCAGCAACGGTAATATGACCTTATCATGCGGGGTGTTACTTTCACTGAGTCGCCGAGTTAATATAAAACTAACACTCCATGCCCTGTTGATCGTGAGGATATTCTCCCTTTAAGCACACCGTGGAACTTCTAAGCAATCGATGTACAGAAACCATCTTATGAAAGTTTCAACTTTGTTCATTGCGTCTTGAAGGAGATAACATTTATGATACACTCAGATTGTTAATTAATTATTAATTATATTAATTAAATTGTAAATGTGGAAATGGAGTATCGCCGGTTGGTGATCCGTATCTATATCAAATATTCAGTTAAAAAATTTTTTTTTTAAATTTAAAAAAATATTAACATTTTACAACATGTGGTGTTTTTCACAGACACTCGGAAAGCACTGAGTATGCAGTGTTATACACATGTTGGTGTAGGGCACACACACACACACACACACAAATAAAATAAAATAAAAATCAGTAGGTTAAATATCTCATAATTTTGGGAAACATTACTATCTTAAAACCAATGCCAGCTTTATGATACTAAACTGGCTCAGTTTCTCAATAGTTTATTACATTTTGTTTTGGTTTGTGTACATTCCAGCAGTAATTTGTTTGAGCTTTGATTTCTCATCATTTCGCAATTCGACCTTGGTATGTTCATAACAAAACATAATCCACATAATAGTCACGAATTATTGACATAATAATGTGGCTATATTAAGCGCTTTATAGCCCACTTTGTTACGCTTGCCCCATTCAACAAATAAAACCAGACCCTCAATGAGTTTCATTTGAATTACGTCTGGTACACTAACTCGACCGTAAAGAGGCAAGCGCATTAAGTTTATTTCTCCGATGTATCGCCCATATCCATTTTAACCAGCAATTTTTTGAAGGTATTTTTGTTCTCTTTTTCTTGTTTACCTCTACGGAACACTACTGTTCCTTTTTAAATCAATGGAAACAAATGTATTAGAATGATACGTTTCACAAAATAATAACGAGAAGCATGGATTTACAGTAAATCACAGTCGTTTCCCAGTGCATTTTTATTTGTGCGCACGCGCGAGTTTTTCGACACGACAAATGGTAACTGCATAAACATACGGTCGGTCAGCCAATATAATGCCTATGGAATATTAATGTTGAATGGTTGACGTATGGCTAAGTTTAGACAGTTTCAATCATATTTTGATGCTATTCTGATTCTACAGGGTGTCCCCATAAAAAGTATACCGAGATAAAAAATTACTGTAATGGCAAAACTACTTTATATATGGGAAAGACAAATATATCTCTAGAAAGGGCAGAATGTCCTCTTTGCAATGGTATACAGCTTGTGATGTTATTGACACAGATGAGTGAACAAATTAGACAGATGTTAAGGGTACTGAAAGCAGGACTGTGACAAGTTTGCATATTTGAATAACAAAGGTCCAAAAAGCATTTTAAAAACCTGCACATTAAACTTTTGAGGTAAGTAGCGAAAACAAAGCAGATTACATTGTTTTAGGTACATTCCTTGTTTTCAAGAATGTGTTGAAAAAACAAAGGCATTTGGTATTCTGCACACTTGCATGGTTGAGATTTGTTATTCAAATATGCAAACTTGTCACAGTCCTGCTTTCAGTACCCTTAACATCTGTCTAATTTGTTCACTCATCTGTGTCAATAACATCACAAGCTGTATACCATTGCAAAGAGGACATTCTGCCCTTTCTAGAGATATATTTCTCTTTCCCATATATAAAGTAGTTTTGCCATTACAGTAATTTTTATCTCGGTATACTTTTTATGGGGACACCCTGTATATAATCATGATTTCATAAAAAAAACAATTGCTGACATCATCTACATAACAACAATTTGGCTATATTTTCAACGATTCTGCCCATTAAATGAACGTCTTGTTTTGACGAAATGTGACTTTTTTTTACCCTAATCTTCCCAAATCCTCTTTGCTAAAGTGAAGAATTTTGGAAGATTGAGGTTATTAGGCATACTTGCCTTTCCATGTTACACGTACATCCATGTTTGTTGTCGTGATTGCAAGGTCAGTGCTTGGGTCAGTGGACACTGTTTATTGCTCCATGCATGCAGGGAGGGTCCCTGGCCATGTACATGTATCACAGATTAGAAACACATGTGAGCAGACATGTCATGTGCTTGCTTTACTACTGAAGGATTTTGGAGGATTTAGGTTATGTGTAAGCAAATGGGCCTAGGGAGTTAGGAAGGATTCAGGTTATGTGTAAGCAAATGAGTCTAGGGAGTTAGGAAGGATTCAGGTTATGTGTAAGCAAATGGGCCTAGGGTGTTAGGAAGGATTCAAGTTATGTGTAAGCAAATGAGTCTAGGGAGTTAGGAAGGATTCAGGTTATGTGTAAGCAAATGGGCCTAGGGAGTTAGGAAGGATTCAGGTTATGTGTAAGCAAATGAGTCTAGGGAGTTAGGAAGGATTCAGGTTATGTGTAAGCAGGTGTAACTAAAAAGTTTTAAAAAATGCACTCATCGTCACGATCAGAGCAGACTTTCTATTCAACAGGACGTGGAATCGGTGTTCTAGTTTAAGATGAACACAGTGACTGAAAATTACAGGCTCATTTATGCAGCAGCAACGGTAATATGACCTTATCATGCGGGGTGTTACTTTCACTGAGTCGCCGAGTTAATCTAAAACTAACACTCCATGCCCTGTTGATCGTGAGGATATTCTCCCTTTAAGCACACCGTGGAACTTCTAAGCAATCGATGTACAGAAACCATCTTATGAAAGTTTCAACTTTGTTCATTGCGTCTTGAAGGAGATAACATGTATGATACACTCAGATTGTTAATTAATTATTAATTATATTAATTAAATTGTAAATGTGGAAATGGAATATCGCCGGTTGGTGATCCGTATTTATATTAATATTCAGTTTAAAAAAAAAAAAAAATAATAATAATAATAACATTTTACAACATGTCCAAATCGCCTGTGAAGTTTTTCACAGACACTCGGAAAGCACCGAGTATGCAGTGCTATACACATGTTGGTGTAGGGCACACACGCACAAAAAAAAATAATAAAAAAAATAAAAATCAGTAGGTTAAATATCTCATAATTTTGGGAAGCATTACCATCTTAAACCAATGCCAGCTTCATGATACTAAACTGGCTCAGTTTCTCAATAGTTTATTACATTTTGTTTTGGTTTGTGTACATTCCAGCAGTAATTTGTTTGAGCTTTGATTTCTCTCATTTCGCAATTCGACCTTGGTATGTTCATAACAAAACATAATCCACATAATAGTCACGAATTATTGACATAATAATGTGGCTACATTAAGCGCTTTATAGCCCACTTTGTTACGCTTGTCCCATTCAACAAATAAAACCAGACCTTCAATGAGTTTCATTTGAATTACGTCTGGTACACTAACTCGAGCGTAAAGAGGCAAGCGCATTAAGTTTATTTCTCCGATGTATCGCCCATATCCATTTTAACCAGCAATTTTTTGAAGGTATTTTTGTTCTCTTTTTCTTGTTTACCTCTACGGAACACTACTGTTCCTTTTTAAATCAATGGAAACAAATGTATTAGAATGATACGTTTCACAAAATAATAACGAGAAGCATGGATTTACAGTAAATCACAGTCGTTTCCCAGTGCATTTTTATTTGTGCGCACGCGCGAGTTTTTCGACACGACAAATGGTAACTGCATAAACATACGGTCGGTCAGCCAATATAATGCCTATGGAATATTAATGTTGAATGGTTGACGTATGGCTAAGTTTAGACAGTTTCAATCATATTTTGATGCTATTCTGATTCTACAGGGTGTCCCCATAAAAAGTATACCGAGATAAAAATTACTGTAATGGCAAAACTACTTTATATATGGGAAAGACAAATATATCTCTAGAAAGGGCAGAATGTCCTCTTTGCAATGGTATACAGCTTGTGATGTTATTGACACAGATGAGTGAACAAATTAGACAGATGTTAAGGGTACTGAAAGCAGGACTGTGACAAGTTTGCATATTTGAATAACAAAGGTCCAAAAAGCATTTTAAAAAACCTGCACATTAAACTTTTGAGGTAAGTAGCGAAAACAAAGCAGATTACATTGTTTTAGGTACATTCCTTGTTTTCAAGAATGTGTTGAAAAAACAAAGGCATTTGGTATTCTGCACACTTGCATGGTTGAGATTTGTTATTCAAATATGCAAACTTGTCACAGTCCTGCTTTCAGTACCCTTAACATCTGTCTAATTTGTTCACTCATCTGTGTCAATAACATCACAAGCTGTATACCATTGCAAAGAGGACATTCTGCCCTTTCTAGAGATATATTTCTCTTTCCCATATATAAGTGTTTTGCCATTACAGTACTTTATCTCGGTATACTTTTTATGGGGACACCCTGTATATAATCATGATTTCATAAAAAAAACAATTGCTGACATCATCTACATAACAACAATTTGGCTATATTTTCAACGATTCTGCCCATTAAATGAACGTCTTGTTTTGACGAAATGTGACTTTTTTTTACCCTAATCTTCCCAAATCCTCTTTGCTAAAGTGAAGAATTTTGGAAGATTGAGGTTATTAGGCATACTTGCCTTTCCATGTTACACGTACATCCATGTTTGTTGTCGTGATTGCAAGGTCAGTGCTTGGGTCAGTGGACACTGTTTATTGCTCCATGCATGCAGGGAGGGTCCCTGGCCATGTACATGTATCACAGATTAGAAACACATGTGAGCAGACATGTCATGTGCTTGCTTTACTACTGAAGGATTTTGGAGGATTTAGGTTATGTGTAAGCAAATGGGCCTAGGGAGTTAGGAAGGATTCAGGTTATGTGTAAGCAAATGAGTCTAGGGAGTTAGGAAGGATTCAGGTTATGTGTAAGCAAATGGGCCTAGGGTGTTAGGAAGGATTCAAGTTATGTGTAAGCAAATGAGTCTAGGGAGTTAGGAAGGATTCAGGTTATGTGTAAGCAAATGGGCCTAGGGAGTTAGGAAGGATTCAGGTTATGTGTAAGCAAATGAGTCTAGGGAGTTAGGAAGGATTCAGGTTATGTGTAAGCAGGTGTAACTAAAAAGTTTTAAAAAATGCACTCATCGTCACGATCAGAGCAGACTTTCTATTCAACAGGACGTGGAATCGGTGTTCTAGTTTAAGATGAACACAGTGACTGAAAATTACAGGCTCATTTATGCAGCAGCAACGGTAATATGACCTTATCATGCGGGGTGTTACTTTCACTGAGTCGCCGAGTTAATCTAAAACTAACACTCCATGCCCTGTTGATCGTGAGGATATTCTCCCTTTAAGCACACCGTGGAACTTCTAAGCAATCGATGTACAGAAACCATCTTATGAAAGTTTCAACTTTGTTCATTGCGTCTTGAAGGAGATAACATGTATGATACACTCAGATTGTTAATTAATTATTAATTATATTAATTAAATTGTAAATGTGGAAATGGAATATCGCCGGTTGGTGATCCGTATTTATATTAATATTCAGTTTAAAAAAAAAAAATAATAATAATAATAATAACATTTTACAACATGTCCAAATCGCCTGTGAAGTTTTTCACAGACACTCGGAAAGCACCGAGTATGCAGTGCTATACACATGTTGGTGTAGGGCACACACGCACAAAAAAAATAATAAAAAAATAAAAATCAGTAGGTTAAATATCTCATAATTTTGGGAAGCATTACCATCTTAAACCAATGCCAGCTTCATGATACTAAACTGGCTCAGTTTCTCAATAGTTTATTACATTTTGTTTTGGTTTGTGTACATTCCAGCAGTAATTTGTTTGAGCTTTGATTTCTCTCATTTCGCAATTCGACCTTGGTATGTTCATAACAAAACATAATCCACATAATAGTCACGAATTATTGACATAATAATGTGGCTACATTAAGCGCTTTATAGCCCACTTTGTTACGCTTGTCCCATTCAACAAATAAAACCAGACCTTCAATGAGTTTCATTTGAATTACGTCTGGTACACTAACTCGAGCGTAAAGAGGCAAGCGCATTAAGTTTATTTCTCCGATGTATCGCCCATATCCATTTTAACCAGCAATTTTTTGAAGGTATTTTTGTTCTCTTTTTCTTGTTTACCTCTACGGAACACTACTGTTCCTTTTTAAATCAATGGAAACAAATGTATTAGAATGATACGTTTCACAAAATAATAACGAGAAGCATGGATTTACAGTAAATCACAGTCGTTTCCCAGTGCATTTTTATTTGTGCGCACGCGCGAGTTTTTTGACACGACAAAATGGTAACTGC
This sequence comes from Zoroaster sp. YZ-2022, assembly GCA_029582265.1. NCBI lineage: Eukaryota > Metazoa > Echinodermata > Asteroidea > Forcipulatida > Zoroasteridae > Zoroaster > Zoroaster sp. YZ-2022. Next base: position 55,593,876 of record CM055816.1, on the reverse strand, counting down.
ATAAACATACGGTCGGTCAGCCAATATAATGCCTATGGAATATTAATGTTGAATGGTTGACGTATGGCTAAGTTTAGACAGTTTCAATCATATTTTGATGCTATTCTGATTCTATATAATCATGATTTCATAAAAAAAACAATTGCTGACATCATCTACATAACAACAATTTGGCTATATTTTCAACGATTCTGCCCATTAAATGAACGTCTTGTTTTGACGAAATGTGACTTTTTTTTACCCTAATCTTCCCAAATCCTCAAATCCTCTTTGCTAAAGTGAAGAATTTTGGAAGATTGAGGTTATTAGGCATACTTGCCTTTCCATGTTACATGTACATCCATGTTTGTTGTCGTGATTGCAAGGTCAGTGCTTGGGTCAGTGGACACTGTTTATTGCTCCATGCATGCAGGGAGGGTCCCTGGCCATGTACATGTATCACAGATTAGAAACACATGTGTGCAGACATGTCATGTGCTTGCTTTAGTACTGAATGATTTTGGAGGATTTAGGTTATGTGTAAGCAAATGGGCCTAGGGAGTTAGGAGGGATTCAGGTTATGTGTAAGCAAATGAGTCTAGGGAGTTAGGAAGGATTCAGGTTATGTGTAAGCAAATGGGCCTAGGGTGTTAGGAAGGATTCAAGTTATGTATAAGCAAATGAGTCTAGGGAGTTAGGAAGGATTCAGGTTATGTGTAAGCAAATGGGCCTAGGGAGTTAGGAAGGATTCAGGTTATGTGTAAGCAAATGAGTCTAGGGAGTTAGGAAGGATTCAGGTTATGTGTAAGCAAATGAGTTTAGGGAGTTAGGAAGGATTCAGGTTATGTGTAAGCAGGTGTAACTAAAAACTTTAAAAAAATGCACTCATCGTCACGATCAGAGCAGACTTTCAAGAGGACGTGGAATCGGTGTTCTAGTTTAAGATGAACACAGTGACTGAAAATTACTGGCTCATTTATGCAGCAGCAACGGTAATATGACCTTATCATGCGGGGTGTTACTTTCACTGAGTCGCCGAGTTAATCTAAAACTAACACTCCATGCCCTGTTGATCGTGAGGATATTCTCCCTTTAAGCACACCGTGGAACTTCTAAGCAATCGATGTACAGAAACCATCTTATGAAAGTTTCAACTTTGTTCATTGCGTCTTGAAGGAGATAACATGTATGATACACTCAGATTGTTAATTAATTATTAATTATATTAATTAAATTGTAAATGTGGAAATGGAGTATCGCCGGTTGGTGATCCGTATCTATATCAAATATTCAGTTAAAATTTTTTTTAATTAAATAAAAATAATAACATTTTACAACATGTGAAGTTTTCCCACAGACACTCGGAAAGCACTGAGTATGCAGTGCTATACACATGTTGGTGTAGGGCACACACACACACACACACACACACACACACAAAAAAAAATCAGTAGGTTAAATATCTCATAATTTTGGGAAACATTACCATCTTAAAACCAATGCCAGCTTTATGATACTAAACTGGCTCAGTTTCTCAATAGTTTATTACATTTTGTTTTGGTTTGTGTACATTCCAGCAGTAATTTGTTTGAGCTTTGATTTCTCATCATTTCGCAATTCGACCTTGGTATGTTCATAACAAAACATAATCCACATAATAGTCACGAATTATTGACATAATAATGTGGCTACATTAAGCGCTTTATAGCCCACTTTGTTACGCTTGCCCCATTCAACAAATAAAACCAGACCTTCAATGAGTTTCATTTGAATTACGTCTGGTACACTAACTCGAGCGTAATAAAGAGGCAAGCGCATTAAGTTTATTTCTCCGATGTATCGCCCATATCCATTTTAACCAGCAATTTTTGAAGGTATTTTTGTTCTCTTTTCTTGTTTACCTCTACGGAACACTACTGTTCCTTTTAAATCAATGGAAACAAATGTATTAGAATGATACGTTTCACAAAATAATAACGAGAAGCATGGATTTACAGTAAATCACAGTCGTTTCCCAGTGCATTTTTATTTGTGCGCACGCGCGAGTTTTTCGACACGACAAAATGGTAACTGCATAAACATACGGTCGGTCAGCCAATATAATGCCTATGGAATATTAATGTTGAATGGTTGACGTATGGCTAAGTTTAGACAGTTTCAATCATATTTTGATGCTATTCTGATTCTATATAATCATGATTTCATAAAAAAAACAATTGCTGACATCATCTACATAACAACAATTTGGCTATATTTTCAACGATTCTGCCCATTAAATGAACGTCTTGTTTTGACGAAATGTGACTTTTTACCCTAATCTTCCCAAATCCTCAAATCCTCTTTGCTAAAGTGAAGAATTTTGGAAGATTGAGGTTATTAGGCATATCTTGCCTTTCCATGTTACATGTACATCCATGTTTGTTGTCGTGATTGCAAGGTCAGTGCTTGGGTCAGTGGACACTGTTTATTGCTCCATGCATGCAGGGAGGGTCCCTGGCCATGTACATGTATCACAGATTAGAAACACATGTGTGCAGACATGTCATGTGCTTGCTTTACTACTGAATGATTTTGGAGGATTTAGGTTATGTGTAAGCAAATGGGCCTAGGGAGTTAGGAGGGATTCAGGTTATGTGTAAGCAAATGAGTCTAGGGAGTTAGGAAGGATTCAGGTTATGTGTGTAAGCAAATGGGCCTAGGGTGTTAGGAAGGATTCAAGTTATGTATAAGCAAATGAGTCTAGGGAGTTAGGAAGGATTCAGGTTATGTGTAAGCAAATGGGCCTAGGGAGTTAGGAAGGATTCAGGTTATGTGTAAGCAAATGAGTCTAGGGAGTTAGGAAGGATTCAGGTTATGTGTAAGCAAATGAGTCTAGGGAGTTAGGAAGGATTCAGGTTATGTGTAAGCAGGTGTAACTAAAAACTTTAAAAAAATGCACTCATCGTCACGATCAGAGCAGACTTTCAACAGGACGTGGAATCGGTGTTCTAGTTTAAGATGAACACAGTGCCTGAAAATTACTGGCTCATTTATGCAGCAGCAACGGTAATATGACCTTATCATGCGGGGTGTTACTTTCACTGAGTCGCCGAGTTAATATAAAACTAACACTCCATGCCCTGTTGATCGTGAGGATATTCTCCCATTAAGCACACCGTGGAACTTCTAAGCACTCGATGTACAGAAACCATCTTATGAAAGTTTCAACTTTGTTCATTGCGTCTTGAAGGAGATAACATGTATGATACACTCAGATTGTTAATTAATTATTAATTATATTAATTAATTGTAAATGTGGAAATGGAGTATCGCCGGTTGGTGATCCGTATCTATATCAAATATTCAGTTAAAAAATTATTAAAAAAAAAAAAAAAAATATTAATATTTTACAACATGTGGTGTTTTTCACAGACACTCGGAAAGCACTGAGTATGCAGTGTTATACACATGTTGGTGTAGGGCACACACACACACACAGACACACACAAATAAAATAAAATAAAAATCAGTAGGTTAAATATCTCATAATTTTGGGAAACATTACCATCTTAAAACCAATGCCAGCTTTATGATACTAAACTGGCTCAGTTTCTCAATAGTTTATTACATTTTGTTTTGGTTTGTGTACATTCCAGCAGTAATTTGTTTGAGCTTTGATTTCTCATCATTTCGCAATTCGACCTTGGTATGTTCATAACAAAACATAATCCACATAATAGTCACGAATTATTGACATAATAATGTGGCTACATTAAGCGCTTCATAGCCCACTTTGTTACGCTTGCCCCATTCAACAAATAAAACCAGACCTTCAATGAGTTTCATTTGAATTACGTCTGGTACACTAACTCGAGCGTAAAGAGGCAAGCGCATTAAGTTTATTTCTCCGATGTATCGCCCATATCCATTTTAACCAGCAATTTTTTGAAGGTATTTTTGTTCTCTTTTTCTTGTTTACCTCTACGGAACACTACTGTTCCTTTTTAAATCAATGGAAACAAATGTATTAGAATGATACGTTTCACAAAATAATAACGAGAAGCATGGATTTACAGTAAATCACAGTCGTTTCCCAGTGCATTTTTATTTGTGCGCACGCGCGAGTTTTTCGACACGACAAAATGGTAACTGCATAAACATACGGTCGGTCAGCCAATATAATGCCTATGGAATATTAATGTTGAATGGTTGACGTATGGCTAAGTTTAGACAGTTTCAATCATATTTTGATGCTATTCTGATTCTATATAATCATGATTTCATAAAAAAAACAATTGCTGACATCATCTACATAACAACAATTTGGCTATATTTTCAACGATTCTGCCCATTAAATGAACGTCTTGTTTTGACGAAATGTGACTTTTACCCTAATCTTCCCAAATCCTCAAACCTCTTTGCTAAAAGTGAAGAATTTTGGAAGATTGAGGTTATTAGGCATACTTGCCTTTTCCATGTTACATGTACATCCATGTTTGTTGTCGTGATTGTAAGGTCAGTGCTTGGGTCAGTGGACACTGTTTATTGCTCCATGCATGCAGGAGGGTCCCTGGCCATGTACATGTATCACAGATTAGAACACATGTGCAGACATGTCATGTGCTTGCTTTACTACTGAATGATTTTGGAGGATTTAGGTTATGTGTAAGCAAATGGGCCTAGGGAGTTAGGAGGGATTCAGGTTATGTGTAAGCAAATGAGTCTAGGGAGTTAGGAAGGATTCAGGTTATGTGTAAGCAAATGGGCCTAGGGTGTTAGGAAGGATTCAAGTTATGTATAAGCAAATGAGTCTAGGGAGTTAGGAAGGATTCAGGTTATGTGTAAGCAAATGGGCCTAGGGAGTTAGGAAGGATTCAGGTTATGTGTAAGCAAATGAGTCTAGGGAGTTAGGAAGGATTCAGGTTATGTGTAAGCAAATGAGTCTAGGGAGTTAGGAAGGATTCAGGTTATGTGTAAGCAGGTGTAACTAAAAACTTTAAAAAAATGCACTCATCGTCACGATCAGAGCAGACTTTCAACAGGACGTGGAATCGGTGTTCTAGTTTAAGATGAACACAGTGCCTGAAAATTACTGGCTCATTTATGCAGCAGCAACGGTAATATGACCTTATCATGCGGGGTGTTACTTTCACTGAGTCGCCGAGTTAATATAAAACTAACACTCCATGCCCTGTTGATCGTGAGGATATTCTCCCATTAAGCACACCGTGGAACTTCTAAGCACTCTATGTACAGAAACCATCTTATGAAAGTTTCAACTTTGTTCATTGCGTCTTGAAGGAGATAACATGTATGATACACTCAGATTGTTAATTAATTATTAATTATATTAATTAATTGTAAATGTGGAAATGGAGTATCGCCGGTTGGTGATCCGTATCTATATCAAATATTCAGTTAAAAAATTATTAAAAAACAACAAAAAATAATTAACATTTTACAACATGTGGTGTTTTTCACAGACACTCGGAAAGCACTGAGTATGCAGTGTTATACACATGTTGGTGTAGGGCACACACACACACACAGACACACACAAATAAAATAAAATAAAAATCAGTAGGTTAAATATCTCATAATTTTGGGAAACATTACCATCTTAAAACCAATGCCAGCTTTATGATACTAAACTGGCTCAGTTTATTAGTTTATTAGTTAATAGTTTATTACATTTTGTTTTGGTTTGTGTACATTCCAGCAGTAATTTGTTTGAGCTTTGATTTCTCATCATTTCGCAATTCGACCTTGGTATGTTCATAACAAAACATAATCCACATAATAGTCACGAATTATTGACATAATAATGTGGCTACATTAAGCGCTTTATAGCCCACTTTGTTACGCATGGCCCATTCAACAAATAAAATCAGACCTTCAATGAGTTTCATTTGAATTACGTCTGGTACACTAACTCGAGCGTAAAGAGGTAATAATAATAATAATAATAATAATAATAATAATAATAATAATAATGTGTGGACTTATATAGCGCACGTATCCACCAACTAAGTGGTGCTTAATGCAAGCGCGTTAAGTTTATTTCTCCGATGTATTGCCCATATCCATTTTAACCAGAAATTTCTTGAAATGTATTTTTTTTTCTCTTTTTCTTGTTTACCTCTACGGAAGACTACTGTTCCTTTTTAAATCAAGGGAAACAAATGTTTTAGAATGATACGTTTCACAAAATAATAACGAGAAGCATGGATTTACAGTAAATCACAGTCGTTTCCCAGTGCATTTTTATTTGTGCGCACGCGCGAGTTTTTCGACACGGCAAATGGTAACTGCATAAACATACGGTCGGTCAGCCAATATAATGCCCATGGAATATTAATGTTGATGCTATTCTGAAATAAATTGATTTATAATCACGATTTCATAAAAAAAAAAACCATTGCTGACATCAACTACATAACAACAATTTGGCTATATTTTCAACGATTTTGCCCATTAAATGAACGTCTTTTTTTGACGAAAAGTGACTTTTTTACATAACCTTCCCAAATCCTCCAAAATTCTCTTTGCTAAAGTGAAGGATTTTGAAGGATTGAGGTTATTAGGCATACTTGCCTTTCCATGGTACATGTACATCCATGTTTGTTGTAGTGATTACAAGGTGAGTGCTTGGGTCAGTGGACACTGTTTATTGCTCCATGCATGCAGGGAGGGTCCCTGGTCATGTACATGTATCACAGATAAGAAACACATGGGTGCATACATGTCATGTGCTTGCTTTACTACTGAAGGATTTTGGAGGATTCAGGTTATGTGTAAGCAGGTGTAAGCAAGTGGGCCTAGAGAGTTATGGTTAAAGAACAAGATGCACAGTCACCTTGTTCCTATAATCATGTAACTGTTCTATTTCTCAAAGATTTACTTGATTTAATTAATTGTTTTTGTCCACGAATTTCATACATTTTAAATGACATTTTGCATACTTCATGCATGGAGGTAGCATGCGTGACATGAATGGGATGTTTTGTACATGTATATCGACATGGAATGATTTTGTGGATACTGGAGCCTAGTAATTAGTTTTTATGAGGTTAAAAGATTGCAACAGGATAAGAAAAGGAAATGTGTCATTTGGTTAATGGATATGTAATTAATTTTTTGGTGGGAGGAAGCCCCATGGAATTGTCACTGATTTATACCGTACATTGTGATGCACTTTGTAATGGCAGAGGATATCAGTGACTTTGATGTATTTCTCCATTATTGGCCGCTAAAATTATTAAAACTTTAGGCAATAAACAATTCGGAGTAACATACGTTTTAGTGCAAACTTTGCTGTGATGTACAAGTTTATGATCTCTGTAATGAATCACATGGTGAAAACTCACAAACTCAGAAAAATACCATCAATAAATGCTAAATTTTTCAAATTCAAGTGCGCTAATTTTGCCGAACCTAGCAGCAACTTCTCTGAAAATTTAAAACGGTGTCGTCATTTTACTCCCGTAAAAACCTTCATGAATTTTTGTGTTGAAGTGTGTTCTTCTCACCTGTGTAGTTTTGTCTTCATGGGATGTTAAATTTGGCGCGCCAGGGTCATTAATTATTGTTAAACGCAGAGGACACGCGGCCGTTGCTACGGCATTCATGCTTTCTTTGGTACTTTGTGTGCATTGGTACGCGTACGCACATAAAATAAAAATGTCACGCGGATAATGATAACGGAACAACCATGAAATATGTACACAGATTTACGTAGGCCCGTCCATCCCGTCATCAGTTGATTTGGACACATAATTACCGTTACTTCAAGCTTCCAACAACTATTTGGAGAAATATCTACGGTTTCCTTAAAAAAGAAGAAGAATTAATCAATGTTCAGAACAAAATGTACATTTTCGGATATTGCTGGATAACGAAAAACATAATTATCACACTCACATGATTTGGGACAAGTAAGGAAAATAATGGTATTTCTTTTGTCATAACAATTTCAAGCTACTACTGTACACTAGAGTTATTCTCGACAAACAGCAGGATTTGGGGTGGTTAGGTTAATAAGACCACACATTTATATCAAACTTACTTGGTGTAAAGTTAATGATAGTAGCAAATATCACTTGCTATACATTAACCCTAACCTTCCCAAATCCTCTTTGCTAAAGTGAAGGATTTTGAAGGATTGAGGTTACATGCTACATGCTCTTTGCTAAAGTGAATGATTTCTGAGGATTAAGGTTATTAGGCATATTTGCCTGTCCATGGTACATGGACAAACATCCATGTTTGTTGTCGTGATTACGAGGTCAGTGCTGGGGTCAGTGGACACTGTTTATTGCTCCATGCATGCAGGGAGGGTCCCTGGCCATGTACAGATTAGAAACACGTGTCTGCATACATGTCATGTGCTTCCTTTACTACTGAAGGATTTTGGTGGATTCAGGTTATGTGTAAGCAAGTGGGCCTTTTTTCGCATTCTTTTCTTTGTAAACGCCAATTTCACAATTTGAATGAATACGGAAAATCCAAATTCGTTGAAACTTTCACTGGATGGTTTTATCCATATTTGTTAAATCGATGATCTAGTTTTGAGCCAGTGGCTATATAATAATGATACTATTTTATGCATCAGCCACGGTGATATGGTGTTATCATCGCAGCCTGATATATTGGCCATCGCAGCCTGATATATTGGCCATCGCAGCCTGATATATTGGCCATCGCAGCCTGATATATTGGCCATCGCGACCTGATATCTTGGCCATCGCGCGCTCGTGGATGGAGTACTGGTATTACTTTCAGTCACAGAGTTCATCTAAAAGTGGGACACCGATTCCCTTCCCCGTCGAAAGTCTGCTATGACCTAAGTATGGTCTGCATTTACGGACATTTTACCAAATGAGTACTGTCCTTAAATTGTCAGTTGGACTTCTAAGGTGATTTTGCAAGAGCTTGGCCCGAACCATCATCATAATAATAATAATAATCGTCATCGTCGTCATCGTCATCATCGTCATCGTCGTCATCGTCATCGTCATCGTCATCGTCATCGTCATCGTCAGTTATATAGCACACGTATCCACTAAACTGGCGCTCAAGGCGCATTATAATAATTAGTACCCCTGCTCATCAGGCTCATAAATCATTCCTGAAACCAACTCAGCTCCCTGGGGAGTATACAGCTCAATTGCTGCCATTTCAGCGCATATGGGCTAATCAAACACAACAACCAACTCTGCCCTCACAGGTACCCATTTACCCCTGGGTGGAGAGAAGCAATTATGGTAAAGTGTCTTGCTCAAGGGCACAAGCACCCCAGTCGCGGCTGGGATTCGAACCCACATTCTGACGACTCGGAATCGATCCAGCATTTTTGGCTGCAATTGGACATTGTTTCATATACCAAAAAGAAAAATATGCGGACGTGCGGGTTTGAGGCGACGCGCGAGGATACCAGAAACTAGAGAGTTTTTTGGCCTTATGGATATATTAATAGTTCAATAACAGGGTGAGAGAGTCGTTGCAACGGTATATTGACACATGTGGAACGAGGTTGGGCTTCAATGTATTTGTTAAATGGCTGAAACAGTGGATATCACAAAGCCATTACGGTGGTTAAGTTGGTCATTGTGCTAAATAATAGTTAAAATGGAAGAAACTAGCCAGGCTGTGTGAAACCGTCTTGCATAATGATTTGCGTCTGTTGGTAACATTCGTTCTATAAGTTTATATAATAAATTTCACCCTTGAATCCTTTGGTTAGCTTGGTCAATTAGTACGCACTACGGTTAAAGAATTCGTGCTTAATTTCTGGCCTATTATTGTGTGCGCTGGAAATTATACACGCACTGGTCTTAAAATAGTGCTAATTATTACACCTATTAAAACCGCATGAGTGATTATAACAATATTATTACGTACACTGACGGTCTCCAAGAAATTCTTCATACGGCCGGTCAGAAAACCTATATTTGTTCTTGCAATCTTATTAGTATTAAAACCAAACCGTTTTAGAGTCCTCAGCATAAACAAATTTTGGTGGCTTTTTGAACATTTTCCCTAATCTGGACATTTTGAAACCGGACTTCTCCCATGGACACTTTTATTTTGCGTGCTCAAGAGTCACATCCCAAACTCCCTATAAATGTTTCTACAAAGAGAATGCCCAAAAGTGCCCATAAATCTCATATCAAGTATCAACCCTACATATTTTATTTATGATGATATAGATGATGATATAGATGATGATATAGATGATGATGATATAGATGATGATGATATAGATGATGATGATATAGATGATGATGATATAGATGATGATGATATAGATGATGATGATATAGATGATGATGATATAGATGATGATGATGATGATGATGATGATGATGATGATGATGATGATATAGATGATGATGATGATGATGATATAGATGATGATGATGATGATGATGATGATGATGATATAGATGATATAGATGATGATGATGATGATATAGATGATGATATGATGATATAGATGATATAGATGATGATATATAGCACACGTATCCACTAAACTGGTGCTCAAGGCGCATTATAATATTAGTACCCCTGCTCATCAGGCTCATAAATCATTCCTGAAACCAACTCAGCTCCCTGGGGAGTATACAGCTCAATTGCTGCCATTTCAGCGCATATGGGCTAATCAAACACAACAACCAACTCTGCCCTCACAGGTACCCATTTACCCCTGGGTGGAGAGAAGCAATTATGGTAAAGCGTTTTGCTCAAGGACACGGTCGTGGTTGGGATTCGAACCCACATTCTGACGACTCAGCCATCAGAACACAAATCCGATGCACTTAAACCGCTCGACCATGGCACTCCATGGTATATGGTATATTATTAAGCACTTGCCACTGAACTGAGTCAGTGTACCAGACACTATTCCAATGAAACTCCCAAAAGACTTATTCTGTTACTGAATTCACTGAATGTTGCGCCTAGTTGGATATTTAATTTACTATTGTGTATGCAGCCTAAGTTGATTGAATAAACAAAGTGCTTCCTCTTCATACCACACATTTGTCCGTCATGTTAGATTTCAAAATGGCATGCAGTTTTTTTTATTATATATGTTTTTCCTGCTGCTATGAAATTACATGCAGGTATTCAGAATTTCATCAATTAAAACAAATAATAAATAAATACTTCCATGCGGTTCACAGGATAGACTGTTTTTTTTTAATTTTAATTTTTTTATTTTTTTAAAAATACTATGGCTATGATGGTTAACAACAGCATTGGCATATTTGAAGTGTATTTTTAAAAACTTCGTCAGCAGAGACCAATTTGCCAAATTCAAATAGGCCTACGGCTCTGGCGACACTTAAACAAAAAAGTGTGTTTATATCGCAGACAGAGACACGGAAGGCAGTCATCGGATGTCATCCAGAAAACGACGATTTCCATCCGGACCTGACGCCGATTGTGCTGGCCGCCCACCACAACAATTACATGGTTCTAAAGGTAGGGCCAAAACAATCATTAAACCCTCCCCCCCCCCCTGTGGGGGTCAAAATCAGCCAAAATGTTGATATACTTGCCAAGGTTTATCTAGTGCACTTAAAAGTCGAACACTGTCAAACCTTACGTGTAGTAAGTACATTTCAAGGTTAAAATGAGTCGACCGTTTTTGACTGGTAAAAGCATTGTCTGGTATTGTTCAGGGTGGTCAAAAAACCAGTCAAAAATGGCCCTGTGTGCATATTTGCGTCAACAGTCAAAACAGGTAGTTGACTGGTTTTGACCTCTATAGCTACTTGCCACTATACAGTGCAGCTATAGTAGGAGGGTTAATAAACATTTGTTATGGATTCTTATTTAATCACCACCAATGTGAAAACACCCATGTGAAAACCATACAGAGTGCAAGACGTTAAATTCAAGCATAGAAAATGAATGAAACGAAGTTAATCCACAATGAGTTTATACTGCCAGTATTTGGACCGTATAGTTACTGCAGCAATCGAAGCAAGGACCTTGAAAGCAAATTTGTATACATGATGTGCAAAAATCAAGCCAATACGTTATTAAATCCGAACCAGGCCAGCTACATAACAATCTAGCGTTTGATTGTGTTTTGATAAAGGATTTGGTATTTTTCCAATTAAGTCCAAAAGATGGCTTCGCATGATGAAGAGTGTTCCAATTCCATGTACAGCCAAAGCATCCCACTTCGTACTAATCTAGTGGCTGATTTTGATAGTGTATTTATAGTATTGTAAAGTAAGGCCGGTTGTTCTAATTCCGCCCAGTTCCAAAAGCTGACATGGATTTCGATAGATTCAGTGTTGTTTAGCCCACGCCAATGATACTTTGCATGAGGATAATTCCACGTACGTCCAAAGTATCCCAACGTCGTACGAATCCAGCGGCAGATTTTGAACGTGGATTTAGTATTTTATATAGTGAGGCCGGTTGTTCAAATTCCGTCAAAGTCCAAGGACTGGCTTTGTTGGATTCAGTACTGCGTGGCCCATGTCAATGACTCTTTGCATGAATGAGCATGATTGTCTCAATTTCGCAGTTCCATCAAAGTCCAAAGATTGGTTGGTTGTGTTGTATTTGGATGGATTCAGTACTGTATATAGCCCACAGACAGGGATACTTGACGTGGGGCCGGTTGACCCACTTCCATTATTAAGTCCAACAGTTGGGTGGTAGTGTTACTGCATGGGGTTGGATTTTGGTGGATTCAGGAAGGTTCTTGGCCAAAACCATTAACCCTAACCACCCCAAATCCATCAAAATCCTCCAAGGGGCACTTTTTTGGGAAAAGAAATTAGCACTGTTGGAAACTGGCACTTTCACATGATTTGGGACAAGCAAGGAAAGTATGGTATTTCTTTTGTCATAACAATTTCAAGCTACTGTACACTAGAGTTATTCTCAACACACAGCAGGATTTGGGGTGGTTAGGTTAAATTAAAGGGGTTAGGATTTTAATGGTATATTTCTCGAATACTAAAGGGGTGAAATATATTATAATTTCCAAATATCAATGTTGTGCATTTCTTTTTAGTGCATTTTAAAAGAAAATGTGCATTCGTATACACATCTATATTTGAATACATTTGGATGTGAATACAATCTTGTTTATAAATTTCTTTCGAATACTACGTTGTTTACCCATGCCTGTCCAGACACTACTTAAATACGGTGAACGGGTTCCCGACCCCGAGTCCTCGGACTTTCAGCGGACGGAAAAGCACACGCTCCAACGCTCCGTGGGGACACTAAACGTTTACCGTGCCTTGGCCAGTGAATACTACATCTCCCTGACTTCGCCCGACCCCATCGGAAAAGCCTTCACGCTATCGAGTAAACTCAAAGAGATGAGCGACCAGGAGTATGAATTCCGCGCCGAGTACACGGAATTGTCCGAGTCGGTCGAGCAGTACGCCGCCGATATATTGGCCCAGGCGCGTGACTCGGAAGAGGTAATTATATCATTATTATACACTCACTGGCCAAAAGTATTGCAACGTGCTCAAAATAGCACTTTACAGTAACAGGTGAGATGATCATTTAATCCGATTTCATCGATCGTGTATTACATAATTTCCGAGCAAGAACAGTAAAAAAGAACATTGACTTCAAAACACAGGCACTTTCAAGAAGTTTTAAGTAGTGTAAAAAAAAAAATTTTTTTTATTGTAACACAGTTCTCCAAACTGAACTTTGGTGATGTTGCAATACTTATGGCCAGTGAGTGTATCATCACCAGCAGAATATATGAGCCGGGCATTGGAAATATGATGTCCAAATTTGCATTTCTTTGAAATATATGGTGTCCAAAAGTTTAACTTACACAACTTTTGTATGCGTTTTCCAAATAACACAGTTGTGCCTAGCAAACTGGCTAACACTATGAAGTCTGCTCTGATCATGAAGATAGTGTCCCCTTAAACAATGTATTCACGTTTTGTATGATTCTCTATTTCCAGTTAATCGTTCTGGTTTTTGCTTGGTAATAGTGCTTTAACCCTAACCCCCCTAGGTATTCTGGCTAGGAACCTTCCTGAATCCTCCAAAATCCATCAGTGCACTTTTGGAAACATGACCTTATCTTCAAAATGCACCATGCATTTTCGTTGATCTTTCATATTCAGCACTTATGGCCTGTACTTCTTGCCAGATAGTAATTATGCCCCAGTGGAAGAGGTGAAAGTACCAGTTTCCAACAGCGCTGAATTTTTACAAAAAAGTGCCCCTTGGAGGATTTTGCAGGATTTGCGGTGGTTAGGATTAAAGGGACAATATCGTCACAATCAGAGCAGACTTTCAACAGGGCATGGAATCGGTGTCCTTGTTTCAACTATACTTCTATGTGTCAGGTTTTTACCATAACCCATTTGTAGTCAATAAAGTGCAGCTTTTCTTCCAGCTTTGTTTTTTTTTGTTTTTTTTGTAAATTCTGGTAAAGTCCATGCATGTTCACAGAAAACATTTAAAAATTTCGTTTCAGTTGACCAGTATTTTGACTCACAACACGGACGTTCAGCACACGGAGGAGAGCAACGCAAACGAAACAGCGCTATTCAAAGTCTTCCACGCCATCGGTTGTGAACAGAAAAAGGTAAACCGTTAATCTTAAAGGGATATTTGTGACCAGCTCTGGCAAAACCCTCATCTTGGACCCAATTTTCAAAAGTGAGATTTTGGTATAGTTTGATTCTCTAGATTTCCCTCTTCCATTTGATACCAGATTTGTAGAAATCAGAAAAATAAAATGATTTCTACAAATCTAGTATCAAATGAAAGAGGAAAATCTAGAGAATCAAACTATACCAAAATCTCACTTTTGAAAATTGGGTCCAAGTTTAGGGTTTTGCCAGAACCGGTCACATTTAAACTTTACAAATAATTCCATGTACCTTTCCACATACATGATTTGGGAGTGTAAAATTACGTCACCGAACTTGCTTTTTCACTTAAGGCTGGCACCTTTCCACATAATTATAATGTGCATATACACTCATTGGCCATAAGTATTGCAACATTGAAATTCACACCAAAGTTCAGTTTGGAGAACTGTGTTACAATAATTTATTTTATTTTATTTACACTACTTAAGACTTCTTGAAAGTACCTGTGTTTTGAAGTCAATGTTCTTTTTTACTGTTCTTGCTCGGAAACAAAGTCCTTCAATACTTTGTCGGGTAACCACGTGACCTGATAATTGCAGCCATCCGTCTTGGCAATGTCTCGTACAAATTCATGTTGCAATACATTTGGCCAGTGAGTGTATCTTTTAAGTACATGTACATTCTTAATCTTGCTGTTTTATGTTGACTTGAACTTGAAGAGCGCCTTTATAGAGCATTTCTAGCTCGTTGAATTTCTGCGTTATAAGCCTGCAAATTGTGACTAATTGACTACTGTTTGACATTGCCTTCGTCGCCGACAATAAAGGTGTCGCAAAGAAGTCAACGCAGACAACCAGGGGTCAATTTCACAGAGCTGCTAAGCAGAGAATTTTGCTAAGCAACTATTTTCGCTAAGCATTTTAAAACAGACTACCAGCCAAAAAGCAAACAATTTGTGTGGAAGTTTGGCTGGTAACTAACAAAATCTGCTAAGCAAATATTTCTTGTAAGCAATTGTTTCTGTTAAGCATCTCTATGAAATTGCCCCCAGCAAAGTTGATCCTGGGGGGTGTTTGCGTCGGTCTAAAAATCTGCAATGGACACAGACAAAGTATTGATTGCACAATGTTGCCGATGCCGTCTGGGACTTCTTTGCGTCGCTGTCTGCGTTGCTGTCTGCGTTCCTGTCTGCGTTCATGACCGGACAACTATGGAAACCAGGATTTGGGAGCGCTTTTACACAGTTGTTAACATTATCTGTAAATAAGACTTGAAGGTTTGCATGGTGGAAGATCAATAAACTGAAGGTTTGCGGTGACACCATGTGATGAGTGAATCTCTCTTGAGTATGTGTGGTTCTCCTGACGACGGACAGAGCATACTGTCCGAAACGTTGAGTCAACCGGTTCCTTCGGAACCACACATACTCAAAAGAGAGATTCACTCATCACATGGTGTCACCGCAAACCTTCAGTTTATTATCTGTAAAGGCATACAAATTAGGCTGTGTGTTTGTGGTTATTTCGGGAACCGGGTACCCGAAATTGGAAATCTTTGGATACCCGGGTACCCGTAAACAATTTTGTAAAAACACATAAATACTCCCAAATGTATACAATAACCAATACGAACACAAGTTTCTCTTGTTTTAATAAATGTATTTGTAATAATTTCCCTCCCTCTATATTAAAAACTACTCATTTCCATTCCCCACACAAATTTTGTTTAAAAAAAACCCTGAGAATTCCATTTGTGTGGCTTAAATGTTCGAAGTCGTTAACAGGTAATTGGAACCGAAAAATGGAACCGGGTAATGACAGTTTTGGTCGGGTTTCTGGATAGGCCTACCCGGATACAGCCTTTGCATACATACTGTAAAGGCATACATTATGTGACCCGCTGTGTGAAAATGAGTCACAAGTCGCAAATTTGAAAAATTGAGATTTCTATGTGGCTGGAAAGAGTACATCATCGGATTTAATGTGGTATATGTTAGAGGTGTGTTGACGTATTGCATTATGGAGATATGCCATTTTTAACAATCAATAATTTGCATAATTAACACAATTGAATTCTTAGGAAAACATGCATTCGAAAGGAAAACAAATGACAGAAATGAATCAACCTACTCACAAAAAAATCATTGATTTTAATATTTTTATTGATTTGAAATTGACGTCAATTTCAATCAATAAAATATTAAAGCCACATAGAAATCTCAATTTTTCAAAATTTCGACTTTTGACTCATTTTCACAGAGCGGGTCACATATGTAATACGAGACAGCCTAAGCCCGTTTACAGAAACCAACGTGTGGAGGTTTCAGATAATTGTGTCTTTAACGAGAACATTGTGAATATTCATTCAGGTATATGTATGTATGCATTGTAATGTGGAAATTGGATCACGGCCGTGATCCATTACAAATTAAATTTGTTGCCCCCAAAATGATGGCTTGGTATGGTAGACGAAACAATAGTTCCGGATTGTTCAGTACCATCTCCAACTTAACACTAAATGCATACATTGATTATAATTCAGTTATTCAGGTAATTACCAATAGTGTACACCCCCGTTAAGTGCGCATAATTATTGATCTAGTAATTTTGAATCAAGGTCTCGCATGAATGGATCATTAGGGAGGGCAACAGGCCTTTGTCCTTGTGGCTCGTAATTGCCTTTTCTCTTGACATTTTCAAAGGAAAACATTCCAGCGGGTGGGGTACGTAACACGGATATTTAATCTCCGTCAGCCAGGTAGAACTGGTCCGGTACTGCCAATGGAATAATCGAGCCACGCCTACGACAATCGAAAACATTAAACCACCTCGTTCAAATTCTAATGCAAATCACCATCAAACTTTATCGCCTGTAAATGACAGGCCATATGGAATGAAGGCCAGATGCCCGAATATACTTACAGCCAGGGCCGTAGCAAGCGGGAGGGTGTGGGCGGTGTGACACCATCGAATAATTTTTCTCAGTCTGCATTTAGAGCCTCAGTCGGCAAATGAAGCATTAAAGGTACTAGAACAAGGGTTGGTCTAGAATAAATTTTCAGTCGGCAAACCTTGAGCTATGGTATCATCTTTTCTAAGAGCTGAAGATTTGCCAAGTTGTTTGTTTGTTATAAGTCGTTTATAAGCTGCGGTTTCGGGTGGCAGTTGCCATGAAACGATGTCTAAATTGCAGCAAAAATTGCTGGATCGATTGATGTCTGTAGCGAATTCCATTTTGAAAACATATTAGGTTAAGGGTGAGCTACAACCTTGATACTGACCAGATTATCAAATTAACGATTTATTATACAGATGTTTACTTGGCATTGGAACACGTATCAATCATCTTTAGAAAGTATTAAATGTGAAGTAATATTATCTTAGAGAAACAACAAATAGATTGTTGTGTCCATATGTCGAATTTCATAAAAGCGCTAGACTGCAACCTTTTTGAAGAAAATAATAAAAACAGTACTACTCCCCTTAAAGCAATACACATACATAACCTATAGCAGTTTTGTGTCATTTAATCAAAACGTAAGCATCTTATATGATAATTTTGTCTACAGTTTTTTTTTTATGGAAGCGCTGAAATGAAAGTACGTTTCCCAAACACCAAATGATGTACATTGAAAAGATTTTGCAACATGGCGTGTATGTAGTGCCTTTAATTCAGTGTACATACTTGACCCTCTCTCCGTGACTGAGATATAAGTGCACATGACAACATTATATCCCCGCGCTCAAAATATTCAGGTTTAAGTTGATTTGATTAGCCTTGGTAATATCGAATATTGGAATTATTATAGAAGCGTACATTTGCTGCCGAGACAGTATGGGGTTGGTGGGGGATGGGCAAGTCTACGTTCTGAATAATGGTGACGTTGCTGTTGTTGTTATGGTGAATGCACAATTAACCAGGGGCTTTCGACCAGTTTTTGGTATTCCTCGATCCCACCGCTTTGTCACCGCTTGAACGGGAAGATTACAATATTCAAACATTTTGGATAAGTTAATAAGGTGCATTGCATCTGATGTGTTTAGAGTCTGATTAAACGGTTAAGAAAAGCGTATGCTGCAGTAGGGAGGCCGGGACTAGGCCATCCAACTTTCCAAAACCTATGCATTGCAGGTAGATATTAATTTCATCATAATTCAGAATATATTTTGGGATTAAATCAATCAACATGTGACGTGTTTCAAACAAAACTAAATATAGTCACGATATTATCAATAACAAAAAAAAATTAAAAATAAAGAATGTTTTTCCTCGAAATATTATGTAAACTTGTAAGTATTTGTTGTTGTTGTAATAACCAATCAGCATTGCGGAAATCACTTTTCCCACCAGGGTCTAGTAGTGAGAACAAGGTAGACCTTGGTTACGAGGATGCATTGGTGGATGGTCGCCGTCCATTGACGTTCCAAACATGTTGCATTTTCTTGAAAGACAAAATCATCCTGTCGTGTATTGTTGCTCCTCCTGATGCATGCAAGGCTGTTCTGCCATCAGGGGACGAGGGTGAGGTTAATGGATTAGCCAATTAGGGGCCGGATGAGCAATGAAATGAATTACCGAAGTTCAGATTCGACGACTAATGTGCTCTTCCGTTTAAGCTCCAGCCTTGTGTATTTCATGGGCTGTACTTGTGTGAGTGAATTCTCCGTGAAAGAACAAGTGGTTAATTCATCACACCACAAAATGGCGGATACGAGTATACATTATTGTATGGTACACAATTGCCAAATTTGACAATTCTATATTACCGAAAGTGGTATTTTTATTAGTATTATTAGGCCTACTGTAATTGTTAATTGTTAATTGTAACTGTAATTATAAGAAAAAATAAGAAAGCATCATTATATGCAAAGACAAAGACAGGATGAAAGGAGTCTGCTCTCGACTTTACTTAGATATGATTTCAGTTTGAATCCGCCACCAACGGCACGTTGGGGGAGTAAGATAGTTTGAATTTTACTGGGTTATTTAAACACATGAACATGCATCGAGTCTTAAGTAATCGTAAAGAACAAATTGAGGTGGGATCTAATATTGTATCTGTCACATATATTAATTATTCACGAATCAACAGTTCAACATTCTAATAGTCCATGATTCGAATTTGTCATACACCTAATATGAAGCATAATAAAGCACCGTCTACTCAAGTCTCAGCAGATTCAAAAATAGATACGTCGGTGTCGGGCAAAAATCAAATTGTAAATTATCTCGAAGCAAGAATTCCGTCAATAACAGAAATATTTCAGACCAGAAAGTGTAAAAAAATAATCCAAACAATATAATAATAAATGATAAGAACACAAACGGTACATGTCCACTTCAAATACATTTTCTTTTGCAAAGATGGTGTCGAAGAGAGAAAAACGACTAGGATGGTTCCCAAACACTTTATTCTTTACATAATTATGAGAAGTTTTACTCCGATAACATAATATTTTTAATAAAATCGCTCTCCTCAGAAATCCCATTATCCAAGGCACAACTTGGTCTATTTTAAGATTATCAAATTAACAAATTTAGACTTATCTAAAATGTTACTTGGTGTAATGTTGGTACACGTATAATTCATCCAAAAGAAACGATTTCTTCCGAAGTGCTTTCATATTACAGAAAACAGGAATTGTTCTGTCGAATTTCGAATTTACTAAAAAATTGCCGGACAGCAACCTTTTGTAAAACATGAAAAATTGAAAAAAACAAAAACATGTAGGCCTAATAGTTTTACCCAAAAAAATAAATAAATAAAAATAAAAAATTCCGGAGCTATGTTGCTTTTTATCAATCGAATGTTTTAAGACAAATGAAATACAATATACCACGTACAGAAAGGGAATACAACATTCAATGCAACCATGCATTCTCACACTAGTATTTATTTTTGGAATTAATGGAATCATTTCCAAAAATAATTTCTGTCATACGGAGAAAGAAAAATCCGCAATGGAAAACAAAATTTAAAAATTAAATTGAAATAGGAAAGGTAAAACTTGTAGCTTTGCATGGTGAAGAGGATAAGTAAGACTAATTGCGGTGACACTATGTGAAATTCTCTATTGAGTAGTAAGTAATTAGTTCTGAAAAGAACTGGAGGTTACAACTGGGAAATGGGAAACTCACATTTTTAATATTCTGACCTAAAGAAAGGATGATGAATGCTCATCTTGCCATGGTCAACTTATAATGAATGAATACTATTAAAATCCTCCATAGAGTGCACGTTATTAAATTAGTAATATTTAAAGTATCGTTACGATCAGAGCAGACTTTCAACAGGGAATGGAATCGGTGTCCTAGTTTATGATGAACACAGTGACTGAAAATTATTGGCTCATTTGTGCAGCAGCAACGGTAATATGACCTCGTCATGTGTGGGAAAATTATTTTCAGTCACTGAGTTAATCTAAAACCAGCACTCTGATTCCATGTCCTATTGATCGTGACGATACTGCCCCCTTAGTAGGTCTACATTATACCGTGTTTGGCCTTGGGATATAAACCAATATTCATTATTTCAGCAAAATGTATATAAGACTTACTTTGTGTAAAGCTGCTTATGGTATACCAAACATCAATTAAAACATTGTGTTTTAGTTTAAAAAAAAAATATATATATATATATATATTTTTCTAAGTAATTTCCAAAATGTTTTGATGTCATCCAAAGACATAATTTTCAAATGATATTCTACTCAAAACAATTTAGGGAACACCAGATTTTTAACATCAAATAGGTTTGAAATGTTCCATGAACCGGGATTTTCATTTGCAACCCCCCTCTCTCTTTCAGTAGTCACGTCATGAAATGTGTAATCACTACATGCATCCTTTATCATCTGTTTAAATTCATTGTGCAGTTGTTTCTCATCAATTCTGTGAAACACTGTGTTTATCTGAAATAAATGATCTTGCTTTAACTGAGATTATTCCGGTGTTCCCTAAATTATTTTGAGTAGTATATTATTTTATAGTATTATTATTATTGTTATGTTAGCGACACTTTCAAATAAGCTGAAACGTTCACAACTTTTTTTCGTCTTGAATATTATAAAGTATCGATGCTTTTTTTTCAGACACTCGACCAAAGTATACACTGACCCAATGATTGGAGCTATACCCCACTTGAATTCTCCTCTGGGCTTAAGTGTTAACAAGGTTGCATGTTTGCTTAATAATTAATTGAATTTGACATAATTAACCCGTGTCAGGTACCTGGATTCTCACGCAATTTCTTTTGGCCGCAATGCTTGACTGCTCCTGCTAATTGCAAACTACCCGTACTCTTGTGGCGACACGGGACATGTATGTTTACCTAAGCTTCCAGTTACCGGCTTTGGAAGTCTCGGTCAAGCGAACCCTTCAATTAATTGAGTTCATAATAAGGTTAGGATTGATACACGTTCAGCGTGCAGTACCTTGACGTTTACATCAGGGGTTGTAAAAAAAATAAAAATAAAAATAAAAAATCATGCCCCATATGTTTTAGTAGAAAGTTCATGTTCGGGTAGCGATCAACCTTGTTCGCAGGGTCGGCCTTGTTCGCAGGGTCGGCCTCGTTCTCACGACTAGTCCCTGGTGGGAAAAGTGCTTTCCGCAAGGCTTATTGGTTACTTAAAAAGACGCAAAAATTAAATTAAAAAAAAACAACAACAACAACAACAACAAACAAACAAACAAACAGTTTGAATATTATTTCGAGGAAACAATTCTTTAGTCATCAGAGACCGTGCATTAACATGTATAAATGCACAATTCTTTTAATGTTCGTTCGCCGCAAATCCCTAATGTCTCTCGTAGACAAACAGGCATATACGGGCCTATATATACATATCCAAGTTTTTTTATATATTGAAAGCGTCCATTTCCAGGGTGAGAGAGACAGAGCAGTGGTTACCATGTATGCATTTGTATCATAATAAGATTTTAACTTATTTTTCGAGAGTATTGGAGAAGAGATTGATCCAGGACTACGCACGTCCATGTTGTATGTTTCATGTGATATGGAATGTTCCACTTGACAATGTTTTGCGTTCGTTTGTGCTCATTTTGAAGTGAAGACCATTGGTCTGTGTGTGAGTTATAAAATGCTCGCCATACGCATCACATATCCCGTCTGTCAATAAAACAACATGAATTAACCCTCCTACTACAACAAGGGTAAAAATCAGTCAAAATGTTGATATACTTGCCAAGGTATATCTAGTGCACTTAAAAGTCAAACACTGTCAAACCTTACGTGTAGTAAGTACATTTACAGGTCAAAATGAGTCGACCGTTTTTGACTGGTAAAAGCATTGTCTTATATTGTTCAGGGTGGTCAAAATGACAGCAAAAACCAGTCAAAAATGCCCCTGTGTAGACATTTGGGTCAACAGTCAAAACAGGCAGTTGACTGGTTTTGATCTCTGTAGCAAGTTCCCACTAAAGTGCAGCAATATTAGGAGGGTTAATGTTTTCATCATGGCTATGTTTGGTTGGGGACTAAGGCCATATACAGGTATTGATCGGTATACTAAGCGGGTAGCTGACGGAGGCAAAAGATTTTATAATGGCCTTGTATGCTGACCCCAATATAATCTCTGGCTGTAATTATGATAATTACATGTTTCTTTTCTGTTAATGAAACTAACGAATCCCAAACGCATCTTTACCACTGTACCTCGTTTGCCTTAATTGCTCATTAATTTTAACAATCTCCAACTATTCGCAATTATTTGAAGTGAATATATAATGAAATGAAACTAATAATTTTACTTTAATGTTTAAAGGTAAGTTACAGGATTGGTAATTCATAACTAAATGGTTGAATATCAGTGCATATATTGTTTAACCCTCCTACCTTAGCTGAACTTTAGTGGTAAGTATAGCTGTAGTGGTCAAAACCAGTCAGCTGCCTGTTTTGAATGTTGACTCAAATGTGCACACACGGTAATTTTTGGCTGTTTTTTACTGTAATTTTGACCACCCTCAACAATACAAGACAATGCTTTTACCAGTCCAAAACGGTGAACTCATTTTGACCTGTAAATGTACTTACTACACATAAGGTTTGACAGTGTTTGACTTTTAAGTGCACTATAGATATACCTTGGCAAGTATATCAACATTTTGACTGATTTCCTAATTTTGCAGTCATAGGAGGTTTTAAAGAAATAATAAGAAGACATTATTTGAATGCATTCTCACTCTTTCGTTGATTACAACTCGACGTAATAATAAGCTTTAACTTTCACAGGAGTTTTTTCTTAGTAATGTATATCTTTATTCAAAGAGGGTTTTACAACTGAACTATCCAGCCGTATTCATCTAAATAATCAATCAGTATAGTGGAAAGCACTGAGTAAACAGTGCTTTATACAAATGTCGGTGTAGGGCAAACCAAACTAAATAAATAAATATAAATAATAATAGTAGTAATATTCAATTCATGATGTTAGATGTAAATTTGTTTTTTCTCACAGATAGACGGGTGCAAAATAGTAGTTATTGGCCTTACGTTTCGAACCTAGCAAGTTCTTTCTCAAAAGCAAAATGGGACAGGAGATAGACAGTGTTTACATTTGTATCCAACTTGTCTACCTGTATTTTGTTGTTTGCAGCTCATTATCAAACGCAATTACCTAATTGGGGAGGGGGAGGGGAGTGAGGGGAAGGGGAGTGAGGGGGAGGGGAGAGAGGGGAGGGGAGAGAGGGGAAGAGGAGAGAGGGGAGAGGAGAGAGAAGAGAGGGTGAGAGAGATTTTGTATCCATCTTGTCTCTGAATTTACTTGTTTTGCAGTTTGTGGCACATCCTCATTGCCAGCAGCTACTTATCAAGCGTTTCTACGGGAAGATGACGTTCATGCGCGACTGGTCTCTTTTCAAGCAGCTACTACTTTCCCTCATCATTATGCTGTTGTACCCTTTCACGTCAATTGTGTACATCTTCCTGTCCACTGGCAAGGTGAAGGACTTTGTGAGCACGCCGTAAGTTTATCAACTCCAATGATTAAAGTGCTCAAATACATTGTGTGTACATGCAGTTGGGGGGGGGGGGTGTGCGCACGTAAAATCTGCGAACATGTTTTTAAACATACAATCATAAAATAACAAAGTGTAAACGTACAATCATGAGGGTCCTTATGATCGTTTATAGAGGGCACAAAGAATTTATGTCGAAAATAGGGCAGAATTGTGTCAGGAGTAGGGGAAACTGGAGGATCGGAATGGTAGCATTGGTTGTTCAATTATTGGGATTATATATAATCACATCTCCCGCAGGATTTCAGTCTCTGATAGAACCAAGAGTGTTCGATAAGAGGATACACAATACAGTAAGTATCACACGAACTGGAACAATCCGTTTCTCATAAAAAAAATTGAAAGTTGCTACTTAAAGCATTACAGTGGTTTATTTGCTCTACATAGCATACACAAGATGTGACCAATGACATCACATGTTTACAAAAGAGCCCCAAAGATCAAACTGCGCCGGGCACAAAATGTACACTGGTCTATGACGAGAAACCATAAAATCTTATATACTACTCAAAAAAACAATTTAGGGAACACCGGAATAATCTCAGTTAAAGCAAGATCATTTATTTCAGATAAACACAATGTTTCACAGAATTGATGAGAAACAACTGCACAATGAAACAGATGATAAAGGGCGCATGTAGTGATTACACATTTCAAATGAAGGGGTTGCAAATGAAAATCCCGGTTCATGGAACATTTCAAACCTATTTGATGTTTTAAAAAAATCCGGTGTTCCCTAAATTGTTTTGAGTAGTATATTTTGAGATATCGGCAGAAAAAAAATTATAATTTTATTTATTTTTAAGAAGGCACTAACAATACATGTCAAATCTTATTCATCTGAAAATTAAAACAATTCTTATGTGGAGAAGTACAAACTCTGCATACAAATACACACACGATGACAGCTGGAATGGGTTTGCAGCACGAAAACTCACACCTGTGTGGGACGGGTTAGCCGGCGATAGTGCCAAAATGCAGCTATTTAAGTCCACAGTTGACAGTGCTACTATACAGTTGCGATGCCCTAGCGATATCACCGAAACCATGGTCAGGCATCTTGTCGCTTTTCACAGCGCTCTCGTGCGTCACTGCCTTGGTGTGCACTTTCCGGTACGGCTATCCAACGTCCACTTGTACGCTCGTACATGCGTAGCACGTGCCACAACCATCCTTCTGAGAAGTCGCCTTCGCTTAATTGGTAATGCACTGTGGAGACCCGAGGTGCCTCTGACTGTCTTCTGGAACCCACAAAACCCAACCATCAGAACCCTTCCGATAGGGCGGGGGCATGCGCCGCACCTACATTTCACAGATCATAGACGACCTTAAAAACCATCGGCCTTAAAAACCATCGGCCTTAAAAACCATCGGCCTTAAACACACGATCAGGCTGTTCGTCCTGCCCAGGACTGGGAAGCACGAAACCCTTGGTCACAACGTCTCGAGCCGCAGGAGAGTACGGCTCGAGTAGCTTCAACTAGTAGTAGTACACACACCTTTGCCCGGCGGGAAATCACCCTGCTGCTCACAAAGTGTAAACATGTCACATGGTCTGTAAGAATGTAGGTCGTATCCTGAAGAAATTTGAGAAGTATATAGGAGGAAACTCTCAGATTGGCACAACCTACACTATTGGGTGGGGACCGAGGACCTAAGTAGGATTCCAAACCCAGTTCCATAGAGGTGAAAGGAAAGGGCGGTCCCACTTCACCGAACCGACTCCCCTGGTAATGAAGGGGCAATATCGTCACGATCAACAGGGCATGGAATCGGAGTGCTAGTTTTAGATTAACTCGGTGACTGAAAATAAGACCCCCACATGATAAGGTCATATTACCATTACTGCTGCATAAATTAGCAGCAGTTTTGAATCACTGTGTTCATCTTAAACTAGGACACCGATTCCATGCCCCGTTGAAAGTCTGCTCTGATCGTGTCGATACTGCCCCTTTAATATTCTTTCGTCCTCGATTGATCATTGATAGATACGTCAAATTCCTGATGGACATCGCGTCCCGGATGACCTTTCTTGTCTTCCTGCTCGTCACCACAATCGTCCCGCCATCTGTCACCACGGAGGATATCATCACAGGGAGTGGCGCCCCGTATCAGTTCAGTCAAGTGCCGCTGATCGTCAATATATTGATCCTGCTGTGGATTATAGGTAGGGAGGTGGCGCCGCCCGGACGCATTATTTTCTGGTCTGTATGTTTGTCACTTGGTGTCTGTCCGTGTGTCTGTGTGCCAGCCCATACGCCCATATGTGTGGTCTCTGTTGGTGTAATTCTGTTTGTTTGTCCATCTGTGAACAAGTCTATGGATTATAGGTAGGGAGTATAGCCCAGACGCGTAGTCTGTGTGTTTGTCACTTTGTGTCTGTCCGTATTTGTGTGCCGGGCTGTCCGACAGTAGCCCTCAATTTAGGAAAATTATTTTTCAAACATGAAATCAAGTACTACCTAGTAGTCAGTTAATACCGAGTATTAAATAAACAAATTAATATTTTTTTTTTAAATTATTTTTTAATTGGATCCGTTGGAATGTTGGTTGTATACATAGACTAAGTGAAAAGTACTATATTGAGGTTTATTTTGGCGTAATCTGTATATAATCTGAAATGGGCCTAATATTAACAGAAAGGTGTCTTCCTGACTTCATTTCGTCATATTAAATTATTGTGAATCGATGGACCATTGTGTGCACGGTTCTGCTAATAAAACAACCAATTCATACTCATAAAGCCTGCCCCCCCCCCAGATCGGGAAGCATCACGCAGACTCCACACGTAACCCCGTCTCGTTGCATAATTAGCTCATCGGCAGAGCATGAAAGTTTTACTCCAAATTGACGTCAAGGAAAAACAATTGTTTGATTTGCAATTCATTGTGAATTCACTATGCATTATGCATTATGAATTATGCACTGCTGGTAACGATGCGGGATTTGCGCCGTGTGTCGTCAAGCGTCATCTTGTCTACTGCCATTTACCACTTTCTTGAACTCGTACTCGTGCGTTACGCGTAATCACTGCGTGCGACACACGCACATGAAGATAGAAAGATAGGTTCAACACTTCTGAATTATTAACAGTTTTTTTTAATGGTAGTGATGTGAAGTTTCAATCCATCCATTTGTAATTGATGTGAAGTTTCAACCCATCTATCACCATTGTGGTGATCGTTTCAGTTGCTCATTGCATGAAGCTGTTGTTAATTCGAATTAGAAATCTCTATTTGAACTAGTGCATAACTATCTGATAACATTTTTAATTAGTTCATTCAACCTGGCTTGAAACTAAAGACAAAATAAACATCGAATAATCCCCCTCCCTAAAAAAAAAACGAAACACAATTTGACTCTAATTTTGTTTCAATATAAATTTTGCTAGTGTGGCTTGTTCTCTGTGGTCAGGTAATGTCTTTGAATCGAAAGTTAGCACTCAAGGTGTTTTTTTAGGTGTTCGGGTATGTGCCCGACTGTCCGGTAACAAACACATACTTGCAAACTTCACATGAACTTGAAACTTGCCATGTACTTAGAACTTAACAAGTAGATGAAACACGAGTTGTGAGTGACCCCAATTTGACCTTACTTCCTGTCCAAACCGGAAGTCAAAGTTTAATATTTAAAAAAATCATATCTCAGCAACCACAAGAGGTAAAAAAAAAAAAATTGCACCATTGTACAGATCGTTAATTGTCACAAAATATTTACACAAAGTTGACCCCAATTTGACCTTACATCCTCCCGAACACCTAGAGTTTGTGTCGAGACAAACTCTGAATCTCTAGTTTATTCTTGTTTTGTTGTTGATCCTATCATCATACTATGGTTATGAACAATACCTGACAATGCAAAACAAACCCCTGGCCCTTTAGAGCCGTACCCCAATTGTCTCTATATTCTCATTTACCTTGATTTAAACACTATATGGTGACGACCTCCTGGTTCCTTTTTATTTTTTGGACCGATCTGACAATAACAAAAATAGTGGACATTTTTTTCTAGGGTTAAGGAAGTTGTAAGCTTTCATTTGAGACATTTAACAAAAAACATCCGTCACGGGGAATCGTGCAGAACGCGTGAGAATCGTACAAAATGTGTGGGAATATTGAAGAATGCGTGGGAATTATGAAAAATGCGTTAGTGTCCATGCACAATGCGTGTGTTGTATAATGCACGTAAAGTGGATTGTCGTGCGGTCTAGCGCACTGAACTCAAGTTCTGGTGTTGCCAGCAGCAGAGTGTGGGTTCGAACCCCGGCCGTGACACCTGTGTCCTTGAGCAAGACACTTAACCATAATTGCTTCTCTCCACCCAGGGGTTAAATGGGTACCTGTGAAGGCAGAGATGGTTTGCTCTATATGCGCTAGAAATGGCAGCAATTGAGCTGTATACTCCCCAGGGAGCTGAGATGGTTTCAGGAATGATTTATGAGCCTTATGAGCCTTATGAGCAGGGATAATAATATAATGCGCCTTGAGCGCCACTTAGTTGGTGGATACGTGCGCTATATAAATCTATACATTATTATTATTATTATTATTATTATATTATATCCAATGCGTAATGCGTAACAAGCGTGAATGCGTGAGACTTGGCAACTCGGTAATATTGAAGACTGTCACTCTGATCGGATACCAGGGTCCACAGAAATTAAATGTGAGTAAAGTGCTACCGTACCAACCTAACCACCACTGACTAATACATTTTCAATGAGTGTCTGAACGCATACACTGATGCTCTTTTTGATACCAGGGATGACATGGGCGGAGATTAATGCCATCTGGAAGGGGGGAGTAAGCACCTACATGAGGGACGGCGCCAACATCCTAGACTTCGTCATCTTGGCACTCTTCTGGTCGTACATGGTGTTGATTCTCATCAGCTATCTACAGGTGAGATAGGAAAAGATGATTTAAAGAATTATTTTAAAAAAAATAAACAAAACATTCCCTAAAAAAAAACCCACCGCTATATCGAACACTTTATATGGGATATTTGGTTTCAGTCACCGTTTCAGTGCAACGACTCGTGTTTTGTTCAATGCATACTCACGACCTCCGAAGTGTAAACTGACATTCATTAAAGCGACATTGCTTTTTTTAGTATCATCAATGAAGCAGGCCTTTCCTCTACATCATTTCAATCTCTCAGAAATATGAATTGCAAATTTATAGAGGATAAGTGAACAAAGGTCTGTTAACTTAAAAGGACAATATAGTAACGATCAGAGCAGGCTTACAACAGCGTGTGGAATCGATTTCCAAATATAAGATGAACACCGTGACTGAAAATTGCTGGGTCATTTATGCAGCATCAACAGTAATACTTGGAGTCAGAGTGCTAGTTTTAGATTTAGTCGTTGACTAAAAGGCATACTCCACATGATAATATGACCTTATGTGGGGTATTATTTTTAGTCAACGACTTAATCTAAAACTAGCACTCTGATTCCATACCCTGTTGATTGTCACGATATTGTCCCTTAAGACAAACTTTCAGGAAGGTGTGCTTTTGGTCGGTTATCTAACCATAGAAAAATTCATCTTATTATTACATAATAGACAATTAAACTAGTAAACCTATGGTCAAATGCAGCCATTCTTTAGAAGAATCAACATTTGCAACGAATGTGGTAAAAATTGCATCGTCTTGTCCGTTGATATTACAGATCACGCAAGCCTATAATGCAGCCGCTGCGGCTAACGTTCCTGGCCCAGGTGGCGGAGTTAATTCCTCAACAGTACCCCAGCCGAACCCAACTACTGCCCTACCGAGCACCAGTCTCGGCCAAGCCAACCAAGATACGACGCCCGGTCTCGAGGTTGCCTTCGTGTCCAACATCAAGGATTATATCTCCGGAGCGATCAATCGGAGCGAAACCCAAATAGACGGAGCCATCCGATCGGAGTTGGACCGGCTCCTTGACGCTGTCCTCCAGGACGTGCAGTGTGGTGCTGGCGGCGATCCGGCCGCGGGGGTGAACGGCAGTGATACGGGATCCGGCGTCCCGGAGTTCGACCCTTTCCACCCGGCTCTGGTTGCGGACGCTGTGTTCGCGATCGCCACTGTGGTGACCTTTCTCCGCCTGCTGATCTTAACCGTGTCCAGCCAGTTGGTCGGCCCGCTGCAGATCTCCCTGGGAGGGATGCTCATTGACATCGGAAAGTTCATAATGGTCTTCATCATCGTCTGGTTTGCCTTCTCGCTAGGGTTGAACCAGATATACCAGGCCTACCAAGAGATCGAGTTTACTCGGTGCCTTGCTGACAATGTGGACGATTGCAGGCCGGGACCTTTTTACGAGTAAGTTGATCATGATATAAAAAATCTTAACCTCAAACATGAACCCTTTTCAATACAATTCAAAGAACAATACCATTCAAAAAACATGCATTCTTTTCAATACAATTTGAAAAATGACATTTATTTCCATGCTACCAGAAAGGAAAGTGAGAACTTTTTGTACATAAAAAAAAAAAAAAAAAAAAAAATATATATATATATATATAATTTGAAAAATGACATTTATTTCCATGCTACCAGAAAGGAAAGTGAGAACTTTTTGTACATAAAAAAAAAATATATATATATATATATATATATATATATATATATATATATATATATATATATATATATATATATATATATATAAATATAAATATAAATATAAATATATATAAATAAATAATAATTATGAAGATTGCTTTGGTTGGGTTATTATTGATGCTACAATAAGCCTAGTGTGTGTAACCTTTGATATACGTCTGATGCACAACACTCGTGTCAGTGGCAAGTTCGTATTTAAATCTGAATTTCCCAGATTTCACACACTGTTGCTATATCACGTGATTTGGGGGCTTTCACATAGTAACATCCATTTCGGGAAAGTCTAGTACCTTCAGACTATACACATTCATAGAAAACAGAGTATAGGTAAAACTTGAGGATGATAAGTATGACTAATTGCGGTGACACCATGTGGAATCTCAATTGAGTAGTAATTAGTTCTGAGTATAGGTACTGGACTTCTCTAATGTTACTGTACTATTACTACTTTAAGGTTTACTATTTCTCCTGGAGCCGATCAGAGCATACTGATCAAAACGTCGAGTTGTAACCAACCGGATCTTTTCAGAACTATTAACTGCTCAAAAGAGAATTTCTACATGATCTCACCGTAAACAGTCTTTACACATTACCGAATCAAGTGGTAGGCCTATAGTAATTGATTTTCTTTGCCCTACTCAGTGCTTTCCGAGTGTCTGTGGAAAAAAAACTTCACAGGCGACTCTCGGGCGGGACTCGAACCCACGACCTCCTGCTTACTAGTGCAGACGTCTTAACCTCTCAATTGTTTATCACCCGACGCAAGAATTTCACCAACTATGGTATAGCAATGGTGTGTCAAGTCTGCGAAAATCAAATTTAATTATACACTTGTCACTGACTTGAGTCGGTGTACCAGACCAGGTCAGAGGTTACACACATACGGCTTATTGAGTTGACATATTTATGTAATATATAATGTCCTGTATACCGATGAGTTCACACATGGAAGCTTCTTATCATGAACACAGCTTATTGTTGATGTATTGTTCGTATACTTTTTATTAAGCAGTGAATAATTGTTATTAAGCTACATAGAAATAAACAACACATTAATGTATCCAACAAGCAAATGGCCACCATTTGGCGGTACACGTAGAAATAACTATTTTTGAAATGTCATTTAACGGCTTTAACATGGACGACAGTTTTGATTAATACGACCGCTTGTGCGAAGGTCTGCGGCTTACATTTGGGAAATGTTCAAGATGACCGGTTATACATATTAGAAACCGCACTCTGCAGTAAAATGTACCAATTCAAGAAAATGTCGACAAGTTATCGATATATACTACTCAAAACAATTCAGGGAACACCGGAATAATCTCAGTTAAAGCAAGATCATTTATTTCAGATAAACACAATGTTTCACAGAATTGATGAGAAACAACTGCACAATGAAACGGATGATAAAGGATGCATGTAGTGATTATACATTTCATGACATGACTACTGAAAGAGGAGAGGGGGTTGCAAATGAAAATCCCGGTTCATGGAACATTTCAAACCTATTTGATGTTAAAAATCCGGTGTTCCCTAAATTGTTTTGAGTAGTATATTTAGAAATGAAAAACCCGAACTGACTATTTGTACTCGAAATGATTTATCTGGGATAGTGGTTTTGATGAGTACGACCGCCTACAAAGATCCGGGGCTTACCTATGGGAAATGTTCAGGATATTTTGTTTGATGTTGTATCTTTCCTCAGGTTTAACCGGCCTCATTTCAAGGTTAGCCTATCAGTAGTAAACTGCTTTAAAGAAAAAAAAGTATTTAATGGAAAATACAATTTGCTAATAGTTTTGTCTGAACGAGGACTATGCGAGGTCAACTGAATTCATTTAATTATGAAATGCATTCAGTTGCAATTCGAACATTCAATTATGCCGCTAAATTACTATGTCGCAGTTGTGTCACGTCAATCCCCCTAGCCGGTTTAACAGGAATGACCTAAATCCGACCGAAAGAAAAGTCCTGTGACAGAAGGCTTTCAAAACAAGGGGGGTATCCATTATATCATTTCCAATACATTTTCTACAACTGTAGATATAGCACACTGAAACAACGGGCACTTTTAATTGCCTTTGAACATGTTTCACCCATTTGCTTCGATATTAATTTTTTTACCGAATACATTTATATTTTACATGAGAATGCTTCAAATGCCTTAAGTACAAATTACAAAAATAAATCCATCAAAAAAAGCGGGAGCTTATTTTTTTACAGTAAATATATCCCGAAATAATTAATGAATGATCCAACCTTAAATAAATTTTTGCTCTTGATTACATTTTTTACTAAGCCTCATAAGTATTTTGTGAACTATTTCATTTCAAAGTAATGGTTTTCCTTTCTAAAATGAAATTCACAGTGATCCAATTCAATCTAAAATGCCCTGTGCGATAATGAAAAACAAGGGAGACGCATCTTTCAAGGGAAATTAACAAAACTGCTTCTATGAGTAGGCCTATGCTTACTTGTTTTTGCCGTAGCGAAGCCATAATCTTGGGGGGGGGGGGGAGGTGTAGAAGCCAATTTGCCAACTGACTTCAGCGGCGGTAAAAAAAATGTAAAAAAAATAAATAAACACCCTCAAAATCGCTAGATTAGGATGGAGTAGTCGTGGACAAATTATTTGGGTGTGGGGTGGTAGACGTGAGAGAGTTTTATTTTTTTTTGTTAGGGGGGGTAGGAAGTGAACAATTGTTTACCTGAAAATCGCTGAACGACGGGTGTTAGCGTTTAGAAGTTCCCCTCAACTTTGAAACACATTTGGCACAATCAAATTCAAGCCGGCTTCGATGGCTTGATTTGTGGAGTGAGGCCCGATTTTGCTGACTGAGGCTCGATTTGCAGTCTCTGCAAATCTGTGGGTGGTGTCACACGCCCACTTTGTCTACGGTCCTGAAGATATGCATTAAACAACCAACATTCATGTGAGAGTTTCAGCTCAATGTGGAGTCTAAATCATGGGAAAATTATGAAAAACCCCTGGAGAAAAAAGAAGAAGCTGTTAGCGCCCTTGTTTGCTCGTGTTTTCTGAGAGCACTCCAGACCGAATAATTAATCGTTCAGGGTGATTTGCACATTTACTTTACCTAATTCACACCCAGTAACCTTTATAAGCTTTAACCCTCCTACTGTTTGACCATTTGAAACCATTCAAAATTTCCACTTATCAAAATGCCCATTGGTTTTGTACACACGGTGATACCATTTG
Organism: Zoroaster sp. YZ-2022; assembly: GCA_029582265.1. Lineage (NCBI taxonomy): Eukaryota > Metazoa > Echinodermata > Asteroidea > Forcipulatida > Zoroasteridae > Zoroaster > Zoroaster sp. YZ-2022. The sequence goes on along the minus strand of CM055816.1, from coordinate 55,559,433 downwards.
AACAGTGTTGGTAGCAAGCTTTACTACCATTCAAATCCATTCAAATGCATAGAGGGTCCATTGATTCACCACTTAGAAGTATCCAAACAAGGTTTTGTATTAGCTGTACTACCATTTGGAAAGATCCAAACAAGGTTTTGTATTAGCTGACCTACCATTCAAAACCATTTGGGGGAATCGACACTGTACACAGTTATTTCACCATTCAAAACCACACAAGCGAATGGTTTCAAATGGTGGATCAACTTGTATATGAAAAAGGTACCAGAAGTAGGAGGGTTAAGATAATAGGCTGTATTCATAAAAATAAGTAATTGCTTTTACTAAAGTAACAACCCCCTTTTACTAACCTTTTACTTAAATGTGTATTCATAGAAATAAGCAATGACTTTCAAGTAAAAGCTACAAATTTTAAGCATTAGTAATTGCTTTTTACTTATAAGTAAATGCTAGAGAAATTAGCACCTACTTCAATTTGTATTCATAAAAATGACCTTCGACTAGCATTTACTAGTGATTGTACAAGCACCTAATTTTTAGCTTGCTGTTTAGCCAATACAGACATATCACATTTTCTGCCATGTTTTTACGTCCAAGACCACAACCTAAGGTGTATAACATCAGGCTTAATCGTGATGAAGTCAACCCTACCATTTACAGAACTTTATTAAGGTTTGACAAAGAAAATGTGGAATGGCTTGCAAACACCTTCATACCACCAAATACCGAGACTCGTGGATGGTACTGTAGTACAATAGCAACTACTTGAGAACTTACTAGCCGAGGCAAGTAACAACTGTAATCATTTAGCAAATGGTTATGAATAAGATTTTTAGCAATTACTTAGACTAGACCTTTTACTTACCTAGATGTTGCTTTTACTTATAGCATTTACTAGTAAGTAATTACTTATTTTTATGAATACGGCCTATTGATTAGGCAATTTTACATTCGGGTAATTAACCAATGGCACACCTTCCTTAAAAGGCGTGCGGTTGTGTACACCACGTGACGCATGACATCACTAGTTTACAAATGAGCCCCAAAGATCCAACTGAAACTTTCCAGTGGTCTATCTACGGAAAGACATCATAACATCTTATATTTGTAAGGAAATATCAACCAAAAACCTTTATTTTGCTAAATTTAAAGTAAGGCACTACATCTCAAATGTTATTCAGCATTAATGTTGTTTTATAATACTTAATTTGATATGGAGATCAACATACAACATATGTAACAGAGCATAATTATAAAAACCGTTTTGATAACCACGAAATCACCCTGGTACCGGTACTCTCTAGAACAAAAAACGTGACACTGTCTTCACACCTAACAATGATTTGTGCAATTTCGTGTACACGTTTGTCCATAGAAAGGCCATGATATATTTTAATTAGCCAGTCAAAGCAAGCTCCGTCCTGTGTGGGTAAAGTCTCGGCTATATATAAATAAATGGACGCGGCAAGTAGCGATACTATTAAATTGAAACTGAAGTCCCCACCACTCTAAGTGTGAAAGCTTGCGGCTCAAAACCCAATGCACTGGTGTGGCGGCGGCTGAGGCAGCGAACGGCTAGGACAGACAAAAGGCAATTGCCATGGGATATGTATGTAATTATATCAGGCTTGATGGCACGTTGTGTCCTTACATCTTCATCATATTAATGGGTAATTTGATGTTTCCAACCCCTCTGCTTGACACATCTTTAGAAAATAGACAACGATTTACAGCCTAGTATATTGCCGATGGAAGTCATGTATACAATTGCCACAAAGGAAAAAGGACAAATTGGATGGCACGTAATTGCTGTTTTTATATTGAGGATTCCTAATCAGGAGTGGGGTTCCATAGTGGCTGGAAGAGGGGGAGGCTACACGAACAAAAAAATGGAGGCACATATGCACAAAAATGGGAACTCAAACACGTATGGTAAATTTACATGCACGGTCATTTCAAAATGTATATGTTTTAATGTATATGTTATTTGATTTAAATTTTGCCCTACACCGACGTGTGTATAGCACTGTATACTCAGTGCTTTCCGAGTGCCTGTGGAAAAAACTTCACAGGCGACTCGGACGGGATTCAAACCCACGACCTCCTGCTTACTAGTGCAGACGTCTTAACCTCTCGACTACCAAGCTTGCCCGATGCCGACCGGCCGGCCAGAATCCCATATAGCAGCGGGTTCCGCGATATTATAGTTTGATGAAATTCTTGTGTCGGGTGAGAAACAATTGATTTTAATTTTGCCCTACACCGACGTGACCACATAATTTATTGAATGTAACGCGCCAATATTATCTTTAAAAATTCGTTTTCTTTATAATTTCTATTTTGTTGGTCCTCTATAAAGTCCTTCCTTCCTTCGTTCGTTCGTTCGTTCATTCATTCATTTCTTCATTCATTCATCCATTCTCCTGAGGACGATCAGAGCATACTGATCGAAACGTCGAGTTGTACCTCCAGTTCTTTTCAGAACTAATTACTAATCAATTGAGCATTTCACATGGTGTCACCGCAATTACTCTTACTTATTCATTCATTCATTCGGGTAATCGAATTAAACAGTTTGATTTTCTTCTGTTTTTTGCATCCGTCAGTGTTGGCCACTCCATGCTGACCCTGTTCTGGTCTCTATTTGGCCTGGAGAGCCTCGACATCATTGAGGTGACCCTCGCTCAGCACTACTTCACCGAGGCAGTGGGCAAGATACTGTTCGCTCTCTATATGATGTTCGCCGTTGTGGTCATGCTCAACGCTCTCATTGCTATGATGAGTAACACATACACACGTGTCGAGGTATAGACATTAAATAGGGGCCGGCCTGACTTTTCCCTCTTTTCTCAGAGATGTTTATAATAATAATAATAATGTGTGGACTTATATAGCGCACGTATCCACCAACTAAGTGGTGCTCAAGGCGCATTCTTTTTACGTGCATTACACAACACACGGGACCTACGGCTTTACGTCCCATCCGAAGGACGAAGCAATTATGGTTAAGTACCTTGCTCAAGGACACAAGTGTCACGACCGGGTCTCGAACCCACACCCTGCTGCTGGCAACACCAGAACTTGAGTTCGGTGCGCTAGACCGCTCGGCCACGACACTCCTTTATGCCACAAGGAAACTTAAAACATGTTCAAAAGTATTTTTGACTTAATCATAAGTCCACTTTTCCTAATTTTCATGAAATAAATCTTCATTTTAATGAAAAAAAAAATAAATTTTATAATTTTTATGAAAGAAATTATCATTGTATTGCGACTTTTCTAAATTTGACTTTATTTATCCCCAAAATTTATTTCATAAAAATTAGGAAAAGTGGACTTATGATTAAGTCAAAATACTTTTGAACATGTTTTAAATAATTTAATATCTAAACACAAAGGGAAAATATTGTAAGATTTTGTCCGAACTTTTTTGTCTCGAATTCAGAAATGCCTAATGACCTTTTTAACGTTTACACACGGATATAGCAACACCGATATTCTCAGTGTCATTTACGAAATCATTTTCTGCCAAAAAGAGGGTGATCTTGTCCACTGATGGATGACTTTAAAAGTCAATCACAGCTAGTCAGTACTATCGAACGTACTTTCGAATGATAAATGACAAGTTTGTCCCATGCGGTTAGTCTCTTTTCCCTGTAGAAAGTACGTGGAGCGTGTTAGCGTGACATTTGGTGCAGATAATATTTTCATAATGAGCTCTTTACCAAATTATACATTTTCTGCACTTCAGGAAAACTCGGACACGGAGTGGAAGTTCGCCCGGGCCCGAATGTGGGTGCACTTCCTTCACGTGGGAGGAACAGTACCGCCACCCTTCAACGTTAGCCCGACACTCAGCACCATCATTAAGCTATGTTCCAAGTTGTACCGTCGCTGCTGTGTTACCAGGAGTCATCACAACGGGGTAATCCTTAAAACCATCCAATGGCTAGACTATTTCTTTTTCAAAATCACTCAACTGAAATTTGGTTTCGACCACAGTAGACCTTTTTTTATCACGTCGTGGACATCTTTGAAAGGTTCCCTCTATGCAAGTGCGATTATAGCGCTATATATCAACGCATACAAGAGGCCAGACTATTTTTCCTTCCAGCCTCGATTTGGTCACGTTGATATATATTGAAGAAAATCAATATGGCTGCGCCGTGATCGAGGGGTTGGGGGAGGGTAGTCTGCCCCATTTTTTTTTTTTAAAAATTAAAAAATTTTACTGAAAAGAAAATGTTGGCACCACAGCGAAATATTTGATCCAATTTGTCCCTCCCTTGGAAAAAAATACGGATACGTGTCTGTCTGGCTTCGGATACGTGCCTGGCTGGCTTCGGATACGTGCCTGTCTGGCTTCGGATACGTGCCTGTCTGGCTTCGGATACGTGCCTGTCTGGCTTCGGATACGTGCCTGCCTGGCTTCGGATACGTGCCTGTCTGGATTCGGATACGTGCCTGTCTGGATTAGGCCTACCCCATTCCGTTCTGGTGAAGCTACTCTACCTTCACACGACCCATGGGCGCAGCCATTTTATTTTTGTAGCGATGATTATTTATACATTTTATTATGAAATTTCATTCATTTATTAGTGATTATCATGCGTTTTATTTCAGAAGAGCAAAGCTGCTGAACATGCCTACACGGTAAGCAAAAATTCAATTCGTTTAAAGAAAATTTTATTGTTGAGTTGTTGTTGTTTAAGAGAAAGGTATAACTTTATTACTAGATTAACTAATTATTTAACCCTCCTACACATGGAGGCCATTCCGATCCACTAAATTTCTAATATGTTCTTCATCAACCTTTAGTACATACAAGCCTGCTGTCCTTTCCAAGTAATCTTACAAAATCAACTGTGTGCCACTCAAGGCCACTGTAAATGTTTGATCATAATTATTATGGCCTGCAATGTATCAATGTGAGACCACCTTACCATGCAATCTCAGTAGTGTGACAGTGCACAGAAGGGTAACCATAGGAGGCCACTGGCAATAGCTAATGGCTTGGAGTGGCCTGAATGGGTTGTTTCAAAAATTGCACTGATTGTAGGATGGCGTTAATTATTATTTAAAAACTTACTTGGTTTACAGTTGTTATATGCATTAATCATCCTGATAAATTATTTCCACGGAAGTGCTTTCATCTTGTAAAAATACCTGCAGTAGAATATAAATACAGAAGAGAGAGAGAGAGAAAAAAACTACACATCTAGCAGTTTATTATTGATTGTCTTAAAATCGTGTGCACCTATTGAAATAAACATGCTATTTTAATGATATTACTGGTATTTCTTGAAAACTATAGAGGGCTGAAATTACCGTCTGTTACCAAACACCAATGTTGTACCTGCCTTTCAAATTTCTTTTTTTTTAATTGAAATTATAATTAAAGTAAATTTTACATAACTCATTTTAATGTTTGGTTGAATTTTAATTAAAGCTATGCCGAATAACTGAATATTCGAATATTCGATTGTTTTTTCCGATTCGAATATTCGAAGAAAAAAATTAAGTTTTTGTTGAATCAGTTTTTTTTAAATTGGCGCTTCCATCATTAACCACCCCCCAAAAAAAATAAGTAAATAAATAAATAAATCAATAAATCCAATAAATCCAATAAATCCAATAAATCCAATAAATCCAATAAATCCAATAAATCCAATAAATAGAAAAATAGAAAAATAGAATAATAGAAAAATAGAATAATAGAATAATAGAATAATAGAATAATAGAATAATACAATAATACAATAATACATTACAATAATACAATAATTAATAATAATAATAAATACAATAATTAATACAATAATACAATAATACAATAATTAATACAATAATAATAATAATAATAATTAATACAATAATATAATAATACAATAATTAATACAATAATACAATAATTAATACAATAATATAAAAATACAATAATTAATACAATAATACAATAATTAATACAATAATATAAAATACAATAATTAATACAATAATAAAAATATAATAATTAATACAATAATACAATAATACAATAATTAATACAATAATATAAAATACAATAATTAATACAATAATACAATAATTAATACAATAATATAAAATACAATAATTAATACAATAATACAATAATAATAATTAATACAATAATATAAAAATACAATAATTAATACAATAATACAATAATTAATACAATAATATAAAAATACAATAATTAATACAATAATACAATAATTAATACAATAATATAAAAATACAATAATTAATAATAATAATAAAATAAAATACAATAATTAATACAATAATAAATTAAAATAATTAATACAATAATAAAATAAAAATAAAAATACAATAATAAAATAAAAATAATTAATACAATAATAAAATAAAAATAATTAATACAATAATAAAATAAAAATAATTAATACAATAATAAAATAAAAATAATTAATACAATAATAAAATAATAATTAATACAATAATAAAATAAAAATAAAAATACAATAATAAAATAAAAATAATTAATACAATAATAAAATAAAAATAATTAATACAATAATAAAATAAAAATAATTAATACAATAATAAAAAAAATACAATAATAAAATAAAAATAAAAATACAATAATAAAATAAAAATAAAAATACAATAATAAAATAAAAATACAATAATAAAATAAAAATAAAAATACAATAATAAAATAAAAATACAATAATAAAATAAAAATAAAAATACAATAATAAAAATACAATAATAAAAATAAATCATCCTCTCGTCTACATTTGGTCGCCACCTAGCAAGTCCATCCTAGTCCGGGTGACATTATGTTTAGTAAATTTTTTTGGCCCCACCATATCGTGCGTGCTCGTTTTATCACGTGGCGAAATTTACAATCGGCGGCCTGCGAGTATCGAATATTCGATCGAAATCAATATCCAAATATCCGGTTACCAAATTCGAAAACGCACATCCCTAATTTTAATTGACGGAATTATGATAAACTAGACTCAATGTTGTGATGGTTTATACATGTGTTGCATATTTACCATGTGTCCAGATAACCATATTGCCCTATTTATGAAAATTAGTCAAATCATGGATGCAACGTGTGTTTCACATTTTTTGTTAAACATACAGTTTAAACAACTTTACATAATGCAAATGCATGACAAACTAAATCGAAGTAAAAACAATCTAAGTGAATTAGAAAAAAAATACCGATAATATTAACAAAATCGTATTGATATATTTGCATATTTGCATGAGTCGCCATTTAAAAAATGTTTGCCCCTACATCGCCCCAGCCTGGAACATTATATAACCAAAAAAATAATAAAAATAGCTGTTGCAAACTGCTTTTTACCAACCCAAAGGGCCTGTAGTATAAATGCAAAATCAATGTTATTGGTCTTACGTTTAGGACCTAGGAGGTTCTTTCTCAAAGGTGAGACCGTGAGACAGGAAACAAGGTGCAAGGTATAAATGTGCAAGGTATAAAAAATACATTACCGTAAAAAGATAAACTAAACATTTTGTTTACTATATCGCCAATGTTTGGCTCAAGGGACCCACAAAATTGAATTTAAAACACGAACGGAAACCGTAAATTAAAGCACGCTTGATTCTGATTAACAGCCGCGCTGGCCAATCAGAAGACTGCACACGCCCTCGGCTGTTACGTTACAAATACGTTGTGTGGTCACGTGCAAACTGAGGTATTAAAATAGTGGGCCAGCATTTTATTAATTTGAGTTTTTAATTTACTGGTACTAATCCTTAATTTTTTCGTTCAGTATCTCATGAAAGCTTATAATTTCCTTAACCCCAACAATTTCCGTCTGTCAACTTTTTGTACTCTCTTAATGCAAAAGAGTGAAAACCAGAGCTATATGGCGGACAAGTCTTTTTTTGTGTGGAGTGAAACCCACTCTGATTCGATTGAAAAATACAGTAAAAGGCTACCAATTCACTCTTTATACACTACCAATTTTACTCTTTATCCACTCCAAAAAGACTTGCCCGCCATATAGCTCTTTGAAAGAGTGGTTTTCAGTAACTTACTGTCATTTTTACAGTAATTTATTTACAGTTATTAATGTAAAATTTTACAGTAAGTTACTGGCAGATGAGTTGCCAGTAATACTGTAATTTTTACAGGCAATGTTTTACAGTGTAGGCCTATTTGTACGTGTTTAAGAAAGAATGCCCCAATAGACAGAATATTTGGTTTCTTGATGTTTGGAAGCTTTTCACAAGTTTACATCAAATTAGCGTTTGGATAATAATTCGGTGAGGACAAACAAAGGCGCCATTTAATACATTCTCCACAGTCAGTTCGAAATTAACATTCATCAGAGCATGAATGAGATTTTTTTATATAATAATTGGAACAGATTAAAGTGGCAATAACGAAGCTAATTCGTTTGCCCTCCACTTCCATGGAAAATGTCCTTGCCGAAAACATATAAATTCCAATTAAGCTCGAGTTTGACGTTGGACTGTCATGCGCTAAAATGATGATGAGATCAAATGATTTATTCAGGACAGGCAGTGCCACGGTTTGTACTTTCCTATATTATACGACCATTGCGATCCGTATTGTCTGGTTGAGCACAATTGTAATACAATACGTGAACGTTAATGGACGTAGATAGTGTGGTTGGTAAATGTGATTTACAATGTTCATAACAAAAAACTATGTTGACTCCTATCAATAAACATCAAACTACATCTTGGTTGATAAAATGGCGTTACCCAACAATGATCATTCTAAAACGCCGGGATTTTCAGAGTTGGGGTAAACCTTGTTTACCGACACAAATCTCGGTTCAGAAATGCCAACTCGTCTGTGAATTTACCGACATACACTATTTTGCCAACAAGTGGGGTGAGGCCGCACCCTACCTCCCCTTTGGCTACGCCACTTGGTTTTGGCTATTGTAATAGATATTTGTCGAACTGAGATAGGGCTCTATGTATACATACATTTGTTTTTCAATTTAATTAAATTAACATTTATTACCATAGTCTGTACAAAATAGTTATTAAAAAAAAAAAATCCAACTAGAGATTCGAGTTTGTTTGCACAAACTCTAGGTGTTCGGGAGGGAGTAAAGGTCAAAGTGGGGTCACCTTTTTGTAAAATTGTTTTGACAAATAACGATCTGTACAATGGTGCAAAGATTGTGAATTTACATCTTGTGGAAGATTTTGTTTTAAATATTAAACTTTGACTTCCGGTTTAGACAGGAAGTAAAGGTCAAATTGGGGTCACCTTTGTGTAAAATTGTTTTGACCATTAACAATCTGTACAATGGTACAAAAATTGTGAATTTACCTCTTGTGGTTGTTGAGATATGATTTTTTAAATATTAAACTTTGACTTCCGGTTTGGACAGGAAGTAAGGTCAAATTGGGGTCACATTTGTGTAAATATTTTTCGACAATTAACAATCTATACAATGGTGCACAAAATGTCAATTTACCTCTTGTGGTTGTTGAGGTATGATTTTTTATATTAAACTTTGACTTCCGGTTTGGACAGGAAGTAAGGTCAAATTGGGGTCACCTTTTTATAAATATTTTTTGACAATTAACGATCTGTACAATGGTAAATAAATTGTGAATTTACCTCTCGTGGCTGTTGAGATATGATTTTTTAAAATATTAAACTTTGACTTCCGGTTTGGACAGGAAGTAAGGTCAAATTGGGGTCATCTTTTTGTAAATATTTTTTGACAATTAACGGTCCGTACAATGGTACAAAAATTGTGAATTTATCTCTTGTGGTTGTTGAAATATGATTTTTTTTAAATATTAAACTTTGACTTCCGGTTTGGACAGGAAGTAAGGTCAAATTGGGGGTCATCTTTTTGTAAATATTTTTTGACAATTAACGGTCTGTACAATGGTACAAAAATTGTGAATTTACCTCTTGTGGTTGTTGAGATATGATTTTGTTTTAAATATTAAAGTTTGACTTCCGGTTTGGACAGGAAGTAAGGTCAAATTGGGGTCACCTTTTTATAAATATTTTTTGACAATTAACGATCTGTACAATGGTAAAAAAATTGTGAATTTACCTCTCGTGGCTGTTGAGATATGATTTTTTAAAATATTAAACTTTGACTTCCGGTTTGGACAGTAAGTTAGGTCAAATTGGGGTCATCTTTTTGTAAATATTTTTTGACAATTAACGGTCTGTACAATGGTACAAAAATTGTGAATTTATCTCTTGTGGTTGTTGAAATATGATTTTTTTTAAATATTAAACTTTGACTTCCGGTTTGGACAGGAAGTAAAGGTCAAATTGGGGTCACCTTTTTGTAAATATTTTTTGACAATTAACGATCTGTACAATGGTGCAAGAATTGTGAATTTATCTCTTGTGGTTGTTGAGATATGATTTTTTAAAATATTAAACTTTGACTTCCGGTTTGGACAGGAAGTAAGGTCAAATTGGGGTCACTCACAACTCGTGTTTCATCTACTTGTTAAGTTCTAAGTACATGCCAAGTTTCAAGTTCATGTGAATTTTGCAAGTATGTGTTTGTTACCGGAGAGTCGCGGGGGAGAAGAAGAAGTAAAACTAGATATAAGTTTTTGTCACAACAAAAACAAGGTGTTCGGTTGAAGTTAAAATGGTTACGTCATCAATTCGAAGTGTTGGAGAAGTCAAATGTTAACGTCTGTTGAAGTTCTCGCGAGAAGTTTATTTGAATACAATACAATACTGAATTTAGAAATTATTTTAATATTAAACTTTGACTTCCGGTTTGGACAGGAAGTAAGGTCAAATTGGGGTCACCTTTGTATAAATATTTGTTGACAATTAACAATCTGTACAATGGTGCAAAAATTGTGAATTTATCTGTTGTGGTTGTTGAGATATGATTTTATTTAAATATTAAACTTTGACTTCCGGTTTGGACAGGAAGTAAGGTCAAATTGGGGTCACCTTTGTGTAAATATTTTTCGACAATTAACAATCTATACAATGGTACAATAAATGTCAATTTACCTCTTGTGGTTGTTGAGATATGATTTTTTAAAATATTAAACTAGATTTTTTTAAATATTAAATTTTGACTTCCGGTTTGGACAGGAAGTAAGGTCAAATTGGGGTCACTCACAACTCGTGTTTCATCTACTTGTTGTGAAACCCCCTCTTACATTCCATGTCCACTATAATTACGCAATCCGATTAGCGTAACGGGAAACTTCACGCTAAACTTGGCATTGATAGGATAAAACGAACACCGATTGTGTAAAGACCACTAAAGTTGTATAGCGCCCTCTATAGTTAGAATTTCTAACGCACAATCGTGGACACTGAAGGACACTGAAGGACACTGAGGTGTCGTGGCCGAGCGGTCTAGCTTACCGGATTCAAGTTCTGGTGTTAGCAACATAATGTGGGTTCGAATCACGGTCGTGACACTTGTGTCCTTGAGCAAGACACTTAATCATAATGCTTCTCTCCACCCAGGGGTTAAATGGGTACCTGTGAAGGCAGAGTTGGTTTGCTCTATATGCGCTAGAAATGGCAGCAATTGAGCTGTATACTCCCCAGGGAGCTGAGATGGTTTCAGGAATGATTTATGAGCCTTTGAGCCTTATGAGCAGGGATAATAATATAATGCGCCTTGAGCACCACTTAGTTGGTGGATACGTGCGCTATATAAATCCACACATTATTATTATTATTATTATTATGTATGTTGGCTTGACGTCATCATGACGTCACTATTGCGGTTTCCTGATTATCATGACGTCACTAGGTTTCATCTACAAGTTAAGGTCTAACTATGTGTTAAGTTTGAAGGTTTTTAAACTTGGCAAGTATGTTTTTGTTTGCGGACAAGATGGGGGAGAAGAAGAAGAAGTAACAAAAAACAAACAAAAAAAACCGAACAAAAACAATAGGTGTTTCGGGCACATACCCGAACACCTAAAAAACCGAACAAAAACAATAGGTGTTTCGGGCACATACCCGAACACCTAAAAACTATTCCACACACACGAACAAGTTACATTAGCCCTAACCCCCTAGGCATTCTGGCTAGGAACCTTCCTGAATCATCCAAAATCCATCAGTGCGCTTTTTGAAACATGCCCTTATCTTCAAAATGCACCATGCATTTTCGTTGATATTTAGCACTTATGGCCTGTACTTCTTGCCAGGTAGTAATTTTGTCCCATTTGAAGAGGTTTCCAACAGTGCTGAATTTTCCCCAAAAAAGTGCCCCTTGGAGGATTTTGATGGATTTGGGGTGGTTAGGGTTAAAATAATAGTTGTCACACCATGTTTCGGCAGCACTTTTTAAAAAGGCCGAAGCTCGTGGCAAAATGCCTTTATAGGCATATATTAACAAATTAATGCTTTAAAAGAACTATGGGATTCAGGGATTGACAAAAAACCAAGATATATAAATATTATACAGTGAAAGTACAGGAACATGTACCGAATAATTATTACCAACTAGGGGCCTACAGTCTGTATAAAACCAAACAGCATCTGGGCGACCCTTTCTTGATGTTATTGTGACGTTCTATTTATGCTATAGGCGGTTAATTTACCTCTAGCCACAGCTTGCTTGTTTATAGATCAGGAGAACAAAATATTAAGGTTGTAATTTAAAAACTAATTACCTTGTCCTCAATTCATTTCACGACATTTTTGACCTCATGTTAATCACTTCGAACGTCCATGACACACATTTGAACCCACTAGTTTGCTCCTGTTTTTGAGTAAACAACTGTAGTGTTAGGCATACCTGCATTGTCTGTTTTTATATTTAACAAAACAATTGCTGCCCGAAACCTTGTTTTGAAAAGTTGGCTTAACAGTTTATGCCTGCGGAGATACATTCTCTAGAGTCACTTCGAAATTAAAATTCACCGGAGCATGGATTTATACAACAATCGGAACAGATTAAAGCAGCAATAATGAAGCTAATTCGTTTGCTTTCTACTTCTACGTCGAAAACATATAAATTCCAATTAAGCTCAAGTTTGACGTTGGACTGTCATTCACCAAAATGATGATGGGACCAAATGATTTATTCAGGACAGGCAATGATTGCAACAGATAGCTATGGTTTGTAGTTTCCTATATTTTACGATCATTGCGATCCGTAAGGACACGATGATCGAGTAGTATTCTTTCTGATATAGAGTAGTTTAGTTTAGTACAAATGTACTACAATACCTTTTCAAGGCAGACGTGGACGTGGTGTGGATGGTGTGGTTTGTAATTTTACAGCGTTCACAACAAAAACTGTGTTGACCACTATCAATGAACAACAAACTGCATTTTGGTTGATATATTTGTAAAAAAAAAACACAGTCGCAGTACAAAACCCCATCCATAAAGAATTTCATAGTTAAAACAAAGCTAAAATGATGGCTGGTCAGACGTTAACCTACATTGACCTAAAAATGATCATCCGAAAACGCACCTCTAATGCTCTATAGTCTTTTTAGCAATTGAAATAGATACATTTTTACCAAACTGAGATAAGTATTTATACATTTATTTCATTAAATTAACATTTATAATATGTACAAGACTGTTAAATAACAAAACTATTCCACACACACAAACGGGTTATATTTAAATAATGGTTGTCACACCAGGTTTTGGCAACATTTAAAAAAAAGGTCGAAGTTCGTGGTAAAATGCCTTTTTATATATAGGCATTATATTAACACATTAATGCTTTAAGAGAACAAGGGGATTGAAAGGAAAACCAAGATATATAAATATTATACAATGAAAGTACACGAACATTGTCCACCGAATATTACCAACTATATAGTCTGTATAAAACATAAGTATTTATTGCAATAAATGCAGTGTCCGATCTCTATTATATGGACCTAACAGCCTCTGGGTGATCCTCTATCCATGCTATTGCTATAGACAGTTAATTGACTGCTTGCCACAGCTTGTATATTTATAGGTCGGGAGAACAAAATATTGAAGTTGTAATTAATCTGGATCTGGATCTGGATCTGGATCTGGATCTGGATCTGGATCTGGATCTGGATCTGGATCTGGATCTGGATTGTTATACTCCGTAAAAGCGGTAATCCGCATCACTACAGAGTGTAAATTAAACAACTAATGACCTTGTCCTCAGTTAACTTTACGACATTGTTGACCTCGGGTTGACCTCGGGTTGATCCCGCATCCCGCCGAACGTCCATGGCATGTTTACGAAATCGGTATCATTAAAAAAGTAAGGCACGCCGTTGATATTTGATATCATGCGTTCATTTTAACCCACCAAGTGCTCCCATTTTGGGGAAAACAACGAATGACTGTTTTAGGCCTGCCTGCATTGTCTATTTTTATATTTAACAAAGCATTGCCGTCCGGCACCTCTTTTGTGTAAATTTGGCATAACAGTTTGTGTCTGCTGATTTGTCTCTAAGATGAAAGAACTTCAAACGAAGTAATGTAAGAGGATAATTTATACGTTGGTATCTGTGGCTGTATCCTGCCTGCTTTCGTTGTGTAATTTAATTCTTCTTTTGTCCCGGTCCCAGGACTGGTCCCTGACTAGGCTTTCTATACCTTTTTTCTTTTGTGTTCATTTCACACCTGACTAACTTCCGCTCCATCTGGTATGAATGTATGTTTGCATTCTGTCTCATTTTGACTTGGAGAAAGAACCTGCTAGGTTCGAAACGTAAGGCCAATAACTACTATTTTGCACATTTACGTTGAGTTTGTTTTCAGATAACAATTCGTTGTTTGTTTTATAATCTGGTGGTTACCATTGTTTTACCCCCCTTTAATTTCCTTGCCGCTGATTTTGGATATAGACATGGTTCTGAACCAACCCTCCCGGCTAGTGACCGATATAATACCGCGCATTATAGAAAAGTTCATTTTCCCAGATAGGTATTAATCCTATTAATGTGGTCGAACGCCTGTACAAATTTAAAAAAAATATTTCACTGTCATTCCGTCATGCCCAACAATACCAGGCAACTAGGGTTTAGCTTGAGTAAAACCAAACATCTGATTCGAAGACGGAACATAATCCCAGGGAAGACATTATCCGTCGGCTTATTCTTTCGCGCATGATTACATCAGCCACTCTACCCTCAAGTATAAATGACATCACATGTGTTGTGGTACATTAAATATGTGTCCATTGTTAGCCTTCATATACTATTTAGATCGCCTTCCATGATGATTTTACAATTAAGTTGAAAACTGTGTTTCATGCCAGAACAATGTTTTTGTTTGTTTTTAAGTTTTTTGTGCACTTCATACTGGTACTGGATTTATTTTATACTACTCAAAACAATTTAGGGAACACCGGAATAATCTCAGTTAAAGCAAGATCATTTATTTCAGATAAACACAATGTTTCACAGAATTGATGAGAAACAACTGCACAATGAAACAGATGATAAAGGATGCATGTAGTGATTACACATTTCATGACATGACTACTGAAAGAGAGAGGGGGTTGCAAATGAAAATCCCGGTTCATGGAACATTTCAAACCTATTTGATATTAAAAATCCGGTGTTCCCTAAATTGTTTTGAGTAGTATATTATAACATACCGATTCTTCAAGTGTGTACTGTCTTTAATTAGCCTATGCTGGTAAAATAGACACCACGAAAACAGTTTTATGCAGGGTATTCCTTTACCAGCTTCTCGGCAACGCTGTCATAATCAATGTTGATCAATCAAGAGCATTTTATTAGCCGGTCCGGCAAAACAGTCGGACAGGCTGTTTTGCTGGACGGGCTGTTATCGGGCCAGCTAATATCGGGCCAGAGACTCTGGAATCATCTTCCAACTAAACTCAAATCTTGTCATAGTATAACTAGATTTAAGTCGATGCTTAAAACTCATCTTATGTCACAATTCTTCAAAGATGATGTATATTTGTAATTGCACTGTAGGTACATGTATCTCAGTACATTATTTTTTCCCTATGCTATCATTGTATATTGTTTGTATTCATGTTTTTTCTTTGTTTCCGCGCCTTGAGCGCCCAGCAGGGTGGATATGTGCACGCTACAAATATTTATTATTATTATTATTATTATAACATGTTCTTTATTGATTAACACTGCCCATGACCGTGATATCCGCAAAACACCTGAACCGGCTCTTGTTTTCTTTAACTATGTTATTTATTTAATTTAATCTTTTTTTCGCAGACAATCTTACTGTCCCTAACCCCATTGCTTTTGTACACGTTTCACATTCTCATCGGTACTTTGCAATCAACAATAAATCTAATCTGAGTTTAAACTTATGACATGTATAGAACTTAAGTCGAACGTAATACGTAGAACAATGACGTATTTTGACGTCATCAGGAGTCACGTGACGCTCAAGTCAATTGTGAACCTGGTTAAGAACACAATTTTAGTTTTTTATACCGGCTTTGGTAGGAGGTATAAATGTACGTTTTTGTATTGCATATAAACGATGTGACCAATGACATCACATGTTTACAGAAGACCGTCAAAGGTCAAACTACGCCGGGCGCAAAATATGCACTGGTCTATGACAAGACACCATCAAATCTTATACATTGAGATGTCAGCAGAAAGGTTATTAATTTGAAATAAGGTGCTAACATTATATGTCTAATATTATTCATCTGAAAATAAAAACAATTCTTGATGTTATTGTGGAGAAGCTACAAAATGTACAGATTCTGCATACAAATACTCGTACTTTTGCCCGGCGGGAAATCACCCTGGTACTCTAAAAGGTTCAGGCAAATAAGTCATATGGTGTATACTAAATAACGTCGCGGGATCGCCACGGTAACAGTGTATGACTTATTTTAAACGTTTACATTTTAGGTCAAATGTTTTTTTTACAACGAATCTTGTTTTCTTGGTGTTTTGATGCTTTGAGAAATCGTTATGAAATATGTTGGCCTTCAACTCGACGACTAATTTCCACAACCTACGGAGCTCTGGAAGTGCCATCCGACTTGTTGAGATCCTGAGATAAATCATCTACGTAAGATGTCGACATCCCGACATGATTTATCTCAGGATGTCAACATCCTGAAAGTAGGATGTCGTCATCCCTGGGTGATGTCACACTGAAAGTAGGATGTCATCTTCCGGAGATAATTTATCTCGGGATGTCGACTTCCTGAAAGTAGGATGTCGACATCCCAAGATATATTATCTCCGGAAGACAACTTACTACGTTTAGGATGTTGTCATCCTGAGATAAATTATCTCAGGATCTCAACAAGTCTGATGGCACTTCCAGAGCTCCGTAAGAACCAATTTATCCAGTTCTGCACAGTTTACACTGGCTCCCTTTTAAATCCCGGATAATGTTCTAAGGGACCTTAGCCAATCTCGCCCACTAACTCCACCCAGAACAATCTAAATTCTCACCCACAAAAATTATCGCCCTCACTATTTGTTTTACTCCAAGTCTCCTACCAGACCTTTAGAAAAACCTTAACAATTGAAGAAGCTGGCCACATTATAGTTTGACATAACCGCTTTGTCTGGCTGGGCATGGCCAGACCTTAATCCATTCACACAATGGAAAGGCTTAATTGGTCAATGGATTAGGAAGTTAACAATGGCAGTTTTTTGAGGACTGCAGCTTCATCACTGCTTTCCGGGCAAGTCTCACGATAATACTGGGAGAATGACCCAGTGGTTTTTGCGGGCGAGATTGGCAACGGTCCCTAAGTCTAATGTTACCAGCAGTCTATTACCTACAAAGGTAATAGCCTTCCGGTCTTACATACAGATCTTCTCGCTCAATATCCATTTCTCACTACAACATAATGGTCAACATGCCTTCTAGTTTGCATCATCTGAACTACGGAACAATCTTCCCAATCCACATGAAAAACTTTACCACACTAGATGAATTGAAAACACTTCTTAAAACTCACTTGATTACCTCCAAAAGTGCATACAGACTCTTGTTTATTTGTTTTTGCGAAGGTCAGGACCAATAGGCCTATAGGTTTATATATATTTGTTTATATTTATATATATGTGTATTTTTGAGTAGACTTCCTTATGAAAGATGTACCAAAAGTTACACTAAAATAGAAATAAAGAAATAAAGAAACGTTGATGATTTCTTCGTATGGAAAGGCGGTTCACCGACCACAACCAATGAATGTATGTATGCTATGGGGAATTCAGGTAGAAGTTGAACCAACGTTTGCTGTAGCCTGTTTCACATCAGCTGATATAAGACGATATAATTTGTCAGACCCAGTGCGTTTTTACGATTCTCTTCCCCCACCTCAATGCACACCCAACATAGTTGATGAACATTTAAAAAATGTATGAGGTTTTTACGCAGTGGACTATATTAACTGTATTAACATTTGATAACCCATGGGGAAAGTGCATTGACGGATACGGGCATTGGGGCGGGAAGTCAGGCGCTAATGTGCAGCATATCATGTGTTGAAACACACACTCTCTTTTCACATCTGCCCTAATATGCACAGATGGTTCGGACCATAGAGCAAATACTCACGGTGGAATTGCGGCCGAGAGATGAATGAGTGACCAGGTGTCGCGAATAGGTGGTTTGCACGTGAAAATTCCAGACTGTAAGCATTTTGGGTTAAAAAGTTTATCCCCACGAAAAATGCAATGAAAAATATCACAGTATAGTATACATAAATTCATTTACATTACATGGTCACGTTGCCGAAACTGCTTCCAGGGTGAATATTCTTGCCTTTGGAACACTCTCTTTAAAACTTCAGAGACTTCAGATGATTACGTTGTTTTCGTTCACGAGAACAAAGTGGACATTTTCGTGATAACGCAAAAAAGTATGTAGAACAAAAAAATTTAAGTCTAAATTGGATCACAGGCTGCCACGTTAGAATGAACACAAACATACGAATGCATGTTCATTATTTTCTTGTTATAGATACAACCACATAACGCTGAAACCTTCAAAGGTTGGTTTCTGTACATATAGGTTGGTGAAATTCTTGCGTCGGGAGATAAACAATTGATTTAATTTTGCCCTACACCGACGTGTGTATAGATAGCACTGTATACTCGGTGCTTTCCGAGTGTCTGTGAAAAAACTACACAGGCGACTCAGGCGGGATTCGAACCCACGACCTCATGCTTACTAGTGCAGACGTCTTAACCTCTACACCACCGAGCTTGCCCGATGACAATTGGCCGGCTAGAATCCCATATAGCAGCGGGTTCCGCGATATATAGGTTGGTGAAATTCTTGCGTCGGGAGATAACCAATTGATTTAATTTTGCCCTACACCGACGTGTGTATAGCACTGTATACTCAGTGCTTTCCGAGTTTCTGTACATGTCTCATGATTATAGGTATGGATGCATTTTACACACATTATGCTGCATAGGGAAACTGCCTTTTAAGACTAGCATAACTACTAATACAACTATTAATACAACTCGACTGTTTCAGCTAGGCTAACTTCTGATTACGCAGGCGTTGTTCACTTTTGTAATTGCAATGCTAGTCTATTATATGTAATTTGAATACCACTGAAAATGTCTGCTGACTTGTCCACTGATTGGAACGCTGATTGGAACGCTGAGATCTCTCTGTAGAAATAAATACCACCAGAAAATTAAATTGCAGGTGTACCTCGGAAAAAAAGCTTTGTCCAAATAGGTGTTCCAAAAGGGCCACCGCCTATACAGACCAGAATATTCCCGCCCTCCCGTTTATGCAATTACTTTACAGCAGCCTTGCAGTACTGCGCAGAGATATGGTATCATGTTTAATTCTTTTAACCCTAACTCCCTAGGCCCATTTGCTTACACATAACCTGAATCCTCCAAAATCCTTCAGTAGTAAAGCAAGCACTTGACATGTATGCACACATGTGTTTCTAATCTGTGATACATGTACATGGCCATGGACCCTCCCTGCATGCATGGAGCAATAAACAGTATCCATTGACCCAAGCATTGACCTTGCAATCAGTACAAAAAATATATGGATGTACATGTACCATGGGAAGGCAAGTATGCCTAATAACCTCAATCCTCCAAAATCCTTCAAAATCCTTCACTTTAGCAAAGACGATTTTGGAGGATTTGGGAAGGTTAGGATTGGAAGGATACCCGCTGGAAGGGTCCCATAAGGCGTTAGAATAAACACAACGTGTTGGAGTTTTCACGGTACAGTAATGACTCAATTCGGATGGACGTCCCCCGTAGGTGTTCAACCGATATTTAGTTTATCACGCGATACCATCGCGTTATTTCAAGAAGTATATCAAGATTAATCGCCCACAGGGAGACTTGCAACAATTAACTTGCCACCTGTGAAATCAACGACGGCGACAATGGGGCCCATCTGTAGACATATTCAAACTTACATACAAAACATTATTTTTTTTATATCACTGTTACCAAGTGGTCTCGTCTCAGATCGTACACGGTTGGCACAGGTCGTACCAATATCATAATGGAAGCCACAACGTATAGGTCTATCGTGATGTTACACTCTATCATCCGCGTCAACTTTTAAACAACATACTTTCTCTGGAATAATTGTAGTTTATTATTTAAAAAAAGCCAGGTTACAAATCATCGACATCATATTAAAGCGAGTTTGCCTTTGCAGTTGCTACTGTGTTTCAAATTATGAATTCAAGCATTCAATTTCATTTTCAGGCTTGCGAATTCATTTAGCATTATATTCAATTTAGCATATACGTCGTTCTTTTTAGTAATGCACATTCGTCATCCAATTTAGCAGAGTTGGTTCGACTGGAGATTTTCACTAAAATGTTATTTTCATGCTCGTATAACGGGCAATCAATTTCGCAAAATGTGAATTCAAAAAATACGAGAAACAAGTGCAAAAAAATATATTTATTTTACAAGACAACCAAATATGTTTCATGTGTTTACTTTAATTCAAACTTAATTTTGTTTTCTTTATTCATGTTCGTTTCTCGTAAACTATATATATGGCCTATCGGTCTTTTTTATCATACTTTATTTTGTTTATTCTCTGATTAGAATCTCGAATCATTTTCTGACCTGGGCCTAATTCTGTAATGTGTTTTCGAAATGTTTATGTTGCATTGGACTGTTTCAATAACCTGTTTTTATAACCTGTTTTTATTTGAGTGTCTTCATGATTTATTATCCTGGTTTCTTAGTGTCCATTAAAAATCTATAACAAATTAAAGTTAAACGAAGTTTAACAAAGCGTCAATTAAGTTGCACAAATTCCACAAATGCCTGCCCAATAATGAATTTGAATGACAAAATTAATACAGGCCGCGAAAAGCTCAAACTGACCATATATGTCAGTCTCTGTCTTCCTCTGCTTCTCGTTCCTTCAATTTTGCCTGTCATTACTAAATTTTCTAATCCTTCTATTCTCATGACGTGTCCGAGAAACTGCATTTGTCGTCTTATTATTATGGAAAACCTATACTAGTGAGAAATATGAAGTGGTGATCGTCATGGCTTATAATCTTTCATTTGAGACATTGAACGAAAAAATCCGTCACGGAATTAATACCAGTAAAATAAACATTCAAATTAATCAAATGACAGCCACTGTTTTAATCTTCAGATTGCACGTGACCACACAATTTATTGTATGTAACGGGCTGAGGGCGTGGGCAGTCTTCCGATTGGCCAGCGCTGCTGCCAATCAGAATCAAGCGTATTTGAAATAACAGTTTCCGACATGCGAATTTCACCCCCCCCCCCCCCCACGTTTAACATCGATATTATCTTTCAAAATGCATTCGCGTTATAATTTTTATTTTGTGGGTCGTCTTGGTTAACATGGGCGATATATTTTTAATAAACTGAAACTTTCGCATATTGGTTATTTAATGTATATCGCGATTAAAATAGTAAGCAAACTCGTTGAAACATTTTTGCCAATATTACAAATAAGTATCTTCTATTTATAGCCACTTTGAATAGACGATCAGGATTTTGCATGAATTGTTTTATCTATTTATTAATATTTTTGAAGCAAAACAATATCTGGGAAGGAATTATTGTAGGGCAAAAGTTAAAAACTCGCAGATCCATAGAAACAGCCGTACTTGCATAAAGACTGGTTTCCGTATATTCGTAATGAACGAAGACAGCGTCACCGTTGAACCAAAGTCAACTTTGCTGACTGTCTGCGTCGAGTGTCAGGATTGGCCCATACAAAGGCAAACGCTGGCATGCCGTACGTACAACTATGTCCCAACTGTTCGAATAACATGGATTTGGCCCATGTTCTCCTTTTAACTGATAAATAAGACAATAACTGTCAATTAATAAGCTTACCGTACTTTAAAATAAGACATATCACACAAACGTTATTTTACATGGAAAATTTCAATGTTTCTACCACCATTTGATGTCTTCTATTTTTGGCTGAGTGACGTCACGAACCTTCACGACGTTGTCTTTTCCCAGACAGTCTAGGTTTTGACCTCGGCGAAGGTACATGCATTCATTACGATTATATGGAATTTGGCTTAGGGATATTTGCTAATTATTAAACGCAGTGAAGGAAAAGAGAAAGGATGGCACTCTCTCGTGTCAGCAGTAATTTGTAACAGTCTGTATTCGTAAGGCATCTGATGACTTTTAACACCAACCAAACGCCAGCCGGAGAATGTTCAAACAGTTTTCAGGAAAGACAATTTCCCATGGGTCCGACACCTCGCCAAGCGTACATTTACTCTCGGCTATAAGACATCGGTAGTTTAGCCCTATTGTGTGATTCATCGTAACAGTATTCCGATGCAAAAATAATTAAAGCTGTGTTTTAAACGACTTTTTCACATAGGGGTATGAATGTTTGTCCGCTTTTGTGAGGCCTCTCTTAGCCACCGTACTTTGTGTTTTGGAAATTTGGTCTGGCTGCAATAACCGCGTACTGGTTGGCAAAACAAATCGTCATCCGATTTTGAAGCCGACCTATGACACGAAACTGGAGTTGTTTTTTTTTTTTTTTTTTGGGGGGGGGGGGTATTATTTAATTTTTAATTTTGTTTATGTTTAAAAAAACGTTGCCGGCTAGCACCTATTTGTAAACTCGATGAAATCACTGCAGACTAAACACCAAGTAACTTTTTTTAGATTATAGTAATATTATTGTTTTACCTTGATACTTGTACCAACTAACCACTAAGTAACCATTTTTGTCAATTCGTGAATCCCATTGTTCTTTTAAAGCATTAATTTGTTAATATATGCCTATAACGGCATTTTGCCACGAGCTTCGGCCTTTTAAAAAAATGCTGCCGAAACATGGTGTGACAACTATTATTTTAACCCTAACCACCCCAAATCCTGCAAAATCCTCCAAGGGGCACTTTTTTTGGAAAAAGTCAGCACTGTTGGAAACTGGTACTTTCACCTCTTCAAATGGGACAAAATTACTCCCCGGCAAGAAGTACAGGCCATAAGTGCTGAATATGAAAGATCAACGAAAATGCATGGTGCATTTTGAAGATAAGGGCATGTTTCCAAAAGTGCACTGATGGATTTTGGAGGATTCAGGAAGGTTCCTAGCCAAACTAGGGGGTTAGGGTTGATAGTAATAATATTGTTTACCTTGATACTCGGGTTATTACCAATGATGTTACTCTCCTTTAATGACCATGTTGCTGTGTTTCACTACACAGAAAATAGCGAAGTTGCTTGCGGAGCGATATATTCTGGACCAGTCGTCTTCTAGCGGAGGTGACGCCGAAAACACTGTATCCAGGGCAGACGTCATGGCAATTCGGAATGACGTCGCTGTGTTCAGGTAGGTGCATTTAATATTGAAATTAATCAATTAATATTGTACGATATTGCATTGAATTTCCTTTCTGATGGGGGGAAAATAGCCTATTCAGATGTGCATTGAGCCCGATTACATGTATATGGATTATTGGTATATCCATGGAACCTCATCAAGTAGCGTCCATGGTCCATCGTACAATGGACATTCTTATTTGCGGCTCAATGCACATGCATGCTCTGCTTCTCAATGAGTCCCTCTGCAGTATCACCCATATCTTGTGCTCACTTTTACTTCCTATAGTGTCTATACTTGTAATACTCAATGCACATGTATGCTAAGGGACCCATGTTTACAAGCTCTGCTTCTCAATGAGTCCCTCTGCAGTATCACCCATATCTTGTGCTCACTTTTAATTCCTATTGTGTCTATACTTGTAATACTCAATGCACATGTATGCTAAGGGACCCATGTTTACAAGCTCTGCTTCTCAATGGGTCCCTCTGCAGTATCACCCATATCTTGTGCTCACTTTTACTTCCTATTGTGTCTATACTTGTAATACTCAATGCACATGTATGCTAAGGGACCCATGTTTAACAAGCTCTGCTTCTCAATGGGTCCCTCTACAGTATCACCCATATCTTGTGCTCACTTTTACTTCCTATTGTGTCTATACTTGTAATACTCAATGCACATGTATGCTAAGGGGCCCATGTTTACAAGCTCTGCTACTCAATGGGTCCCTCTGCAGTATCACCCATATCTTGTACCTACTTTTACTTCCTATTGTGTCTATACTTTTATTTCAATACTTGTAATACTTTTATTGTTACTGATAAATTCTGCATACTGTGGAAATAAATGAACCTTGAATCTTGAACCTTGAAAGTTGTCAGCGAAATACCGGTTAAAAAAAACATAAGACAGTGCGTATTTAAACACGGTAGTGAACAAGTTCTTTATTTGGATAATACATTGGGAGAGGCCTAATGCATTTAGTGAACATGCATATAAGGATATTGTCTAAAAGGAACCACCCATTTAGACAGCGATTAACATCAATGCTCTTCGAACGGTTCACGTAATTTAATAATGAAATATGCATTCCCACTTTTTCCACTTTAAAAAGAATAATTATTGTGAGATGATGCATAAAGAGCCATTTGGTATCCATTCAGCAAATCATTAAAGAATGGAACTCCCAAATTAACCTTGGAAGGGATAAATTTATGTCTGTTCTCTTAATGTCCAGACCGTAGTCATTGAAAACTCCCGCGGCCGACATATGACATTAAATGAACCATTCCTTTACACGAGCATGAGTCAACCCACAAGCGGAGATAACTGTATACAAATTAGAATGGAAATGTCTATAGTGCCGATTAAGTAGACTTCACTTTGAACACCACTCGTTCGATGATTAAAATACCTTTGAAATTCGTTGCCGCCAAAAAATCCTGTCTCATGAACCACACCACAGAAGATATTTTTTTCAACCTCTAGTTTCAATCTGCTATGCTCGCGTACAGGCAGACTTTGACTGGGTATGATTTAATATCGTGGTAATTGTGGTTACCTCGTGGGGGAATGAAATATACAGGCAAATAGTCATGGAAGCAAAATTCATCAATGGCCCAATATCTGCCGATAAACACGGGCAAGACATCTTTAAAGAATAGCATCTATACTAACAATGGATCAACTTCGTCAATATAAAACAATACAAAGCAACAACAAAACACTGAATGTATACACGTGACGGACCTATTATTTTCTAATATTATATATACGCACACGCACACGCACACGCACACGCGCACGCATGCATGCACGCATGCAGGCATGCAGGCATGCAGGCATGCAGGCATGCAGGCATGCAGACATGCACGCATGCACGCACGCACGCACGCACGCACGCACGCACGCACGCACACACGCACACACGCACACACGCACACACGCACACACGCACACACGCACACACACACCCTCACGCACATTGATTTGTGGGGTATTCCTTTGTTCGTTCTATTATCCCTTTTCTATATAATTCTCCTGTGGGGTACAAGATTTTCTATAGTTACCTTGTGGGGTCCAATTGTTCTATTGTGTTTTGGACCCCACAACGAATGTGTGCGTTCACACACACACACACACACACACACACCCTCACGCACATTGATTTGTGGGGTATTCCTTTGTTCGTTCTATTATCCCTTTTCCTTATAATTCTCCTGTGGGGTACAAGATTTTCTATAGTTACCTTGTGGGGTCCAATTGTTCTATTGTGTTTTGGACCCCACAACGAATGGTGTGTACGTTCACACACACACACACACACGATTGATCCATCATAATATAAAATCAAAGGAGGAACAGGTAAAGGAAATACGATCATTAAGGGGCGAACAAGAGGCTCTACACTGGCCGTTGATCTCCCTTTGATACTCCTTGCGGGATCTGACCCCCCCTCCCTCTCGGTCGTGCTTTGATCATGTGTATACACACGGCATAGCTAACTCGATGAAGGCCTACGGGCTGTCATCTGTAGACGATGTGACCAATGACATCACTTGTTTACAAAAGAGCTCCAAATGTCAAAACTGCGCCGAGCGCTGGTCTGTGACAAGATACCATATCTGATATTTTGAGATATCAGCAGAACAATTCTTAATTTGATTTATTTGAAAATGAAAAAAAAAAAAAAAAGAGAAAACAAATGTTATGCGGGGACATACAATATGTACAAATTCTGCATACAAATACACAATCACCCTAGTACTAGGTCACGCAAAGTGTGGACAAGTCATATGGTCTATTGCTCGAATGGCGTTTTGATAGGCGCTCCCAATGGCGTCGGTTTAAGTTTAGAACTATGTCATTTGTAAATACACAAACAAATCCACAATATTATCAAGATAGTGTCCAAATGGCTTTCTTGGTGTAGTTGGTTATGATTATAACACAAAGCCTACATGGAAAATAATTCTAAAGTGCTCTCCTTTTAAGAGAGCAGAATAGTTAATATATTGTAATTTCCATACAGGCGCTATTATGACGTCGTTTTTGATTGTATAATTGCCATTATAGGAAAGAACGCTTTCCTGTACTGACCAGAAATAATAATAATATTATTATTATTATTATTATTATTATTATTAATTATTAATTATTAATTATTAATTATTAATTATTAATTATTAATTATTAATTATTATGTATTAATTATTATGTATTAATTATTATTATTATTTTTTTTTTGTATTGTGACCTCTCGGCCTGTGCCGGGTACCCTGGTTCGCATGTATCCGACCGTTGAGTTCAATACCGGTTCGGGTAGACGAAACCCACTCAAAAAAAAAATCCTGATATAACATTTCAAAAACCGAATGCCAGTCTTTGATGAACACTGATCTTCCATGTTAAAAGTTTAAAACTTTTTAAAACGTCTCTTGTGTGTTATTATTTTTTCTGAACATAATGGTAATGAACAAAATGGATGAATGCCACTGTCTTGTGCTGTGTTAGGCGCGAGAGGAATTATCGGGCGCGGCGGCACGTGGTGGAAAATCCGTTTTCGCCATTTTTTTCCCGGGTACCCAAGAACTATCAAAGTGTACACTCTTAAAACTAAAGTGTTGAATCAACCTTTAAGGATTTAAATTCAACTCAAACGGTGTTGAATTAACACGAAATCAATGCTAATTAACACTTCTAAAATTAAATAAAGACTTTATAAAGTGTTGTTACTGACCAAACTCTTTAAAATGTTGATTCAACACTTTAATTTTTTTTAAAGTGTATTACACGAACCAAAGTAAACGAAATACATGAGAGGACAACCATTATTATGTAACTTTTCATACAATTTCAGAAAGTGATCAACAAGGTCAGCTGCAAATTTAAACACTATAGCGCCACACACATTCCCTGATTTTCCAACGATAATTAATCCACCAAAACATAAACAATAGGCATACACAGAAATTAATTGAGTGAAATTTTAGATTTAAATTTATTTTTTATTTTTAACGGCGCAGATATGAGACCTTCAAATCCCTCAACGCGGCAGACAAGTCCTTCGAGAACCTGCAGGATGTACTGGGCAGCATCAAGGTGCAGTTGGCGAAGGTGGACGACATCGGCGCCAAGACGGAGCAGCTCGACAGCAGCGTGAAGGACCTCAAGGAGAGAAACCGGGTCATCCGGAACACCGTGGACGGCATGACGTCGTCTCTCTTCCGCTCTCGGGCAGGTCGCTCGCTGGTCGGCCATTGACAGAATCGACTTACCCGATTAAAGGCGTCCATTTATTTTTTCCCCTTGTTTAGGGTGTGCTTGCTGGCGTTACTGCGTGAGCATCAGTGTTTCTTTTGGCTGATTTGATCAGATTCTCATTTCTTTTATGATAAAAATTTGGTTGTAATACTAATGGTAACATCTTTTTCATACAATTTACTGACATTTTATAAATTGATGTTTGTTAATGATATCAACTTTATTTAAAGGGGGTATTTGACAAGAACACGGGTTTACATTTAGTTTCTTGAAAAGAGCATCCAGATGATTTTCTTTATGATTTTACTAGTATTTATGTCACATCTGGGTTTGGCACAATTCATGCATGATTCAAAGAGTCAATTTTGAATCTGAAGACGGCGTGGATTTGTATATGCATTGTCTTTATGACGATGACAAATAATTGCCTGAATAAATGTCAAGTCCAATAAACGGTAAATCCGTGACAACAGTGACTCCATCTACGTCATTGCATTGCTTGTTGCATACAATTTTGTGATGCTTGTTTACTATGTAAGATAAAATTGTAGCTTTTAACAGTTCTCATCAAATTGTGCCTACTCGTTTAAATGTGTGTGATACAGACTAAAGTGAAGTGTTATGTTGTATCCAGTGGCGTAGCCGAAGTGGGGTGGGGGCAGGGGGCGGTCTCCCCCACTTGATGGCAAAATAGTGTCTGTCGGTAAAATTGACAAACTTTTTAGTATTTCTGAACTGAGTTTTGTGTCTGTAAATTTACCCCCATACAATGTTTGTTCCAGCCCCCTCCCACCCCCCCTCCCACTACGCCACTGGTTGTGAAATGTTTCTGTGATGTGACGTTTATAATGACGTTGACACAAACCAAAGGAAATCAAAAGACAGTTTAATCTTTCCTGTGTGTTACCTGAATTCCTTCTGATCCATTTAGCATTTACACAATGTAAATATTACACTTAGTAAAATCTTCACCCGAGAGCATGGGCTGCGATCGCTGGGGGACTGGGGACATCCTTCCCATGTTTAGAGTGGGGGTGGGGACAGTATATACACAATATCCAAAGTTCCCCATCTAGTACAATATTACGTGATTTGTAACGGAGTTTTACAACTTGTATTCAAGAACTTCATTCAAATACAGTGAAGCAAAATATTTCATTCTGTTGAAGATAATTATTTCGTAATAACGCATCTGATGGATGCGACTGCGAACCTAAAACAACCAAGTGGATTTCCTTATTATCATTTCGCTTGTTACCTAAATGGCCATGACTGTCTGACATTATGATAATTATACTGAGGGGTCCCACAGGGCCTTTTCCTTGGCCCATTACTTCTAAAAGATTAATTGACTGGCGCCAATTCATGTTGCGCACAGGCTAGAAATGTTTTCCTGCTGTACATATGAATGAACATACGGTTCAAAACTAACGTCTGTTAAATTGAACATGTTATAATTATACTCCAATGTTACTCTTTATGCATAACTGACCAACATAATAATAATATACTACTCAAACAATTTAGGGAACACCGGAATAATCTCAGTTAAAGCAAGATCATTTATTTCAGATAAACACAATGTTTCACAGAATTGATGAGAAACAACTGCACAATGAAACAGATGATAAAGGGTCCATGTAGTGATTACACATTTCATGACATGACTACTGAAAGAGAGAGGGGTTTGCAAATGAAAATCCCGGTTCATGGAACATTTCAAACCTATTTGATGTTAAAAATCTGGTGTTCCCTAAATTGTTTTGAGTAGTATATTATAATATATATTATAGGCGCAACATAATGTAACATAATTGCGGTATTCAGTTTTACTAATGATTTTGTTAATCGAAATGTCCTTAAATTCATATAAATGAAAGGTTGACAATGGAATAATATAAATAATAAATAAAAACCAAAGTGACAGTTTTGTTCAATATATCCTTTAACACGGCTGTAATGTCACACTCTTTTTACTCTTAATGCAATATTTAGGAAATGTAATTTACAATACATGTAACTTGTTAATTTTATTTATAACAGAACTACTGCATTTTATGGGCAATTTTAAAAAGATATATCGCCCATGTTTGGCTCAAGATAACCACAAAATAGGATGTAGATTAAGACGGTTTGCCAGCATTTGATTAATTTGAGTTTTAATTATACTGGTACTAATCCTTGACAAAATTGTCCGTGCATCAAATGAAAGTTTGTAACTTCCTTAACCACAGAAAAATAGCAATTCAACATTGAAATCTATTTTTACCGTCAAATCGGCCCAAACACGGGCGATATATCTTTAAGGGAAGGTACAACATTAATGATTGGTCAAAAAAATTAATAAATAAAAAACCGTTTATATTAACCGTATAATTTCCAAGAAAAATATAAAATTAACCTGTGAAAGTTTCGTTACAATAGGTTCTAACGTTTTTGAGAAAACAATAAAAATAAAAATAAATAAAAAAATTAAAAATTAAATTAACAAAATTTAAAAAAATATTTTCTGTATTTTGATTGTTAAGTTGCCGTCCGTCATCTTTTTGTAAATTTGCCGTTACAATGCCTGTTTTCTCTGTAAAAATGAAAACACCTCAGACAGAATAACTTCTCAGGATGATTGAAACGTGTACAAACTTTACACCGTGTAAGTTATCACATAATGATTTGTTAATTTGATCATATGTTAAACACCAATGTTGTACATTCACTGTAAGCAGACGTCTTTATAATGGATTATCCTAATTAATAAAGGATACATCCTAATTTAACCAACTTAGATTATCCTAATTGTTGAAATAATATAAAACAGTAAACCAGCAAAGGTATTTACGTTTTGTTTTGACACCTAACCCAAAATCTAAACATCTACAGCAAATTCTTCTGCTAAGCAGCAACTGGACATCAGTCTCCGATTGGTTATTGAAATCAAGATATCCTCATCGTCGTGAGCTCACCAGACTGGGCCGTTGCGCCACACAATTGTTTCCTCCAAGCTCACCAAGCTCACCAGGCCAAAAAAAAGGTCTCCGGTTTCTGATCATCGGTCGGCAATAAAATCAGTGCGGTGACGCGCTTTTTTCGGCCATTTATTTTTTTATTTATTTATTTTTTCCCAACAGGGAAATACGTGATACATTGTATAAGCGGGACCAAATTTCCCATATACAAAGTATGGTGGCTGAGAGAGGCCTCACAAATCGGGCAGACGTTCATACCCCTATGTGAACAAGTTTTTCAAAGCACAGCAAGGCAGAATTCCAATCGATCCAGCAATTTTTGCTGCAATTGGACATCATTTCATAGCAAAGCATAACAATAAAAAATAAATAATAATAATAAAAATCAGTGCGGTGACGCGCTTTTTTCGGCCATTTTTTTTTTTTTTTTTTGCCAACAGGGAAATACGTGATACATTGTATAAGCGGGACCAAATTTCCCATATACAAAGTATGGTGGCTGAGAGAGGCCTCACAAATCGGGCAGACGTTCATACCCCTATGTGAACAAGTTTTTCAAAGCACAGCAAGGCAGAATTCCAATCGATCCAGCAATTTTTGCTGCAATTGGACATCATTTCATAGCAAAGCATAAAAATAAAAAATAAATAATAATAATAATTTTTTTTTTTTTTTAAATGCCAACGCGCGGGTCTGAGGCGACGCGCACGGAGACCAGAAACTAGAGACTTTCTGTTGGCCTAAAGGGCTCATTTCATTCATTCATTCATTAAAGGTTTATTGACAAATTGCTATTACAGAATAAAACTGAATTGCAACAATTTTACATTAAAATACATCCATTTCAATCCAGTCTAGTCTCCGATCGTCGAACAGACGACTCTTGGTTGAAAACACGTTCGATCACAGGCATATCATTCATAGAGCTGTTTAAGACCATACAATTGCTGAGCATAGAAAAATTATGTTCAGCAAAAATAGATTACCAGCCAAATCATCACGTAATGTGTATTGCTCATGGCAG
Organism: Zoroaster sp. YZ-2022; assembly: GCA_029582265.1. Taxonomy (NCBI): domain Eukaryota; kingdom Metazoa; phylum Echinodermata; class Asteroidea; order Forcipulatida; family Zoroasteridae; genus Zoroaster; species Zoroaster sp. YZ-2022. The sequence continues at coordinate 55,527,404 of CM055816.1, read as the reverse complement.
GTTCTCGGCAATAGCAGACAAATTTGCTCAGAAATAATATTTTCTGTGAAATTGGGCCAAGATCCTGGGAAGAAGGCACCGCCTATGTGGAAAAATCACACAGTTTTTACGTTGCACATTATTATTATTATTATTATTATTATTATTATTATTATTATTATTATTATTATTATTATTATTATTATTATTATTATTATTATTATTATTATTATTATTATTATTATTATTATTATTATTATTATTATTATTATTATTATTATTATTATTATTATTATTATTATTATTATTATTATTATTATTATTATTATTATTATTATTATTATTATTATTATTATTATTATTATTATTATTATTATTATTATTATTATTATTATTATTATTATTATTATTATTATTATTATTATTATTATTATTATTATTATTATTATTATTATTATTATTATTATTATTATTATTATTATTATTATTATTATTATTATTATTATTATTATTATTATTATTATTATTATTATTATTATTATTATTATTATTATTATTATTATTATTATTATTATTATTATTATTATTATTATTATTATTATTATTATTATTATTATTATTATTATTATTATTATTATTATTATTATTATTATTATTATTATTATTATTATTATTATTATTATTATTATTATTATTATTATTATTATTATTATTATTATTATTATTATTATTATTATTATTATTATTATTATTATTATTATTATTATTATTATTATTATTATTATTATTATTATTATTATTATTATTATTATTATTATTATTATTATTATTATTATTATTATTATTATTATTATTATTATTATTATTATTATTATTATTATTATTATTATTATTATTATTATTATTATTATTATTATTATTATTATTATTATTATTATTATTATTATTATTATTATTATTATTATTATTATGTCACTTTTCTGGTTATTTTGTAAGGGTAATATTTTTTCGAGCATTTTAATAAATCGAGAGATATACTTAGTATTAGTATTTGGTTAATGTATGAAGTGAAATTATAAGGTCGTGTTTGAAAAGAGGTTTCGTGTTTTTAAAACGTGATCAGAAGAAGTGATATCCAAACGTTGAGGGAGCGCTTCGTCTTTCACATGTACAGGTTAAAGTGGATCATGAAAATATAGTTTGATTTTATTCTATGAACATTCAATGGAGAATTAGCTGTTGTTTTGCCTTTGAGAAAGAACCTGCTGGATTCAAAAACGTACGGCCGATAGCTGGTCAAATAGTATTATTGTTGTACTTCATTTTGTATTGCTTGGTTTAAAGGGAACGCAGAGTGCTGGTGATTGGTAACGTACGTTCATTTCAACCCTTCACTTTTCAAGTAATATATCACAAATATAATCGTTTAAACTTTCATCAGAATAGGTGCTTACGTGTTTTAGAAAACAATGAAAAAGTATTACATATTTTTCAGGTTCTTTTGTTTTAGAAAATGTTGCCGGACGTCAATGTTTGTTTTAAATTCGACATAAACAATCATGTTTTTTTTATTTTATTTTTTTATTATTTTTTTAATAAGATGAAAGCACTTCAGATAATTTCTCAGGATGATTGAAACCAATTCACTAATCTGTTCATTACAAAAACTATTGTACATTCCCTTTAAAGTGGAGGTATAACGTTCGTATCTGGTAACGCATGTTCATGTCAACTCTACAGTTAAATATTTTACCTATGTTGTACAACAGACCCTTGGACATCCATACTACATCCACGGTGATTGATTGTAACAGTGTATTCGATATGAAATAAAATAGCTTTAGTTATTATTATCAACAGATTTTGGGCAGACATGTCATCAAAATAGATGATCTTGCAGAGTCTGCTATTCAGTCAAATGAATTGTCGCGTTATCCATTGCTTCACTTTTGGTCATATTTCACTTTTTTTATATTATGAAAACACGTGCTGATTTGTGTTCCTGTTAAGGAGAGTGGGTAGATGCATGTAAATGGATGCAGTTACACACATTTTACCAATGGTGTGCATTGTTAAAATGTCTGTTAATGCTTCCATGCTAAGAAAGACAATAATATGTATTAAAAACCCAGCATGCTGAAGCTTCAGTCTATTTTGTTTATGGTCAGTAACGAGAACATAGTGGCCATTAATTCAGACCTCACATTGCCTTCTTTCTAAAATGTGGACGATGGATTATGATCCATTGCCAATTTGTAACACATTTCATGTTTCTCAAAAAGCTTGTCAAGACGGATACATTTCTCAGTATGTTAAGTACCATCAAGTAATATTTCACATTATTCTGTAATATCATACACTATAAAAATGTTTATTTATTTATTTATTTTTTTAAATAGAATTTAAACACATTTTCTAAACACATAGCTTGTACTCACTTTTTCACATGTTTAGCCTAAAACATGTTTAGATTGTACTTTTCTGTGATGTGTGTTTGAATGCTAAAAATATGAACAGGTGTCAAAAAGCTAAGCACGGTTAGCTTTGTGACATGTACAGAGGATGGCCGTTTAGCATTTAAGCGCATTCCTAAACGCGTTTATTTTGTGTGTGTTTGGCGTGAATTCTTAACGCTTATATTTTTATTTACAGTGTAATCAGTTTAATCAGTTTAATCAGTTTAATCAGTAATCAGTTTAATAAACAGTTCATTCCCTTAAATGCTGATTAAGCTTCCCCTTTTTCTCTGCAATCTCGTTGTCTTCTAAAACTTGTTGAAAGATTTATCATTATACATGACAATATTTCTATGTGTAAGGTCGTCCTTACGATCCCTTGTCCTTTGGACTTCTTCTTGAATGTGATCTCTGATTCAACATTTCCGTATTGTATAAACTTTCTTGAATTGAATTGGTGTTGTTTTGTTGTGTGTACATGTGTAATTTCTCGTTCCAGCTTAGGAACTATTTCAAAATGTGTAGCAGTCCAGTTTTAACATATTGTATAGCTCTTCGATGGGAATCAAAGTTACAAATATTAAAACCAATTTATTTTTGATACCGGTTGAACAGTGTCAATATTTAGAAGAAAACAATTAATTGATATTTGTAAAAAAAAAATTAAAAAAATTAAAAATACTAATAATAAATGATAAAATACCGTAAATGATTGTACTTTACTCTGGGGAATAAAGTTGTATAACCATGAACAGTCGTTTGCTTGGAATGTTTGATAGTCCCTTGTAAAAACCTTGGGTGTTAAAGAGCCTTAATGAAACTCAATCAGCGGCGTAGCCAGGACTTTTTCAGTGGGGGCACAGGGGGGGGGGCATTGCTTTTCAGTGGGGGTGGGGGGGGGGGCAGGGGCAGGGGCAGGGGCAGGGGCAGGGGTAGGGGTATGGGTTTTTTCCCTTTTCTTTTTCTTTTCTGTTTTTTGGGGTACTATGAGGATTTTTCGTGGGGGGGGCACCTGAGAGGGCACTGGAAATTTGTGTGTGGGGGGGGCACGTTCCCCCCCCCGTGGCTACGCCGCTGAACTCAATTCTGATTCTGATCAGTTTAAAGTATCTTCACAATAAAGGCAGACTTTCGACAAGGCATAGAACTGGTATCCGAGTTGTAAGATGAACTCGATGACTGACAATAATAACCCACGAGCGATCGCTAGATAACAGGGCGCGATAAGATCGTAAAACCGTGGCTGTTACATGAGTCAATTGCTGCATAATAATAATAATAATCTGTATGCAGCAGCCCCAGTACGGTAATATGACCTTATCGCACCCTGTTTTCTATGGCCAGTCATCTAAAACTACCGGTACGACCGCCAATACCATGCCCATTCGAAAGTCTACTGTGATCTTGATGATAATGTCCCTATCAAGTCTGAGCTTTAGTTTTCGTTCTCGGACCTGGAAGGTGCTCATTGTTCCCCCTCCGTATTTTCTGTAATCTTCAACCGATTTTTATGAAATTTCGTAAGTATCGGATGAGGTCATAAAAATGACCATACGTCGCCGTTAGGGCCGCTATACCAAGTTGTGAAGTTTACCTATTTTTGGCACATGAAGCTTCAAAATATTGCAGCAAGTACCTATTCACACCTATTCTCTCACAACTTCACTGGATTCCTGTTGAGCAGAGGATCATTTTCCAAATTCGTTTCCTCAATTTTCACTCCAATAATGGCACAGCAGCTACATATCTCTCGGAGCTTCTCGAACTAAAACAACTGAAACTGGAATTCATGCGTCCCAACACCAATCTCCCTCTCTGTAAACAATGTGCAACTATATTATGAGGGAGAAGGTCTTTTTCGTCAATTGCACCATCTCAACGGAATAGAATACCTCTTCACATCCAAACCTGTAGTACACTCATATCCTTCAAGACGCACCTCAAGACCCATCTGATGAAGTCTTTCCCTCAAGTTTATTTATTTTGTTTGGCCTAGAACAACGAAGGTTAATTATACAATACACCGATCCAGCCTGTCAATCAAAGTGGTTGAGGCTTTCGATGAAAACTGCTCCAATGTCGGTCAAGCGCTTGCCTAATTTTATGCAGGCGGGGACTATGGCCATCTCTGGATTTGTGTATTTTACGAAAAGTTACACAAAGCATGTTGTTAGAAATGGCCTAATATACAAGTTATACCTTTAATCGTGCGCTCTGTATAGCAGATTTTCTTACCAACCCAACTTTGATAAATATAGACTAAAGACTCAGGTTAATCTAGACGTTTGGGCATATGCACTGCTCGTACTTGCATACCAGGTCTACTGTTGCATTTACATATAACAAATAAAACAATTATAATCTTAACACGCATTCATAAATGCCCAAGACAGTTTAGACAATCTGATTGGACAAATCATAATCACGTGGGGTATTGACAGATGGTATAGACCGCCTTATCAAAATCAGAACAGAGCGCATGCGCCAGCTGTTCACCAGCTGTTTTGTGCGACGCGCTACGCGGATTTCAACCAATCAGAGTGACGAAGACTGGCATCACGCGCCTGACTCGTGTACTTTGGAAGTATTTCGTGTGTCCCCAAAACGTGAATTTGCCCATTTCTGTTTGGCTTTATTCAACCGAAATATCATACGGTCCTTACCTGCGGTAAAGACCGCGCGACAAACTGCTATTCCCTAAATAATTCATATTTCTGCGGGCGCCCCTGCCTGGACCACCCCCTCTAAAGTAATACATCAAATTATCTGAGATATTATTGTTACATATAAAGGGAATGTGCAATCTTAGTTGTGTTGGCCAAACCGCTTCTATGAGTGTGAAAGGTTCAGCTCAATGCTGAGTCTAAGTCATGAGAAAATTCATTTTACACATTTTACAGAAGAAAATTTGAGCAAAAGGTTATACGCATCCCCCTCCCCTCCCCCCAAAAAAGTAAATGAATAAATAAATAAATAAATAATAATAATAATAATAAATAATAATGAAATTAACGTACGTTACCAATCACCAGCACTGTGCCTTCCCTTTAAAAGTAGTAATACAAAATGAAGTACAACAATAATATTATTTGACCAGAGTGAATCAACTAAAAAACGTACTCAAAGCTGAAGAGATTTCATAGATGCAAACTAGCAGTTGTTGGCCCTACGTTTTGAACCTAGCAGGTTCTTTCTCAAAGGCAAAACAACAGCTAATCCTCTATTGAATTTTCATAGAATAAAATCAAACTACATTTGCATGATCCACTTTAACCTGTACCTGTGAAAGATGAAGCGCTCCCTCAACGTTTAGATATCGCTTCTTCTGATCACGTTTTAAAAGCGCGAAACCTCTTTTCAAACATGACATTATAATTTCACTTCATACATTAAATCTCTCGATTTATAACAACAACAACAACAACAACAACAACAACAACAACAACAACAACAACAACAACAACAACAACAACAACAACAACAACAACAACAACAACAACAACAACAACAACAACAACAACAACAACATATTCATGTGTAGTGATTCTAATTATTCAGTATGCTTTGTCTGATATTATTATTATGAGGGTATGTGGCCAAATAAAAAATGTCTCCAGTTTGTGGTCTCCTCCTGCGTCGCCGCAGACCCGCGCGTCGGCATTATTTATTTATTGCTATAAAAAACGATGTCCAATTGCAGCCTAAATTGCTGGATCAATTGGACTTCTGCCGTGCTGTGTTTTAAACGAAGTTTTCACATGGGGGTATGAATGTTTGCCCGATTTGTGAGGCCTCTCTTAGCCACCATACTTTGTATATGGGAAATGTGGTCCCCGCGTATACATGTATCACGTCCTTCCCTGTTGGTCATTATAATTATTCATTTGAAAAGAAGTACAAGAATAAACTCTGCATACAAATACACACACTTTTGTCCAGTGGGAAATCACACTGGTACTCTAAAGGTCACACAAAGTGTAAACAAGTCACATGGTCTACTACACAATCCTCTAAATCATTACGTTTTGCATTTAGTATAAAGATGATTATACGAAACTGCAAATTGAAATGATTTTGTATCTATAGCAAATAGTATATAATAGTATTGTATTTCTTAACCTTCTTTTTTGACGAATTCTGTTACTTTATATTATTTGTAATTCGCATTCGAATTTATTTTATTGGAATTTGCGCATTAATCAATCATTATCATAATGTACCTGTAAAGCACACTATCTTTCTGGTCATTAAATACACTGCGTCAAACCAACCTGTGACTGCAATCCAGGCTATCATTTCGTCACGCCGTCGTTCGTCATTCCACTGCCGGGGTTTTCGCCTTGACGGATACGTCGCGGACGGCCGGCGCAAAGCCAATATTGGGGTAGCCATGCTACATGAAGCAACAACCAAACTGCGACATCCGAGTCGGGAATAAGCGGAATATATACCGCAATTGAAAAAAAAAAAAAAAATGGTTGACGAGGAGATGGTGTTTTAAAGCGTTCTGGATATTGAACTGTTTTGACTGGACTGTCCACGGCACCAGAGAAACCACAATACATCAAACCTAGGAAGGACTGCATACTGAAGACAAGGTATAACATTATTTATTGTTCTATCTTTGATCACACGACCATTTGTATTTTGTTATATTATTATAGTTTAGAATAATGTTTGATACGCATAATAATATCTTGTAAATATTTTTGTTGTATCAGAAGTGTGCTAAGATGAAAAAAAATATCGAAATGGAATCGTTGGCATGGTTGAACATTACGGGCAACGTTGCTTACACTCGTATTAATGGAGGAATGTAGGCTTATCTTTTAACAGAGGCCTTTTATTGTTGAACTTATGTTTTTTTTTAAAGGGAAGATACAATATTGGTAGTTACCTTATTGCAAAAGTATCGAATTATTATTAAACATTTTATGGGTTATGGAATTGGTGAAGGCGTCAATCATCCCGATAAATTGTTCTGTCTGAAGAGCTCCCATTTCAGAGAAAACAAATAAAAGTATTCCCCCTTTTTCTCTGAGTCTTTTCTGTAAAGATTGTGAATGATGTCTTTACACTTTGCACTTAGACTCCACATTTAGTTGAAACAATCACAAAATAATTGTTAAATGTATATTTAACGGGGATTTTTCTGTTGAGCTACATGAGCTAGTATTATACCTAAGTGCAGGGTTTTTTACGCGTGTTACTCGCTTTGCTAAACAAGCAGGTGAACACCCTCACCATCTTCGACTCCCCAAAATCAAGAGTAAGTTCCATTTGGATAGCTTCTTCCCAAGAACAGCATTACAATGGAACGCACTTTCAGCATATTGCTTTAAGAAAAAACATCAAATGGTGGATGACATATCGCATAATTATGTAACCCCTTACACTCCAGTGTATGGCTATTGGCCTTGGTTAGGGTGAATGACAGTAAATAAATAAATAAATAAATAAATATATATATATATATACAGTTATATAACGGGAAGCGAGCCAAACAAATTTGGCTGATGCCGGACTCGAACCCGCGACCTCTTGAATACCGTACGAGCGCTCTACCAACTGAGCTAACCAGCCCCTATTACACTTATGCCAATTATCTATTGCTCTATGGGGCCAGGTCAGAGGCCAAACCATATCATGCCGGACTCGAACCCGCGACCTCTTGAATACCATACGAGTGTTCTACCTTCTGAGATAACCAGCCCCTATGCTGGTGGGCGGTCCACTTATGCTAATTATCTATTGCTCTATGGGGCCGTGCTCGGTTCCCGTTTATATATATATATATATATATATATATATATATATATATATATATATATATATATATATATATATATATATATATATATATATATATATAATATATATATATATATATATACTTGTAGTAAAACTAGTGGAACGCTGGTAGTTGTAACTCCGAGTTTCACGCGTTATGCGATCATCAGACAACTGATAGTCACCAAGTGATTACTCCTATATATATATCTATATCTATATATATATATATTATCGCCGGCATTTAAATGCAGTACGTGCGCTATATAAGTCCACTTATTATTATTATTATTAGTAAATTTATGAAATAACACACATTGTTGCACGTTTTTGTCTTTGCAATTGCAACCACATTAACTCCTAACAATACTTGACTTCTTTCAGATAACATGGAGGAGGGTATGACACCGGCGGTTGTCATGGAGAGGTACTTTCTCGCAGCTCAAAAGGGAGACGTCAAAGGTATAAAAGACAGCCTTGCAAACAGCTCAGAGAGTGGTCTGGATATTAATTGTACCGACGCTAGCGGGCGCACTGCACTCCACATAGCTATGGAAAATGGGACTCTCGGTGAGTTGATGTTTACTCCAGTAAAGAATTACTGAGCGATGGACAGAGTAGACTTGATGGACGGATCTTGAAGTGACAATTTTCTCCATAACAATTGACTGGTTTTCTACTTACTCACACCAGTGGCTTTACATTTTGCAGATAATTATAAGTGTAACTTGTTTTAACTACCATCAACTCTGAAATATCTTATTAGACGAACATAGATGACACATCAGGCCAAAAAATGAAAGTCTCCGGTTTCTGGTCCCCCCGCGCGTCGACATTGTAATTTTGTTCCCGTATAAAACGATATCCAATTCAGCCAAAATTGCTGGATCGATTGGAATTATGCCGTGCGACTTTTTTCACATAGGGGGTATGAACGTTTGCACAATTTGTGAGTCCTCTCTTAGCCACCATACTTTGTATAATTATAGCAACAACAAAAAGGAAAAAAAGAAGAAAAAAGAAGAAGCGCATCACCGCACCGATTTTGAAGCCTACTGATGACCAGAGACCTTTTTTGGCATTACATTACTTTTTTTGGCATTATATTTACTCAAACAGCGCCCTGTTCTGAACCTTAGAAGGCAACATAAAGTAATATATGATGCCTATCACGGAAATCAAACAATCTTCTATTTTGAAGACTGTCAGCGCCAAAACAATTATGTATTGTATAATTTGGAGTATATAAAGAACATGACATCAAACCTCGAGTTGCTCCTCCGATACAATGGTAATTACCATCAAACTAATGAACTGTCATATACTTATCTTAAAGCTTACTTCGTGTAAATTGGCCAACAGTCTTTATAGGGCCCATTGAGGAATCGTTAAACTATTGAAAGACGATTCAATGGTCGAATAAATGAGATGATAGTTTGTTCAATGCATGAATACACCGAGCCAAACTGGCCCCTCCTGGGGCAGACAAAAGGGTTATTAATGGGGGAGGAGTAGGGGAGGATTAGTAGCAGCAGCGCCATTGATGTTCCAGACTGGAGTAGCTCCTTTGTAGGATTAGGACTGTCAATTATCACTTCTTTTGTCTGCTTCAAGCTGTTCCATGCAGAATGGTTGCTTTCAAATCTGGTAAACAAATGAAGCAAGCTCAATGAATAGTTTGGGCCAATAGTTTTAACGATTGCTCAATGGGCCCTAATGGGACCGCAGGCCTAATAGAATTAAACTTCCTGAGATATGCCTTCATCTTCATCATATATGCCTTCAGTTTTGTCCTGAATTCTCAAAAACTGGAGCACCTATAGTGACGAAACATTGACAGGTTAGTTTTAGGGCCAAAGTCATGGTACAGCTAAGCCTTTGAAAAGCCCGGCCAGGCCCAGGCTTTTACCCTGCCTACTGGCCTATATAATGAGCTCTGCTTGCCTGGTCTAGGCCCTCCAGAAGCTGGTTACTGTATTGGCAGGTACTGTATTGTTACAGCATTAGGACCCACAAAAGGCAATTAGGAGGCCAGGTAGCCTAGGCCTGGTCGGGCTTCTCAAAGGCTTGGCTGTACCAAGACGTTGGCCCTCCTCCCTTACTGGATTTGTGGTATATCTTGAAAGTAATGTTGTACACATTTAACTTTAGAAGAGTATGTCATGATGTTCTAGTTTTATGGCGAACTAAATACAACAGTGACAGACCTACAAAGGTAAACAAGTATAACATGGACTATACATAGACCATGTTATACTTGTTCACCTTTGTAGGTCTGTCACCATCATGGATTTCATTGCAAACAAAAGTGTGTATTTTCATAGGAACAGTTTTTGTGTTGTAGTCTTACATTCCAATATACAGGGTATTATCAGTGGTGGGAGATGATGTCATTACATACCCTTGTTTATTGTATTTAGTTCGCCATAAAACGAGAACATGACGTACTCTTCTAAAGTTAAATTATTATTATTATTGTTATTATTATTATTATTATTATTATTATTTTTTTTTTTTGGTATTCAGCTGTCATCTACCCGCTTCTTGATCATAAAGTCCAAATAAAGGACGCCCTCTTGCGGGCGGTAGAACACGATTTTGGGGAAGCGGTGAGAATACTGTGTGATTTCGCCAACAAGTCGAAGGTATGCATAAGATGTTCTCCAAATCCACATTTCACCATGGTGATATAATTAATGTTATTTTCCTCTGCACCAAAACTGTTATACACTCTGGTTATTCCTTACAGTATACGTTTAAAAGCAATCCAAACAATATGTAACCATGTTTATTGATTAGCACTCCACAAATGGAAGATTGATAAATGATTTGGATACATACTCAGATTGGGGAGATTCAACTTTGACATTGATTGGTAGCTGGCGCGCGATCCAGGAAGAGTGACGTCAGATCTACAACGTATCCAATGAAATCCATTGAATGGTACGCCTGGTAGCCCGTCTCTATTCTTGATAGGATAAAGACAGGGGACCAGTCTGGCATAGATCTTGCCCCTCTGGAGTTTACGTACACAAATTTCATTTCAGAATTACGAAGAGGGACGTCGTATCCTCGACTGCCACTGTGTGAACGATGATTTTCACCCTTATATAACCCCTGTTATCTTAGCGGCACAAAGGAATAGCTTCCAAATGGTTAAGGTAGGCCAAACATGGTTTCGTTTTTTCTCAATGAGGACTTAATGTCAAGTTGCGTATAATGTTGCATGCTTTGTTTCTTTCGAGCATGAGTGTCACTTGTCCAATTTTGGTCTGTTCTGGTCATAAAAAAAATAAAAAAATATATAAAATAAATAAATAAAATAGAAATCAATATTGTTTGATGATCGGTAACAAGTTTCCCTTTGTTCTCATCGTGTGCATACTTATAATTATGCAAACTATGGGGAAAGAACCAGTGAGTCAGATGCCAAGTAAGACTAATTGCGGTGACACCATGTGGAATCTCAATTGAGTAGTAATTAGTTCTGAAAAGAACTGGTGGTACAACTCGACGTTTCGATCAGTATGCTCTGATCGTCCTCAGGAGAATCCCGGACTCTGGAAAATGCTTGCTGAGTCAGATGCCAGCAACCTCTCAAGAGTCTTTCATTGTTGGGGATTCTGAACGTCAATAATTATTCTCCTGAGGACGATCAGAGCATACTGATCGAAACGTCGAGTTGTACCCCCAGTTCTTTTCAGAACTAATTACTACTCAATTGAGATTCTTACATGGTGTCACCGCAATTAGTCTTACTTGTCAATCATTATGATTAAATAAACCAATTGATATAGTTTTCATCTTCACAGACGTAGCCTACTTGTATGTGTTTGTAGAAAAACGAATCCAAAGTCGACTTGGGAAGTCTGAAGCTCATGACCTCATGTTTACTAAACCTCTGCGTTGCTGATTCCGATTTTCTTAATGATACAGACCCTCCTCGAAGCAGGCGCTCGTATACCACAGGCCCGCGCGGCTGCCTTCAAAACCACCGCCAAGGACAGCTTCCAGCGCTCGGTGGGTACCATGGAGATCTACAAGGGGCTGGCGAGTGAGGCATACGTGGCCATAGCCAGTAACGACCCGGTGGACAGGGCCTTCACATTGTGCGCTGAGATCAGAAGGCTTGGTGAGATCGAGATCGAGTTTAAGGTGACATACAACGAGCTGGAGATGACCATGGAGCGGTTTGCTACAGAGTTCATCTCGCAGGCAAGGACCACAGAGGAGGTGGGTGCTTTTTTGTAGACGGTAGCTCTCCACTCCATAAATAAACAAACAGCTCTTTTGGTTGCGTAATGTTCCATGATCACATTTTGGGGGAATAATTTAGCCTCCCTAGTACATTGGCATATCCAGGGCAGAGCAGTCATTGTCAAGAAGTGCGTTCATGGGTCGTGTGACCCCAATAGCAATTACCCCCCCCCCCCCCCAAAAATTAATTAAAAAACAAAACAAACAAACAAACAAACAAACAAACAAACAAACAAACAAACACACACAACCTTACCGATCGGGTTTGTGGGGTACCACTGTTGTCCTATTGTCCTTTTTCATTAGAATTTCTCTTGTGGGGTACACGGAAACAAAGACAAAGAAAGTACCCCACAAGTATCCCCCCCCCCACACACACAACAGATATGCACAAAAATATGCATTTTCCATGTGAATCCCCATTTTGTACCAGCTCATCTGTAACTTTGCTTTGCGGTATAGGCCTATATAAATAAACTACTTCCAAATGAGATGTTTCAGAAAACAAATTTATTTGACCAGAAGTTAATTTAGCCTGTAACCCCGCGTCAGCAATTACATTTATATATCTTTGTTTACAAAATTCTCTTTATCAAAGCTTTAGTGAAATATGTTGGTGTTGTGAAGTGACGCTTTTACTAATAAACACAACTCCGAGGTCATTAACCTGCAGTACAACCGAACTCCCGAAAACACTCAACCCGGATAACAAAACATGAAACATGTTTCTGATCAGGATCGCAAAAAACACACACCCTGATTCTAATTCAGATTATACCCAATAATAATCATTGTTGATGTTTTCTGATAACATGAAAAGACGAAGAGCCCTAAAGTGTTACAGACTATTTCATAAAGAGTGATTCTGTATACCACCGCCAGATAATGACAGTGCTGACTCACCCTGATGAAGATAACTTGATGAACGTTGAAGATACGTCACACTCACCACTACCGAAGATTTCTCGAGCCCTCAATCTGGGATTGCAGAAGGTACGCTTTAATTTCTTCATGCGTTTTGTTATTTTTCAAAAGGGAAGCATTCGTCATTTGGAAACCGGTAACCAAGGGAAAACATAGAAATTTATAAGCGTGAGCTGACGCGACAACATCAGTCAAAAGTTGCAAAATTACAATCTGAAGATTAGTTATTTTGACGACTAGGGCATAATACCGCCTTCAAGGGTTTTTTGTTGATTATAGATCATTGATATTCTCATTATTATTACCTACCGAAGTTTGTTACGGAAGGTGTTCAAACAATTCATAGATTTAACCTTTTGCAAAATAATGCTAGGCCATTATTGTTCAAAGCCGAAATACTTTAATAAAGCATATTTTGGACATTTCTAGGTCTTGAAAGAGGACATTTCAGCTTGCTGAACGTGGGGTGTTAAAATCTACACCAATGTATTCATAATAGGCAGTTTGTCCAATATAATATGAACACCATGGAATAATACAATTTCACTGTTGGTGTTATTTTAACACCCTAGATTTTGGAGAGTATTCAGATCAATAAAAATAAGCCGAAATTATCCCAACTACACGGGAAGCGACTCCATACTATGAGCATATAATTCACGTGTATTTCATGTTCTCACTAAGTATAATTTCCACTCGCAGTTCATCGCGCATCCGAACTGTCAGCAAGTCATCATCGCCCAGTTCTACAAACGGTTGCTCTTTTTGCGAGACAAGGGCACCCTCTACCGATCCCTGTTCTTCGCAATGCTACTCCTTCTGTATCCCGTACTCGCCGTTCTCCGTGTGTACTCCGGTAGAGAAAAGATCCAAACCTTCGTCAGAATCCCGTAAGGATTTTTTTTGTTGACGGCTAGAAAGTTGCTAACAGCAGACACAAACTAGACTGCACAGCTGTATTTGAACAAATACTGGTATCTCTGCTCGGTCCCAAATGTACCTGCAGATTATTATTCCGCTACTCACCCCGCTTTTTTTCTCAACTAATGTGTGCTTGTGGTGTATGCAAGTCTCAAAATGTTTGCTTATATATTTCATTATACGATAATATAACAAAGTCGTTTCCTCTTATAATTATCCACTTTCTTGGTCCACCAGGCTCGGTCCCATATAATTGTAGTCGGCTTTACTATAATTATAAATAAATCGTGTTTTCTCTTTTATCCAGCATTATCATGTTCATCATGTATTTGGCCTCGGATTTGACATTTGTGTCCTTATTGACCTGTGAGGCCGTCAACGATAGCGGGTCAGCTCACAATCTGAGCTTTACTCGACCTTATAACGTTGCCGCCCTTGTCTGGATTATAGGTAAGTTGTTGTATTATTGGTCTATTAAAATTTATTCTTTAGTGTTTATTTCTCAAAACAATTACCTCCTTTTTGGAGCTTCTTGACAGGGTAACAAGTCTACTTACCCCCCCCCCCCACCGTCTCAGTTTGAAGCAAAATTTGAGATTTGTTCAGCATAAATGCTTACGGAAAACACTAGTCGGAATGGTTCTTCTGTTCACAGTCTCCTATTTTTAGAATAATTATGTAATTTGTCGCTGTGAACGTCAGAACATGGCTCCTACCCCACTCTTAAACCTATGATTTCTTCCTTCCAGAAAATCCCTCCGCTTCCAACATTACATACAATCATGTTCAATTATTGGCCATTTCTATAACTTTTCACTTACTTTAAAAAAAAATTATTGGGTACTTTTTTGCTCGCCAAATGTCAGTGTCTTCAACATGTTTTCGTACACACCTTCAGCGACAACGCCATTTTTAAATCGGTTGCTGAGTTCTCACAAGTGACATCATAATACATGCATTTATGCAGTGACATTTATGCAATTCACATAACCCGCGTGCTCGCGCGCTAATAATTATTGTGTAAAGTTATAAAAGCGCGCGAACACGTATTTTGTGCACTGGTGGTGAGAAATCATGAGACTACGTGAACTCGGCGTCCGATTTTAAAATGGCGGTATCACAGAGAGATGTGTACGAAACCATGTCGAAGACGCTGACATTTGGCGAGCAAAAAAGTACCCGATAATTTTTTTTGAAAGTATGTGAAGAGTTATAGTAATGGCCAATAATTGAAGATGATTGTATGTAAAGTTTGAAGCGAAGGGATTTTTTGGAAGGGAGAAATCATAGGTTTACGAGTTTGAGAATTTGCTCAACATGTTATTTAGCGATGTTCTGACGTTCACAGCGACAAATTACATAATTATTCTAAAAATAGGAGACTGTGAACGGAAGAAGCATTCGGAATAGAAAAACACAAGCAGGTGCGAAATATTATGTGCAAAGAAAAATGTAATTGGCCCGTGACTTAATAAAGAGAATAGTACCAAACCAAAGAAATTTGATTTTGAATACCCTAGCATTCGGCAAAACCATATTTTGAAGCAAAATATTACATTTTTTCAGCAAAACGGATACGAAATAATAATTATATGCAAACAAAAATGTAATTAATTAATTAATTAACAGAGACTCGGAAAGCACTGAGTATACAGTGCTATACACACGTCGGTGTAGGGCAAAATTAAATCAAGTGTTTATCTCCCGACGCAAGAATTTTATCAACCTATAAAAATGTAATTAGCCAGCGATTTACATCACCAGAATAATATCAAACCAACAGTTCTATGTGAAATAAGTGAATTTAATTGCGAATATCCTAGCGTTCGATAAAACCATATTTGTGGGGACAGAATATAATTGTCCATTATCCGGTACTTATGATTAGCTCAATTTCTTTTAATTCATCTGGACACAACATGGACACAACATGGACACAACATGGACACAGCTTCCGCACGATATGCCTTAAATTGTTCTCCCAAACGCAAGCACTGACCTTCAGATGAAATAATATTTAATCTGAAGATTGGATATTATCGTTTACAGGCTGGCTTCTTAAAATATTGTTTGCCTTAGTGAAGCGTTAAGCCGTTTACAGCAAATTTGTAATGAATTTTCCCCAGATTTTGTATTTTGATTTCAATGTCTACGTTGCAGGTATGATGTGGCGGGAAATCGAATGCATCTCAGCTCGAGGCATCAGAAAGGTCATGACCCAATGGGAGCACATCCGGGACACTCTAATCATACTTATGTTCCTAGTTGGAGTATCATTCGAAATCGTTGCGTATTGTGTAAGGAAACACTTTTGGCACTTTGTGTCTTATTTTCCCGAGATGTTTATTATCATTTTTTATTATTGCAATCAAAGATTCCTCAAAAGCGCCTGAAGCTCTATAGTTCGTAAGCCCGAAGAAACCTAAGAAGATAGGACGATGAATGAATGTTAAAGTGGCGTGTCGCGTGGCCAAGCGGTCTAGCGCATTGGGCTCAAGTCCTGGTGTCAGAATGTGGGTTTGAATCCCAGCCTAGCCGGTCGCAACGCTTGTGTCCTTGAGCAAGACACTTAACCATATAATTGCTTAGTCCTTCGGATGGGACGTTAAGCCGTTTGTCCCGCGTACTCGGTTATTAAAGTTATGCACGTAAAATAACCCAGAACACTTATCACCGTGGAAAAGTTGGGTATCACCCACTGGGGATCGGACTAAGTGATAAATCCCCTTCAAACACTCAACAACCATCAAGTATTTCTGGCGACTTTGTCATGGTATTAGGAGAACAGGTCTCTAATAGCAATCATTCTTGTTTAAAGGCTTCCGAGCTACAGTGCTAAAGTGTGCTTTTGAGGCATCGTTGGTTTCATTCCCAGAAATGTATAATAATAAACCACGGAGAAAAACTTTAGGGGAAAACCCAACTTAAACAGGTAGTGACTGAAAACCCACTCTATAATTATGTCAGCACTGTTTCGAGTGGGATTCGATCTGTTGGTTTGATTGTTTCACTTGTGTTAAAAGGAGCTCATTTATTAATTATCAGATTTCAAAATGTACTTGAATATGTTTTTTACTGTACAATAACCCACTCAAGCAAGTTATCACAATTTCACATAATGTGATGTGAATTTGGTGATAGTCCCATACATCATTATAAATACTGTTCCGTCTGTACCTGCTTTCGTTTCTGAGAAAACGTGAAATTTATAACAAATGTGAAACTGTTCACGGCCGTGACCCATTTTCCACAAAACCTGTTGAATGAACCTTTCCAGAATTGTGCTCAGCAAGTTGGGGTGGGAGGGGGTGGGGTGGTGTACGTGGACGGATATATTTAGTGCAAGACAGATTTTCTGATTTATAGTAACAATCATAGATACCCACGATTGAATTGATGATCACACAAGATTTACCTCTAGCGGGCGCTGTGCACGACAATTACCTGACGAACGCCCTCTATTATTGAATTTTATTCGTATAGATTCATAGAGTTATATAAGTCTATGTGTAGATTACAATGGCTCATGTACAATATAATGCCGTCTTGTACCAATACTAGTGGACGGATGGCATTTAGGAGGTGATCATTGAGTGTGGAATCACTCCTCTCCGCAACACATTTATACCACTTTTACTTGTCCATATTGACAACTTTCCATTCATATTATTTTTTGATCGAGTTAATAGACTTTCTTATACATTTCAATAGTTTACTTGTTATAATTTATGCAGACGGTTCCGGTATCAACACACGTTTTAACTACAACGACTATCACCGCACGAGCCAGGAGATCCGTTGAGGCGCCCACGTCAGTCTTGGAAAAAAATCTCACCGATGAAAATTTCTCTGACATTGGCGATTACGTCCTCGGAGAACTAGAGAAGACAAACCACAACATCAACCAATCGACTAAGGTGCACATCAAGGAAGTCGTTAGAAGGGTGATGAATTACACGGCAAAGCGTCGGGCGGGAGGCCGAGGGGGAACATCATATAACACCGTCGATAAGACCCCTTTGACATCGGACTTTAATAATAAAACCGAAAACTTTCTCAACCGCACATGGGATCATCCTCAGCTCATCAGCCGCGCCATGTTCGCCCTGGCGACTGCCGTTACTGTACTGCGCATGCTGCCGTATTGTGTGATCAGTGATCTGATTGGTCCACTGCAGATTTCCCTCGTTAGCATGATATTAAGGACAGTCCACTTCTTCCTCGTTGTGGGGACCGTGTTGGGATCATTTGCTGTGGGGCTGACACTGACTTATTCGCATTACGATAACGCTGAAAACAGCACAGTCGGAAGCTTCACAGGGTAAGACATCAATTTATAGTGACAACATTACATTGTTTTTGGTTTAGGCTTTGATGCAATAATTATTCCCACATTTCAAAATTTGTTTTCAATTGTATGTTTGTTTTCTCCAGGTTTTTCAACTCGCTCGTCACCCTCTACTGGTCTGTATTCGGCTTGATGCCAATGCAGGATCTATACCTTCCCGACTACGCTGTCGTCAAGGAAACAGCTGGTTGCGTGCTGTACGCATCTTTCTACGTGTTGGTAATCGTGGTGCTTCTCAATGCTCTCATTGCTGTGTGGAGCAACGTGTACAACGAAATTGAGGTAAATAGCCACACCCTCCAACGAGGCAATCGATGTCTAACATGGGGCCAATTTCATAGAGCTGCAAAGCAGAAAACATTGATGAGCAAATATACATTTTCATGAACATTATTTTGGTTGGTAACATTGTTTTGCTAAGCACCAATATAATTGTGCTAAGAAAATGTGCGTGGGTTATAGCAGCTGTATAATGATTGGCCACACTATGCACTGTAAAAACGTTGGGCAACATGGGGTTGGGTATATAAGGCTATTTCTCCCAGCATTGGTCAGTATTTACCACAACTGTTCACACATTTTGGCAAAAAACTATCCAACATTGGGCAATGGTAAGCCAACTGTGTATAACCTGTTGATATGTGGACCAGTGTTGGGCAACATATCAACCGTGTTTGCCCGATATTTCTTACAGTGTGGGGGCACTACAGAGTGGATAATCTCAAGATAGAATCATTAAATAAAGTATACACATTTGGTGAAATGTGTGTTAATGCATTTGAGACCTGCTCCCACAAAACCAGGAAAAAGTCGCCAGAAATACTTGATGGTTTTTGAGTGCTTATTGTGTGTATGAAGGGTTTTTATCGCCTTGTCCCACCCCAATTACTGTAACACACACTGGTGATGGGACTAGGTGATAAAAACCTTCAAACAATTTAAAAAAACACTCAAAAACCATCAAGTATTTTTTAGCGACTTTGTCCTAGTTTTGTGGGAGCAGGTCACATGTATACTTTATAACAAACAGTTAAACATGTGTACAAACCAAACTGTGAAAGTTTGAGTTTATTCCATTGTATCGTTAACAAGAACCAATGGTGGAAATGCATTCAGACTGTTTGTATGCATTCCGATGTGGAATGTCATGAAAACAGATATTCATTCTGGAAATGATTTCATTGCTTTATCTAAAAAAATAAAGCATCCAAATAAGGGCACAGCTAATTCAAAATGACGTTTGGTATCATCATCAATTTTACACCAAGAATACGTTTAATGTACTGATTGTAATACTATGCAAGATTTGGGAATTAAATTCCAATTGAATTGAGTTTTAAATGAAGGAATCACCAGATCGGTAGTGGTAACACAATGAAGAACAATGCTGGTTACTTTTCCCTAAATATTCAAAAAGCCTTTGTTTAGATTCTTTAGTATTGTTGCATTCCCCACTATCGTGGGTCAACAAATAATAGTCGGACACAAACTTTGTTGTGACAATCTCAATCAATGGGGTTGGTTCATTACTAACATCACTATTTAATAATGGCACTAGTAACATGTATATACTTGTGCTAAGTTCCGAATATGGTGTACGAATACCAACTATTGGGTACAGTCAGTGGCGACCATCGTTCGTTCATGCGGCTTGTCACTCGGCATACGGTACGGGCACTGCTATACCGAGAGACGGGCGGCTGGTCGGTCTCTACGACGGGGACCACCGGGGCTTGACTACACTGGGTGTCTGGACGGGGCCAGAGTGTGTACCACACCGCATTAGCTACATGTAGGCGAACCAATGGCCATATCGACGCCCTGCACCATTGGTTCAACGAACGAGGCTCTGGACCGTAATAGTTCGGTATATCGCACTGTCATGGACCGGATCGAGTTGCATAGATTTCATTCGGAACCGCACTTCGCCGAGATCAGGAAATCTGGGGGATTGTATAGAAATCTGGGGCCTAGGAATGAATAAAACATAAGCCTAGTTTAGCGTTTTAGCCAATGAGAAGCTTGGCTTCCGCGTCTAAGGGTAGAAACGTGTGCAAAATCAGGGTATACAACAGGTCCTTGTTCCGTATAAGGAAAGGTATTTGACGAAAGTGAAGTGAGTGACAACTTAGAAAGGAGGGCGTGTTCAAGGGAAAAATGCTTACCGGGCATGTTAAGCTATTTGCTTGGATGCTAAGCTATTAGTGCATGAGGGGAACAGCGGCTGTGCTTGGGTAGGGAGCACTACACACGCGGGCCACGGCTAATGACTGAGCGGGTCAGTCACGGTGACTGTTTGGCCGTGGTTCACCCACGAACCGTGTTCGGTGTGAAGGGGTGGACTCCGAGGAAAGTATTCGGAAAATAGACCAAGTCCAAAGGACGGCTCCAAGCCACGTGGCGGGAGGGTGTGGCACGCACACAGGGCTCTCGCTGGTGATGCATTATGCATTGCGTTGGCGCTGGATATGCATGAGCAAAAGTAGCGTCCTTGTATGGATTGCATATTCATAGCGGACAATCGAGGGTCCGGGGAAACAACCCTGGGACTTAGACTGCTTGAAATTGCATCGTCAGCAAAATATTGGAAGTGGAAGAAGTGAACTATAAGGGGTGCTAATATTTATCAACATCAAAGGGTAAGATTCGTAACAGTATGTTCTGTCACCAGGAAAACGCCGACACACAGTGGAAGTTCTCCTGCACGGCCATGTGGATGACGTTTCTCCAAGATGACCTCCGTGTGCCCCCGCCTTTCAACCTCCTACCCACGATCAGCGCATTCCGTCGGCTGGTCGACATGTTCTCCAAGCGTGGACGTTGGGCCGAGGTTGCAGTTGAGGAAATGAAACCCATGTACGACGAAAAATGGCTGCTGACGGAAGGAGTGCGACTTTTTGTAAGTGTTTGTCCATGTTTCTTAAAGGCTGTATGATATAAAGTATGATACTAATTATTGTTGTAATGAAACTATGGTGGTTATCACCAAGGAATAAACATGCTTTTAGTCCAAATACATTAAAATAATCTGTTAAAATTATTATCCGTGCGGAGGGATTCCTTTTCTTAGAGTAAAGAAAGTTTAAAATAAACATTGTAGCATCAGGTTATACTTCCAACAGTGACATTTTAGGAAAGTGTATAGAAACTATGCATATGTCTCCTATTAAGAGCATTAGACTGTATTTTTTTTTACATCTCCCGTATCTATTTCTGAGAAATGTGTAATTTTGTTTGAAATCCGTATACGGAAACATCTTACATCGTAATAATTAAAAAGCCTGGTATTATCGACATGTTCTATTTGGAAAAATATTCTTACTGATCGTTTCAGCGAAAAATTAATAGTTTATCCAGCACTAGAGCAATGTGACCACCACAAGATATTGGTTGCATCCACAGTAATATTTCTAAAATTATTTGAAATGCTTACATTTTTCAGAATTGTAGTACTCGTACTCATGAAAAAGTACTCGACTGCAACTATAGAGTTTGAGTACTCGTACTCATACTCGAGTACATTTGTCGTTTCTCTACTACTCATACTCATGAAAAGGTACTCGACTATACAACTATAGAGTTGGAGTATTCATACCTGTACTCGTACTCAAGTATAGCCTGAAGATCTGACGTCACGCTTTGAGCTAGAGGCGCGTGAATTACGCCAGATCCTGGCCGTGCTGCCGCCATATTTTCCCCGATGTTCAACTTTGACCTTGGTTGGTAGCTAAGCCCGCGAGCCTCGAAGCGTGACGTCAGATCTTCAGCACAACGTATCCAATGAAACCCCTTGAGTGGTACACCTGGAGCCTGTCTATATCCTTGATATAGGATAAAGACGGGGGACCAGTCTAACTCGAGTACTAAATTTTTCTGTACTCGTACTTACGACGAAATACTCGACTACAAGGCTGATATTTTGAATACAATTTCAATCTCGATCTAACTGCAACTTTAATAATGTTAAGTTTCTCTCTTGTCATAGATTGATGGAAGCAAGAAATTTAACAAAACACTGGAGCAGCAAGCAAAATATAGTGTAAGTTTGTTTGGACTGCTTGTTTGTTTGTTTGTTGTAAGGCTTCCCTTCAGTACAACTAAGTGATAAATAACATCTTACGTTCACAAATATGATAATGTATAGAATAGGTAACGGTAGTTTTGCATGGTGAAAAAGGACAGGTAAAGACTGTTTGCGGTGACACCATGTGAAATTCTCATCTGAGTAGTAAATAAGTTGTAACCACCAGTTCTTTACAGAACTAATTACTATTCAAATGAGAATTTCACTTGGTGTCACCATAGACAGTCTTTACTTATTTAATAGGTAATTTAAAAATAACCAAGTGATTGAATGTTAGTACAAAACGGATTTGGAGTAAGCATCAACTTTCCCTGGCCTTATTAATACCTTTAGCGGAGGGGGGGGGGGGGGGCTGTAATTTTGAAGAAAAGTAAAAATGAATGTATAGTTATCTAAATTCAACGTTAGGTGAGAGGAACGTAATTAGATCGGTTGTTTAATGTATATCTTGATTCAAAGTAAGCATACTCATAACAGCAGTTTGGCCAATATTAAATTATTTTATGCATATTTACAAGAAACGTTCATACGTTCGATGGTGGCTTTTGTTATCCTGCGTGTAAGCGTGACGTCATCAGAGCTGCAACTTCAGTGCAAAAACGAATACCACACGAGCACGTTCTATTCTAAGCTGTCAGTACGCACGTACTTTTTAATACCAGTATAGACGTGTGGGAATATTTAATGTTCACCAATTTGACTATTCCCACATTAGGTAAAACTTGTAGCTTTACATGGTGAAGAGGAAAAGTAAGACTAATTACGGTGACACCATGCGAAATTCTCAATTGAGTAGTAATTAGTGCTGAAATGAACTGGAGGTTACAACAACTGAGTTGTAACCTCCAGTTCTTTTTAGAACTAATTACTACTCAGTTGAGAATTTCGCATGGTGTCACCGCAATTAGTCTTACCTATTCCCACATTGGTGACCCAGACGTGATATATGCACACAAAGTTGATTAAACTGAGAAAAACCTTGCAGCACAAAAGGCATTAACACGGTAAAAATTCGTGAGAATAAAAGTTGTATACTGACGCGTGAGAACACTCAAAACTAGCAGGCAAACGAGCTCGTAAAAGTAAAGAACACTAAAAAAACATGAAGGTCGAGCTCATTATACAAAAAACCATGTGATCTATTTGACATGTCAGTACTATGGAGCGCCAATCGGTACAAAATAATTGCGGCTGAAATGTTCGAGTCACTACAGACGCCTTGCGAAACCTCAAAGAACTATTCTTTACTGATTTCAAACCACTTCGTTGTTTCTGCTTCAATTTCCAGCGAGTCATCAGGCGTCTTCTGGATCGTTACGTGAGTGAGAAGACAGCTGACATGAGCTCCACGACGGGAGATGTCACCAAAGCAGACCTGCGTAACCTCAAGAATGACCTCATCGCTTTAAGGTCAGCAACTAAGAAACCTGGTATCCATTTGTATCGATGTGATCGGCCCCGTGTCTCAAAAACTCTCTTCAAGAAGTGTGTATTTAGTAAAGGGCTATTATTCAAGTAGACCTCTGAGCTCTGTTACATAATAATAAACCCAATCGGTGTTTTACTAAGCACGAATTTGAGCTACAGTGGTAAGCAAAACTGTTGGCACACCCTGGCACAGTAACATAACCGACTTAGAAGTTTCACCAAGAAAGCCCATCTCTCCCCCGTGCAATTTTGAGCAATTTTGAGCGGGGTGTGTGTGTGTGTTGGGTGGTGGGAGGGGGGGGGGGGGTCCAGCAGGTTATGCACACCATTGTAGCTAGGTATCAACGCGCGTACTTTATGATTACACCCCCCCCCCCCGAACACCGAGCGAATGGTACATCTAAATCTATCTCAACCCCTAAACAGTATGCCAATTTAGCGCACATGCATCTATTTACCATTCAGAATTTCACATAACAACCTTCACTCTCGCTGGTTCCCAGTAACTTCTGGGTCGATCTTGCTCAATGACATCTAGTTAGTACAAGTAAAACAGAGATCCTGAATCAATATATTTATTATTTTTTGTATGGATTTCTCCCCAACAAGGCTTTAAAAAGCCACTAGATGTAGCATCTTAAGAGCTAGCATCTTAAAGGGGATGCTATAAAAAAGACTACATATAAAACGACATAATTATATAACACCTACATCACCTAAAAAATAAATAAATAGGTATTAAAGGAAGTTCAATTGCGTGTAGTAATAATGGTATAATTAAAAGAAGTGATGTGTTAGATGCCTTCAATCTGACATTGCTACATTGAGTCCCAAGGATAGTATACATAACAGCAAAAGAAACGTCACCCCCTAAATTTTGTTAAGTAATTATATTATTAAACATAATAAATATACAATGTTGTGGGATGGTTGGCTGCCAGGTCAACCAAATTTGCCACATTGTGTTCGTGTTACACTCCATACTCATAATATTCTTCATTAAACAAATTATATTAATTATAAAATGAAAATAATAAATATTTTTAGGGGTGACGTTTCTTTTGCTGTTATGTATGACAAAGTGATTGGTATTAGAGTAGATGTAGTATTAACCACGATTAACCAAGCGTTTCGTATTAAAATCAATTTGCAAACAGAGGTCTAGTCGTGGGAATGCAAGGTTTTGAATTTTGATTTTCTAACAAATATCATAGGCTAAAAATATCATGATTTTAAAGACGAGCTAGTCAATTGGTTATGTAGGCAAAACTGTTTTCAAGAGAAAAGCTTACTTTATCAGAATCAGTAATTACATAAAATAACCAACCTGTGAAGGAGTCAGCTTATTATACGCAATAGTGCAAATTACAGTGCTGTTTTGATGATGATTCCAACCATTTATTTTTCAGGTACGACACGTTCCTGAAGATGTTTCAGGTCCACGATCAACTGGTATCCATGTCCAACGATTGCCTCCACATCCACAAGCAGTCAAACACGGTACCATCCATATGCGAGAAAGCGGACATAATTAGTTCCGACCTTTTTGTGAATCTGGCCAGCACCCTGGACTTCCAGTCGTCACTGGCCCAAACGGTAGCCAGAATTCCACCACCGCCGCCGGACTCGCCCACACCATCGACCCCTCCATCACCAACACCGTCGGAGGCGCGGTCGTCGACTCCTACACCGGCGCTGTCTTTGATTGCTACGCTGGCGCCGTCGTTGAGTCCAACATTGGTGTTGACTCCACTGTCGAGCCGATCGCAGTCGCCTGTTGTGCCACCAGAGAAAGGGGTGAAGACAATAGTCGTGAAGCTTGTCAAGAGTTATGAGGCCAGACATATAAGTATAAAAAGCGAAACACCTAGAAGAACATCGCTGCCATCATCCAGAACGGACGTGATGTACTGAGTGTGACTCTACACGTAGGTAAAACTTGTAGCTTTGCATGGTGAAGAGGGTAAGTAAGACTAATTGCAATGACACCATGTGAAATTCTCTATTGAGTAGTAATTAGTTCTGAAAAGAACTGGAGGTTACAACTCGACGTTTCGATTAGTATGCACTGATCATCCTCATTCTCCTGAGGACGATCAGAGCATACTGATCGAAACGTCGAGTTGTAACCTCCAGTTCTTTTCAGAACTATTACTACTCAATAGAGAATTTCACATGGTGTCACCGCAATTAGTCTTATACACATGTTGATAATACACGATTCTTATAAAGCGCACATATCCTAGCGACCCCCTGGCAATCAGGCGAATAAATCATTCATGAAACCATCTCAGCTCCCTGGGGAGTATACAGCTCAATTGTTGCCATTTCGGAAAGCACTGTGGGCGCAGCCAGGATTCGAACCCACATTCTGACGACTCAGTAAATCTGATGCACTAAACCGCTCGACTGTGGCACTCCATGACAACACAAGTTGCCTTTAACAGTATCATCTAATAAACTTTGTCAGTTAACCAAAGTGTTCAAATATCCACAGTTTTAATGTAATGTTTGCAACTTTGTCACTGAGGTAATATTGTTATTCATTGTTAAATATCATTCTGCCATGTTAACGATATTTAAACTATAAACATACAATGTAGAGACTGTTTATGCAGACCATTGCTTACCATTCTCACTGATATAACAATTTCAGTTATCTATAAAAAAAAAATTAAAAAGTGGTGAAATTTGAAATCGATGATTTGATGAAATATGAAAGCAGCATCCATTCTGAGCGATTCGCTGAATGTTGCCTTCTCTGAACATCAGCTGATTTCCACGAATCTTAAAGGGACAGCATCGTTACGATCAGAACAGACTTTCAACAGGGCACCGAATCGGTGTCCTAGTTTCTGATGAACACAGTGACTGAAAATTACTGGCTCATTTAATGCAGCAGCAACGGTAATATGACCTTGTCATGTGGGGTGTTATTTTCAGTCACTGAGTTAAATCTAAAACTAGCACTCCGATTCCATGCACTGTTGATCGTGACGATACTGTCCCTTTAACTGATATATATATATATATATATATATATATATATATATATATATATATATATATATATATATATATATATATATATATATATATATATATATTAAATGGAGTAACCATTTTTGTTCTATGTTCACTTTATGGCAATATTTGGTCGCATCTGTATTTTCCTTGATATAAGAATTTAACTTGAATACATAATGCACGACTTTGTATCTGCATGTTGACGTAACTTTTCTAGCTTTGAATTGTACATTTCCTGGTATTTTCATCCTTTTCTTGGATCTTTTTGTCTTTATGCGATGACAATAAATATTTGCATATTCATGAGCATATCAGTGGTGTCACAGCAGGATCAGATGGCACATCATAATCGGTCTGTGCTTCAACGTTTATTACAGTACCCGTCTTTTCAGTTCTCTAAATGGCTTGTGTTTCCTTCCATGAGTCTTCGGTTACCTGTCAGTAAAGAAAGCAGGGTTTTGTGTTTCAATTTTGTAAATTGTCAGTGTTGCAACGCATTCCACTGAGTTCCGGATGTGGTCTCACAAAGCAGCGCCCTCACGTACGTATAAAATAAATGATAAACATCATCATTAATCTGAACTTTTTTGTCAAAAGTAGATTTCCAGTTGTATTTAAACTGTTTGGAAGCACGGATATTTTGCTCAAAAATATGTCTCTACATAAAATTGCATTTCATTGTCCCTTTTATATTCATCCTTTGGTCATCGAATTTGATATAGGTAAAATCTTTAACCTGACCGTCCTTTGAGCCACACTAAAAGGACGCTGTTATCATGTTAGACCATTGTTAACCTCAATAAAGAAAACAAAGTTAAACAAAACCTCATAGAGAGCAGCCATTGTAACTTTGTATGTAGTCCTGCACCACTACCGGCACCACTACCGGCCTAGCTGGCCAACACCACCTTTGTCCATATCACTGCCACCTTCCCCAATACCCCAACCGTCTCAATCACCAACACCGTCACCAACGCATTCTTTATCATCCTCTGCATCATCCACACCCCTACCCTCGCCAACACTCCCGCCCTCTCCATTGTCAACGCTGTTACCGGTGCCTTCATGACTTTCTACACCTGCAACCACCCCACTGTCGAGTCGAGCTCGGTCTCCGCAACCGAATGAGGGGGTGAAACATGTTGTTAAACTTGTCAGGCAATATGGACCTGGAGAGATATGCCTAGGCGCTCAAGACAATATTCAAAGGAGACAGTTGCTGCCCTCGTACGCTACAGGGAAGTCTCCCTGGCTTTAAATTTGTTGGTGTAAAACTGTTGGTGTTGTCGGGGCCATAGCCAAAGATCATAGCGTAGCCTAAGGCAGGGGGTGTTAGAACACCCATCCAATATTATGTTTCGCTGTTCAGTGTGAGGAAATGGTTATTTACACACCCTGTCCATGGGCGGATCCAGAACATTTTTAGGGGGGGGGGCTGAGAATCAAAAACAATTATTTTTCAGTACTACAAAAATTACAATGAAATAATCAAAGGGAGAGAAAAACAGAAAAACAAAGCACAGTGAGGGAATGGGAATGGGAGTGCGTTCTCCCCTCCCCTCCCCCTCTTTTTCTCTTTTTTTAAAACGATTTTAGGGGGGGGGGGCTACAGCCCCCTTAGCCCCCCCCTGGATCCGCCAATGCCATGGGCGGATCCAGAACATTTTTAGGGGGGGGGCTGAG
This sequence comes from Zoroaster sp. YZ-2022, assembly GCA_029582265.1. Lineage (NCBI taxonomy): Eukaryota > Metazoa > Echinodermata > Asteroidea > Forcipulatida > Zoroasteridae > Zoroaster > Zoroaster sp. YZ-2022. The sequence continues at coordinate 55,498,507 of CM055816.1, read as the reverse complement.
GGATCAAAAACAATTATTTTTCAGTACTACAAAAATTACAATGAAATAATCAAAGGGAGTGAAAAACAGAAAAACAAAGCACAGTGTGGGAATGGGAATGGGAGTGCTTTCTCCCCTCCCCTCCCCCCTCTCTCTCTCTTTTTCTCTTTTTTTTATTTACGATTTTAGGGGGGGGGGAGGCTACAGCCCCCTTAGCCCCCCCTGGATCCGCCAATGCTGTCACCTTAAATATATGCACTCCATCGAGTGCACAACCCTTTACTAGTAGTTGTACCTGTTGCCTTTATATGTAGACTACGCACTTGCATAGTGTAGTAAATTGCACGATAACTCTGATAACTTAAATAGCGCCCTCTATTGACTTAATAAAACACACTTGATGATCACAGATAAACTCGAGTGCACATGACACAGGAATGTATATGTACGGTATACGCACATTAAATGAGTGGTCTGCAGATTTATTGAAGTTTGGACAACTTTACACCCAAGTTCGCTCCCTAAAAAGTCTTAAGCCCTTTCACACGACCAGACAATTTTACGAGCGAGGATTGTTTATCTTGTCATCCCACGAGTGACTGCTTTCACAAGCTTTCACACGACACCAAGTAAAAATCCAACATTCTATGAGAGTACACACATTAATATTGTTGGTCATCAGGTCATGCACTATCCGATATGTTCATTTAAATTTGCCACACACAAAGCTGTGACAACAAAAGACATTGTTAACGTAAAAACAAATTATATCATAACTCTAATTCTGTAAAAGAACTGACCTTACATTTCAGAGTTATGAGTGACGACATCTAGGGTACCAGCATCGAAAACATGAGTTAAAATGCACGACAACTGTTTGAAGTACGAGTAGAAAAATGTAGAGCGATCATGAATTTAATCTGTGCCGACAAAAAAGTTGTTCAAGTGGAAATAAATTAAACCATAACTCTAATTCTGTAAAAGAATTGACCTTAACATTTCAGCATTATAATTATGTGCTGATATCTAGGCTACTAAAACGAAAACATGAGTGAAAACATATGGCAATTGTTTGAGATACATCGAAAAATGTAGAGCGATCGTGAAGGACCGATGTTGTGCATATTGATACACCACGTGCGTTATCATATCGACCGCCCACCGCTAGTTGTACAGTACATACAGTGCATGGGTGCAGTGCATGCAGTCAATCGCGCACGATGGGTCTTCACGCATGCGCAGTACGACCGCTTTCGCACAGGACGTTGGTCAATAAACAACGGATCGTTTCACACGAGGAGTGTACTAAGTTCCTTGAGAAAAATTCCGCTAGCGTAAGACTTTGTCGTAGGTTGGGACCTCCGACAAAATATCTCAATGTTTGAGAAAATTTCGCAAGGAATGTAGGACATCTCAAACATTGGTATCCTTTCACACGTAGCTCATTTTGTAATATTTCTCAAACATTGAAAAAATTTCTCAAGGAATGTTGGCTTTTTTTCGTCGTGTGAAAAGGGCTTTAAGTTGATATTTCAAAAGCAGTCCTTGCTGTTCCGTAAGTGTACGGGCGCACTTGGTCAGTCTCTCTGGTTATTTTCATATAATTTTTGTTATGCTTGCAGCATTCTGTTTGTTGTTCTATAAGTGGTGAAAGTGCGGCCTTATAATCTCATCGATTGGAAAAGTTTGTATCAATGTCGTTGTATAATTATTTACTATTATGTAATGTATGTAGCGTGATTTTGTGTTTTGCTGCGTAGCAATAGATAATAATGTAATGGGGAAGGAACAACGCATTGTGTGATGCATATTATTGCAGTGAACTGCAGCACTGGATTGTTGTGTATTATAGTTTATGCATAGTGCAGTTACGTACGAATACGGTTATATTTAATTGTAGATAGAGTTATTGGTAATTTTAAAGTATTGTTACGAATCTTACCCCTTGCTTTTGATCAATATTAGCGCCCTCTATTTCACTCCTTTCACTGTTAAATATTTTGCTTGCGACGCAATTTCTAGTACTGTAAGTCCCAGGCTTTGTTTCCCCGGACCCTCGATTGTCCACTATGAATATGCAATCCTTACAAGGACGCTACTTTTGTTCATGCAACACCAGTGCCAACGCAATGCATAATGCAACACCAACGAGAGCCTTGTGTGCGTGCCACACCCTCCCGCCACGTGGCTTGGAGACGCATACATCCCTCGGAGTCCACCCTACACACTGAACACGGTTCGTGGGTGAAGCACGACTGAACAGTGCCCGTGACTGACCCACTCAATTATTAGCCGTGGTCTGTGTGTCTTGCTCCCGTGCACAGCCACTGCTCCCTTCATGCAATAGCTTAGCATCTCCAGTAAGGATTACCCTTTAGAACATGCCCTCCTTACTAAGTTATCACTCACTTTACTTTCGTCAAATGCCTTTCCTTATATGGAACGAGGACATGTTGTATAACCTGATTTTGCACACGTTCCTACCCTTAGACGCGGAAGGCAAGCTTCCCATTGGCTAAGACGCTAAACTAGGGTAATGTTTTATTCATTCCTATATAAACCCCGAGATTTCCTTCTCTCGGCGAGAATTGTGGTTCTGAATAATAATTTTTTATACATAACAGCAAAAGAAACGTCACCCCTAAAAATATTTATTATTTTCATTTTATAATTAATATAATTTGTTTAATGAAGAATATTATGAGTATGGAGTGTAACACGAACACAATGTGGCAAATTTGGTTGACCTGGCAGCCAACCATCCCACAACATTGTATATTTATTATGTTTAATAATATAATTACTTAACAAAATTTAGGGGGTGACGTTTCTTTTGCTGTTATGTATATCTTTAGTGCGATTCGATCTATGACAGTGCGATATACCGAACTATGACTTGTTGCGACAGTCCAGTGCCTCGTTCGTTGAACCAATGGTGCAGTGCGTCGATTAACCATTGGCTCGCCTAGCTAGTGCGGTCTGAGACACCCCGTGTAGTCAAGCCCTGGTGGTCAGTCGAGACTGACCAGCCGTCCGTCTCTCAGTATAGCAGTGCCCGTACCGTATACTGAGTTGACAAGCCGCACAAACAAACGATGGTACCACTGACTGTATCCGATCCCTTTATAGTTGGTACTCGTACACACCATTCGGAACTCCTATATGTACAGTACAAGACAAGTATTAAGTCTAGCTATTGATATGTACCTGAATTACGCTACCACTTTTTTCATACATGTTATTAGTGCCTGTTATTATTGTTGAATAGAGAGAATGTTAATAAACCAACCCCATTTGATATTGTCACAACAAAGTTTATGTCTGCCCCTTATTATTTTGTTGACCTACAATAGTGGGAATGCAACAGTACGTTTATTACAAGCTAGAATCAACACATGATTTTACAAGATTATGCTGCAATAAAGATGATGATAATATCGGCTCATGCTCGTCCCTTTGATGACTTTCCCTGACAACCAAGGAGTGCAGGCCTCCAACCTCGCTAGGGACACACACGGCCTTAACAACCAAGGGATCGCCAGCCCGGCGTCTCCTCACCACCCAAGCATGCTTGGGCTATATCAAAATGTTCAGTATAGTCAGACATGAATACACAATAGGTCATAACAGTTTATATCACAAAGCTTTTACAACACCAGTACCCAAAGCAGTGTAAATTTAACACAAAATCCAACATGGTTCAATCGACTGACGTTATTTGTACATGATGATTTTATTTTAGCAGTTGTTGATTATTAGTTGCCACCCACCATTTCTTCTCAGAACCAATTCATTTACAACTCATTGGAGATATTCACATGGTGCTACAGCATTAAAACTTTCATATTATTGTACTTCCACCAGTGGTGTAGCTAAAGGGGGCAGGGGAGGCCAAGCCCCGCCCAGATTTTTGAGGAGAAAATAACATAATAAGCAACTCCAAGTAGAAGAAAAATGTATATTACTTAAGACATGCTGATTATTCCGACATCCCATAATTCTGACTGCCAATTTATCCGACATAATTTAAAGAATAATATTATATGGTCCATAAAAAGGTTTGTCGTATCGAGAAAAATGGCGATATGTATATTGTGGAGTGTCGTGGCCGAGCGGTCTAGTGCATCGGACTCAAGTCAGAATGTGGGTTCGAATCCCGGCCTGGCCGGTCGCAACTCTTGTGTCCCTAAGCAAGACACTTAACCATAATTGCTTTGTCCTTCGGATGGGACGTTAAGCCGTAGATCCCGTGTACTATATTAAGTAATGCACGTAAAAGAACCAAGAACACTTATCGTGGAAGAGTAGCGGTTTAGCCCGGTGTTTCTGGTTCACATAGCAAGCGCTCTTGTTTACAGGTTTCCTGGGCACCTTTGAAAAACACTGCTTCACTGAAAGGTCTCCCCAGGTTAAATAAGAAATAAATAAATAAATATTAATAAATATTTAATAAATATTAAGTATATTAAATGACTGCCGTATTGCTTTTAGGACGAAGGCCTTTCATGCATTTTAAGGCTTCATGTATTAGTTTGGGGTTTTCAACCGTATGGTTCCATATAAATTTAAACGTGTCTTTGTGTTTGACGATAAACAAATTCAGATATATAGATTATCATTAGAGACACACTCTCGTAAATGTTGTCCAGTATTGAGAACTTTCGGTTTTCATAAGATAATCACCCTTCTATTCGCACCTTGGTTGGTTGGGTCAAAGGAATAAGCGAATTCAGTATGAATCTCGCGCGGTCTGCCAACGCGTCAGCGAGATGTCACTTCCTATAATCCAAGGGGTGTGTTTGAGGTATGTGTGTGGGTTTGTATACATACGAGTGTGCAGTACAGGGATATATAGAGTTATGTGAGTAGTGCAGAGGGTCTAACCAGGTAATTCCGCCAATGATTTTTGGGCCTCTCGACCAATCAGAAGGCCGGATTTGGGTCACGTGATACCTAATTTGCATATTCGGAGGAGCCAGTAGACAACCATTTTACCTAGGAGGGGTGTTTGGTCGAGTCTTGAGGGGCATTTTTATTTTTAAAAAATCGTTAATTCAATTTATGAGTGTTCATAGTTTTAAGATGATTACTCATAACTCTTTGTTTTAGAATAATAACGGTTGCGTAAACATAATTAAAGGCAGCTTAAAATTAGTTTAAAATAATGTAATTGCAACATTATAATGAATGAAGTACGCCACGGTGCGTGACTCATCAAAACAGAGGAGTTTCGGCATAGAGATGGTGGCTTCGAAGTGTAAGGGTCTAGTTCCCCGAAGCTATGTGTTATAAACTCAATGTTTATACATCCCAAACCATAAACGGCACCAGAGTATACTTGCGTAAGCAACAGTGAAAACCAAACCTTCGTGTTGCGACACGTCCGTCCCGTACTTTCTGCCGTTGTTCAGCGACTGGATCCTAGTCCGTTCGACTGTCGCAGGATTATGCGAACAAGACTCAAATAGTAATAATTTTCAGCATTGTCAAACGAATGTTATTTGACGATTAAGTAGATGGTTTGTTTTTAAACATGACAAGGTGATCACTTGTATACAAGTCGGCATCCTGATTATTTGCATGTGAGAGGGTTACATCGAGTATGTAAGAGTATAAACAAACTTTAGCCCCATCGATCGATGACCCTCTCTTTCGGCTCCGATATGCGCCTGTGTTTGGTCGGCAAAGTAACCACACCATTGCTAATGATATACCTGCATACATACATAACAGCAAAAGAAACGTCAACCCTAAACATATTTATTATTTTCATTTTATAATTAATATAGTTTGTTTAATGAAGAATATTATGAGTATGGAGTGTAACACGAACACAATGTGGCAAATTTGGTTGACCTCAAAATTCGCCATGCATGACGTCTGAGGACACATAAGCTAAACACGTTCTCAGACTTATCAAAATTTAGGGGTGACGTTTCTTTTGCTGTTATGTATATATATAAAAAAAAATGCGTTTTAATGATGCGAAGCAGCGATAAAGGCTTTATGTTTATGCGTGATGTTGTTTTATGTATGAATAATTCCCCCACCACTAAAATACTTATAGGGGTATGTAGGGATATGTGCATGACTATACCAGAAAGCTTTGTAGTGTATACCCAAAAGTCATTACCTTGTTTCTTTGGGCGCTCGTGATTGGATAGTTTTAACGATGAAGAGCACGCGTTTATGCTTGTTTTTAATTGTCGTTGCAGTATGTTGTAACATTACAAACATTTCTTATTAATAAAATGAATCATGGCAAAACAATAATTCTAAACAAGTGCGTTTACCGCTAATCGGACGCCGACAGGATGACAACCGAAAGTTTAACATTCACTCTTGCGAATAGTGCAGCAAATTTGTCATTCATTAAAATAAAATCTATATAGCTACACAAGTTACACCCATTAACTCATATAACTCAACCTGTATAAAATGTTGTGTATTGTTAGGTTTGAAAATACCAACTACACTGTTCGTATTTAAAAGGTCCTTCATAAAATAAAATTTAAAAACCTAATGTATGTAGCCTATATGGTTAAATGGCCCTTCATAAAAAAAAATAATAAAATACCTACATAAAGTCCTATGCATAACTATGATAATAAATATTTATAAACGTGAATGGATCATTCCTATAAATGGAATGAGTCATCAAAACCGAGAGTCTAGTTTCCCAAAATCACCAGTTGAAAATCCCGGCTATGTAGCAAAGCAGAGTGGAACAGACTATTTATATACGTACAAGGTACAACAACAGCCTGACAACTACCAGTTCGTGTAAGGACACGTCTATGGCATGGACGAAGGACTTGTCTATTGTTATCTGTATTTATCGGTGGCTCGTGATAAGAACTTAATAGGTCACATCTGATTCAGTTTTGTTTATATTAAGCACTGACCAGTTCCACACCATCAGCGTGTCCATTGTGGACACATGACTGAAATGCCTACTTGAAGGTACAGGCAATTCAAGTGACGGCAGCAACGTCCCGGCATTCTGGCCACGTTTAAGACATACCGAGAGTCGTTGGTTCAAAGTCCTTGGTGTAGTAGATGTATCAGTAGTGCAGAAAAGATGTGTATATCCATTGTCTCTTAACCCTCCCCTAAAATCAATTTTAAAATCAAACTACATATACATGATGTCTGTATTCCAAAAGCTTGTATTATATTTGAACTATATGCTGTGCATGTTGATGGGTATGGACACCAGACACCCGTAATCCTATCGATAAACTCTTGAGCCATTTAGTAGTCGCTTAATGTTTGGGCAGTGGATTATCGATATACAGGGGATTAATGTATACCAAATACATGTGAATACATGTAGCTATACACAATAGGATATTTCCTTATGAAAAAAATTGTCACCAACCAGGAGATTCTCATGGGTGCAGACCAAGAAGGATTATGACATTATATTTTTGAGGTCTAATTAACTTAATAATTTATGTATAAAATGCTGTGCCGACTTCATCTACATGTATATACCCAGCGTGTTTTTAATTATTTATTTATTTTTGTATTTATTATACGAGTCCCTTAATCATCTCAGGTATTTCAGTATGTAAAGTATAAAATCAGTGTTCTGCATAAAATGAATGTTTATCTTTATTAACTGTACCGGTACTAGATATGTTTGTTATGCAATAACGAAACTTATTCATTTCTAACTGGTCTGATAGATTAATATACATATCAGTCCAGAATTAATCCTAACCAGAGAAACAAGCTCATGACTTACCGTACCGTGAAAATAAATTTGAGTTTGAGTTATATTTGTATTGTGATAATAATTCATCATACCGTCATTCCATATTCCGTATTTATTGAAACAGGGAAATAATTGGTCAAGATTCCAGTCAGAGAATTTGCCAACGCTGTCACCTTGATGTTGAATCAGAAATCAGAAAATTCTTTTTTTTAATTGTCCACTATACAAGGACTTTAGAAAAATGTATGTTTGTTGATATTATCAAAACAAATGATCACTTTGAATTTTAAATGGCAAAGAAAGACAGAATTTCCTTATGAACTCTTCAGATGAAGCTACCATTAATTGCACTGCCAAATATATATTTTCTTTGTAAATCAAAATGAAAGAGTACCGGTATGCTCTTTGTAAACACTCCTTCAAGTGCGATTATTATTATTATTGAACGGGTAAAGGGGTTTGTTTCAGATTCTGGACAAAATATAATACAATACAATTAACAATATTATTTGAAACTATATGTTACAGCTTTAACTAAGAACTAAAGTCACTCTTGTGTAACCGAATTATGCATGGAAAATGGCTTACGAGACAGGAAAACATTTACCATAAAATTAAAACTTACAAGACGTATTATACTCAAGCGCTCGAAAAAAAAGAATTTTACATGAAGACCATTTTAATACTAGAAAAGACACTGTATGGAAAATATTACATGTATCAGTGTAAGACATGTACACTGTACGAAGGTATGCACCCACAACAATTTACTTTATTGAATGTCCGTCAAATTGATGGAAAAACTCAATGAGGTTAACAATTATACCCACATCCGTTTGTGGGCAGCTGAAAGTCTGAACAATAAAGCAGTAATAAGTGTCGGGGTGAATTGACAATCATTGGGTCCGACTTGATTTGTAATTATTATCGTATTTCATTAGGCCTAGCATATCTTATGAAAATGAAATGGTTTGCTTTTGTTACAACGGTTTTTGTTACAAGGGGGAATCTGTTATAGGGAGCAAAACACGATGATCCAATCGATGGGTATTGGGGATGGATTAAAGAGGATACAAGGGGTGGCATGCACAAAATGTGTATCGTCATTGGCCATACATGGTTTGAGGGGATTAACCCAGGTGAAAATAAACGATGCATGATGTATAGTATAATTTAAGAACGAAGTTTAATCATAAAAATGAGAATGTAAATATGAATGAGAATGTAAATAAATGTACAGACTTCCCAGAAAAAGAAATTATCTCCCAACTTACTCATTGGTAGAGTTATGGAGGGATTACACAAAAAGGGGAGGGGGAGTTAGCGGTCATCGAACTTACTTACATGCAGTATATACTGTTATGAAATGATCATCATGAATAAAAGCTCTCATTCCTTACGCCATGTTTATTTCCATTCACCTCTTTATGAATGAGGAAGTTGACGAGGCATTATTAACCTTGGACCTAATATGCTAATATACAGGTAGTGCAAAGCACGAAAGACGTGTGTAAGACCCAAATGAATGTTTTTTCTCACTCGTCTGTGCTCTTCTTTACTAACGTTACTCTTAAATCCGCTCCATTCTTTCTGCACAATTACATTTTAGTACAGTTCACTTAAACATTTTGATACCAAAGGGGAGCGTAACGATAGCAAATGAATTGGTGTATGCGATTATTGGATAGACCCTAAATAAAAGATATATATATCGCATAGGTTGTACTTTAAACGGATGTCTGCACAGCTTCACTGCATTGCTTTTTTAAAGAGTTTTACTTCAACTAATAACACAAATATCTTTAGTATGACGTCTTTTTAAAACAAGATCCATTGCAACTTCGAATGCGTCAATTAACAAAATTAAACACACATCAAAACAAAGTGGTCACTCGAAGAAGATTTAAAAAAAACTAAGTCATTTAAGGACGAACAATAATATAAAAACATTGAAAATCAACAGGTTATATCTAAAAACGGTAAAAAAGAGGGAGAAAAAAGAAGTACTTATTTATTTTTTAATGATAGACATGGTAATTTTTTTTTTTTTAAATAGTTGAAAGCTCTGAAAACAGCTGGGAGTATCTGAAAAGAGCTAGTAGCAAAAGAAACGACGATCCTCTGCTGCCAGTGTAGAGTTTGAGGAAGTGTAGCCAGTCTTTGAAGTATTCTTAATCTCTATTGTTGCAATCATTAAGCATCAATGCACATCCAGAATAAGGACAACTGCCAAAATATAATTCCAAGATATAATCCAAAGAGTCTTTACTATCGTTTTATCAACAACCCAGAAAAGGGAGCCCTGTCCTTTTTCCATACGTGAAGGAACTTAACGATTCTTGAGTTGTAACCTCCAGTTCTTTTCAGAAATAATTACTACTCAATAGAGATTTTCACATGGTGTTACCGCAATTAGTCTTACTTAAATCTTACTTTGGATGCCGGCTCACCTCACACTGCAAGCCGTAGAAAGCCGTCCTCAGGAGAATGGCACTCAGAGCACACTGATCGAAACGTTGAGTTGTACCTCCAGTTCTTTTCAGAACTAATTACTACTCAATTGAGATTCCACATGGTGTCACCGCAATTAGTCTTACTTATCATCCTCACCATGCAAAGCTACAAGTTTTACGTATTTTATACATAAATTATTAAGTTAATTAGACCCCCAAAATATAATGTCATAATCCTTCTTGGTCTGCACCCATGAGAATCTCCTGGTTGGTGACATTTTTTTCATAGGGAAATATCCTATTGTGTATAGCTACATGCATTCACATGTATTTGGTATACATTAATCCCCTGTATATCGATAATCCACTGCCCAAACATTAAGCGACTACTAAATGGCATCATCTACATGTAGTTTGATTTTAAAATTGATTTTAGGGGGAGGGTTAAGAGACAATGGTATATCCTCCAAGTAGGCATTTCAGTCATGTGTCCACAATGGACACGCTGATGGTGTGGAACTGGTCAGTGCTTAATATAAACAAAACTGAATCAGATGTGACCTATTAAGTTCTTATCACGAGCCGCCGATATACAGATAACAATAGACAAGTCCTTCGTCCATGCCATAGACGTGTCCTAACGTTATAACACGAACTGGTAGTTGTCAGGTTGTTGTTGTAACTTGTACGTATATTATAGTCTGTTCCACTCTGCTTTCCACTCGGGATTTGCAACTGGTGATTTTGGGGAACTAGACTCTCGGTTTTGATGACTCATTGCATTTATAGGATTGATCTATTCACGTTTATAAATATTTATTATCATAGTTATGCATAGGACTTTATGTAGGTATTTTATTATTATTATTTTTTTATGAAGGGCCATTTAACCATATAGGCTACATACATTAGGTTTTTAAATTTTATTTTATGAAGGACCTTTTAAATACGAACAGTGTAGTTGGTATTTTCAAACCTAACAATACACAACATTTTATACAGGTTGAGTTATATGAGTTAATGGGTGTAACTTGTGTAGCTATATAGATTTTATTTTAATGAATGACAAATTTGGCGCACTATTCGCAAGAGTGAATGTTAAACTTTCGGTTGTCATCCTGTCGGCGTCCGATTAGCGGTAAACGCACTTGTTTAGAATTATTGTTTTGCCATGATTCATAATAAGAAATGTTTGTAATGTTACAACATACTGCAACGATAATTAAAAACAAGCATAAACGCGTGCTCTTCATCGTTAAAACTATCCAATCACGAGCGCCCAAAGAAACAAGGTAATGACTTTTGGGTATACACTACAAAGCTTTCTGGTATAGTCATGCACATATCCCTACATACCCCTATAAGTATTTTAGTGGTGGGGGAATTATTCATACATAAAACAACATCACGCATAAACATAAAGCCTTTATCGCTGCTTCGCATCATTAAAATGCATTTTATATATGCAGGTAGATCATTAGCAATGGTGTGGTTACTTTGCCAACCAAACACATGCGCATATCGGAGCCGAAAGAGAGGATCATCGATCGATGGGGCTAAAGTTTGTTTATACTCTTACATACTCGATGTAACCCTCTCACATGCAAATATATCAGGATGCCGACTTGTATACAAGTGATCACCTTGTCATGTTTAAAAACAAACCATCTACTTAATCGTCAAATAACATTCATTTGACAATGCTGAAAGTTATTACTATTTGAGTCTTGTTCGCATAACCGACAGTCGAACGGACTAGGATCCAGTCGCTGAACAACGGCAGAAAGTACGGGACGGACGTGTCGCAACACGAAGGTTTGGTTTACACTGTTGTTTACGCAAGTATACTCTGGTGCCGTTTATGGTTTGGGATGTATAAACGTTGAGTTTATAACACATAGCTTCGGGGAACTAGACCCTTACACTTCGAAGCCACCATCTCTATGCCGAAACTCCTCTGTTTTGATGAGTCACGCACCGTGTCGTACTTCATTCATTATAGTGTGGCAATTACATTACTTTAAACTAATTTTAAGCTGCCTTTAATTATGTTTACGCAACCGTTATTATTCTAAAACAAAGAGTTATGAGTAATCATCTTAAAACTATGAACACTTATAAATTGAATTAACGATAATTAAAAAAACTAAATGCCCCTCAAGGCTCGACCAAACACCCCTCCCTAGGTAAAATGGTTCAGTCTACTGGCTCCTCCGAATATGCAAATTAGGTATCACGTGACCCAAATCCGGCCTTCTGATTGGTCGAGAGGCCCCAAAACAGAGATGCCAACATTTACGATTTGGGCGTAATTTTTACGATTTATTGAGTCCAATTACAATTGTACGATCCTTGTATCAATTTTTGGCCAGCCGCGAAACCAACGATGTAAAGAACCACATGTGTTTACGGCACGCGCACCGTAGTTCCTCAGCCGTTTACATGACGAAAACCTTTCGTTAGGCGAATTACTCTTTTTCAATTTGGAATGTTGGCATCTCTGCAAAAATCATTGGCGGAATTACCTGGTTAGACCCTCTACACTACTTATGTGCATGCTCAGATGAACATCCTGTAGGAAAGAAAGCAGTGATGCAACCATCCAAGATCCTGTGTTCGTGGTACTACAAAGATAACTCAAGTACACCTTAATAATTCATCGATCCCTTGAAGTGATAACTTGAAGTGAGTTATTTATTATCAGTAGCGGTATTTTAATACTTTTAATACTGTGATAACACTATAGGAAGTGTGATAGGCCTATACAGGCCTAGCCCCAAAAATGTAAAACGTGGTAAATTATTTTATAATACACATTGGTATCGCTTGACATTTCATTTAGCCTAGCTCGTTATGTAGTATAGATTGTTATTCACTTTTAAACTGAGACACATGTTTTTGCTCTGTGACTCAGAACGGCACGGCACTGAGCTACACCAAAATAGAAAGTCTGGTTTAGCAATTTATTAATTAAACCCAGGAAACATTTTAACTTGGAATAAAGTGTTTTGTTTTTGTTTTGTGTGTGTGTGTGTGTGTGTGTGTGAGGGTGTGTGAACGTACACACCATTCGTTGTGGGGTCCAAAACACAATAGAACAATTGGACCCCACAAGGTAACTATAGAAAATCTTGTACCCCACAGGAGAATTATAAGGAAAAGGGATAATAGAACGAACAAAGGAATACCCCACAAATCAATGTGCGTGAGGGTGTGAACGTACACACCATTCGTTGTGGGGTCCAAAACACAATAGAACAATTGGACCCCACAAGGTAACTATAGAAAATCTTGTACCCCACAGGAGAATTATAAGGAAAAGGGATAATAGAACGAACAAAGGGATACCCCACAAATCAATGTGCGTGAGGGTGAACGTACACACCATTCGTTGTGGGGTCCAAAACACAATAGAACAATTGGACCCCACAAGGTAACTATAGAAAATCTTGTACCCCACAGGAGAATTATAAGGAAAAGGGATAATAGAACGAACAAAGGAATACCCCACAAATCAATGTGCGTGAGGGTGTGTGTGTGTGTGTGTGTGTGTGAACGTACACACCATTCGTTGTGGGGTCCAAAACACAATAGAACAATTGGACCCCACAAGGTAACTATAGAAAATCTTGTACCCCACAGGAGAATTATAAGGAAAAGGGATAATAGAACGAACAAAGGAATACCCCACAAATCAATGTGCGTGAGGGTGTGTGTGTGTGTACGTGTTTATGGTGTAAACCGAGGACATATAACAAAAGGGAACAATATGTCCTCGGTTTGCGCAAGTGTCCTCGGTATGTAAACGTGTACAAATCTAATGGGAGAAGCTTCAAAAAGTTAAAGTCCAACAACAAAGGGAACAAAAGAGGTGAACAATAGGGTGTCAAACGGTGTCCTCGGTTTACACCATACACAAGACTGTGTGTGCGTGTGTGAGCGCATTCAAACCGGGGACGTATAACAAAAGGGACAATGGTCCCCGGTTGCTCTCACAATGGAGAACAATCCGTCCCCGTATTTTTGGACAAAGGAATTTGACAAAGGAAGTCCCCGAATGCCGGTGTTTACACACGTGCGTGTGTGTGTGTGTGTGTGTGTGTGTTTAACAATATTTCTGAACGCATTATGGAAACACTATACTTTTGGGCACAACGAAAAACTGTTACATGTATTTTACGTTTTAATGTTTCACAAAAAGTTGACAGACGACAACATTTTGTAAATTTGACATAATTTCCTTGTTCTCTATTAAGATGAAAGCACTTTTAATTTCTCATAATGATTACTTGAACAAACTTTACACCAAGTAAGCTTTTAGATAATATTAATTAATTAAATAATCTGGTGACAATGTTGTACCTCCCCTTTATAGATGTATCGCCCGTGTTTTTCGCTATTTTAACGGCAAATTCCGCTATTTTAACGGATATTTTATTTATAACGAGTGTCCCTTTAAACTCGTTTCGCTAATAATCACACTGGCGTGATTATTGAAATCATGCATAGACCTTGCCTTTAAACCTTGCATTAATTAATTAAAGATGTATCGCCCGTGTTTTGCCGGCAAATATCGGAAATTGTGGGTTCCATTGTAACATTGATAAATTCCTGGATTATAGGAGATGACCTCACGCTGTATCGGCAGACCGCGCGAGATTCAAACTAAATCCGCTTACCCTATGGCCCAACCAACTGCGTGTCATAAAGGTGCGAATTGAAGGGTGATTAACTTAATGTGAAACCCCAAAGCTCTGGGGTTTTCTCATACACTGTAATACGGTACAGTGTTTACGAGAGTGTGTCTTTAATGATTTTATCACGCTGCAGCAGTGGCGTAACTAAAGGTGCAAAGGGGAAAAGCCAGATTTTTAAAAACATTTAGGAAATTTCGGCTTTTTGGAGAAAATAACATAACAAGCAAGGAGAAAAAAAAACATTATTTAAGGATTGCTGATTATTCCGACAGCCCATAATTCCGACTGCCAATTTATCCACCAGGTGACCCCCTGGCTCGCTTTTGACATAGATTTTGGAAATAAAGAATAATTTCATTTACGGAAAATACTACTTAATTAAAGCTAATATTCCGACTGCCCAATACAAATGTTCATTAGTCGGACAAGCAATCCGAAAAAAACCCTGATGGGACTTTTGTTAGAGATGTTTCTGAGAATAACCAGTCCAGGAAGCCAACTTTTCCGACGCTCACAGCTTCGGCATATTATTTCCAGAACTGGTTAGTCCGACAGCTCGTTACAGTACCGTATCAAGCCATCTGCTTTCGTGGTTTGGAATTGACAAAAAGATGGATGCTTCTATTTTAGTTAGGTAATTCGACCCAACTAATAAAGTTAAATATCCCATTAAAAAGCTCCTTATAAAAAAAATAAGCCCGGTCTGTCCCAAATCCAACCAGCAAGGGTTTAAGAAAATATGGTCCGTAAAAAGGTTCTTCGCATCGAGAAAAATCGGTAATTTGTCAGTACTATTGAAGAAATTGCCAATTAAATGACTGCTGTCGTAATGCTTTTGGGATGAAGGCCTTTCATACGTATTGGTGTCTACATCCGTGATGATAACATTTGCAAGTTTACGACGGTAAGACCAAGGCAAAAATTTTCATGTTAAGAGTTGATGGATTAGTCTGGGGGAATTTAACCGTATGGTTCCATGTCAATTCAACGTGTCTTTGTGTTTTATGATAAACATTTTCAGCAGTGGTGTATAGCTAAAGGGCGGGGGTGGCATAGGGGACGCCCGGGCCGGATCTTTGACAACTTTTGGAAGTTGGGATTTAAATAACATATTAAAGCAAGGAGAAGGAAAAAATTATACGTGCATTACTTAAGGATTGCTGATTATTGCGACAGCCCATAATTCCGACTGACAATTTATCAGACAGAATTTAAATTTGCTCGTTAAAATTGCTCCGGCCGGTAACATATGGCTGTCAATGATTAGTACCAGTAAATAACAAACTCAAATTAATAAAATGATGCGTCACTGTTTCAATCAACAGCTTGAACGAGGGCGTGGTCATTCTTCCGATTGGCCAGCGCGGCTGCTAATCAGAATCAAGCGTGTTTTAAATATCACTTTTATACAGTTCCGACATCCGAATGTCATTAAACGAAATTTGTTGGTTTAATAACGAATTTTTTTAAAATTATCTTTCAAATTTCGTTCGCTTACTCTTAGCCTAACTGATAATACCACTACACTGTGTGACTGTATGAAGTAACATGTAATATTTGAGATTGTTAACTCCCTGTACATGCCCCCTGAAAGTTTTTCCCTCATTGTTCATGTTTACCTATTGACATTTTAGCATACTATTGCATGACAATTTTAAATTGCCCTATGAAACCAAAAAATCGGATCATTTAAAAGTAAAAATCATATTTATCAAAATAGTGTCCCTATTTTTAATTTAATTTTATTCTTATTTTTTATTGCAGCAACTGAATTCAACGCGTTTGCGTTTTCACAAAGTGACAAAAAGATATTTGTCACTTCCTGAAAATGTAATTCGGTGGTTCGTGAAATTTCGGCCGTTCAGTAATTAGCGTAATTAAGAAACTAATTAAGTTTGAGACTTGCAACTTTGTAAATGTGTAGATGCAGATCAACCTATTCAAAATTATCAATAAGCTCAATTTGACCCCCCCCCCAATTTTTCAAGTTTTTTTCACTTCCTGAAAACAGTGAGGATATGGTGATTACTAGTCTATTTGTGTGTGATATGTACCACACATTGTTACCACACCACGAAATATGTCAATGTTAATGATAGTTACTAGAATGTATAGTAATCAATTGGGCCATTCAACATGAATACCACATAGACAAAACGTTGAAGAATGCACCCCTTCTCTTTTCTCAATTTCATGAGGCAAGATTTAATTTCATCACATTATCTTTTTTTTAAAACTATTTTATTAATTTATTTTTTCTAGAAGACTGTTACAAAGCAAACATCAATTTTAGTTTATTCTAGCATAAAATGAGTTTAATACAATAATGAAAAAAGATATTCAGTTGCTGCAATAAAAAATAAGAATTAAAATAAAATAAAAAACAGGGACACTATTTTGATAAATATGAATGTTACTTCTAAATGATCAGATTTTTTTGTTTCATTGGGCAATTTAAAATTGTCATGCAATAGTATGCTAAAATGTCAATAGGTAAACATGAACAATGAGGAAAAAAAACTTTCAGGGGGCGTGTACAGGGAGTTAACAATCTCAAATATTATCTCATGCTATACGGATAATAGGCTTACAAAGGCTGTTTAGACTAGATATTATTCAGAACCGCACTTCACCAAGAAAATGAATTCTCGGGGTTTATATAGGAAACTGGGGCAGTGGCGTAGCCACGGACGGGGGGGGGGGGCCTCGGGGAACGTGCCCCCACAAATTTCCATTTTTTCCATTTACCCCGTTTCCCCCACAACAAATCCCGATAGTGCCCCCAAATAAGAAAAGAAACAGAAAAGGGAAAAAAACCATACCCTTGTCCCCCACTGAAAAGCAGGGCCCCCCCCCCCCCCACTGAAAAAGTCCTGGCTACGCCGCTGAACTGGGGCCAATGAATGACCAAAACATTATCCTAGAGGTGTGCAAAATCAGGTTATACAACAGGTTTTACTTCCATATAATAGAATGTTAAGGGAAAAAAAACTCCTCCGGTTTCTGGTCATCAGTGGGCTTCAAAATCGGCGCGGTGACGCGTTTTTTTTTCGGGCTATCTTTGTTTTTTGCCAACAGGAAATACATGATTTTGTAGTGACTTAAAATAACTTATATTCCACGCTAATTTAAACAGCAGTTTTCTTTTATCATCGACCTCAGATTTCCAATCATCGATCTTGGAGGGAGCTAATGTAGTGACTTAAAATAGCATATACCTTTTTATCGCGACATGCAACAGCCGTGGACTTGGTACAATTTTTTGCATTTCTCACAACGCGCAAAATTTCGTTTTTTCTAATACACTGGGACTGACTTAATTTGATAAAATAAGTTTACGTACGGTTTTGCGACCTCCTTTTCTGTGGAAAAGAAGCCAGATATTTTCACGGAGTCGACATTCATTTCTGACATTTCTGCACGTGCTTGTACCTCGCCGCCATCTTGGATTTTCTGGAACGGGACCGACGATAAGGAATTTTAAACGAGCGGTTAAGTAAGTAATAGTTATCTTTACGTTTAGCAATTACTTCAATATATTGTATACGCGGGGACCAAATTTGCCATATACAAAGTATGGTGGCTAACGGGGACTGTGCACCTTGTGTGCTGAATTTCTTTGGTCATAAATATGTACGCAGTGGCTATGCTTTACACTGAACTTGTAATCTGTCCGCAGCAGCGGTTGTTCATTGGAGGATGATGACACTGACACCGACACCGACACTGACACCGACACCGATTTGTAGCGCGCACATATCCACCCTGCTAGGCGCTCAAGGCGTGGAAACAAAGAAAAACATGAATACAAACAATATACAATGATAGCATAGGGAAGAATTATGTACTGAGATACATGTACCTACAATGCAATTACAAATATACATCATCTTTGAAGAATTGTGACATCAGATGAATTTTAAGTATCGACTTAAATCTAGTTATACTATGACAATATTTGAGTTTAGCTGGAAGATGATTCCAGAGTCTCGGAGCTGCGACAGAAAAAGACCTATCACCCCAGTTCCGTTTTGAAGTTGGTTCCTTTACGAGTGACATGTTGCTGGAGCGCAAATTGCGTGATGGAGTGTAGACTTTAAGCAGTTCAGAAATAAAAATTGGATGCACTAACCACGGATGAGCAGGTCAGTCGCGATTCAATAATCCATTGATTTCTTGGCCTACAATGTACATTCATTGCCTACAATGTACATTTCGTTTTATAGAGAGAAGGCTATCCAGTAGTATTCAGTAGTCCGCTGCTGTTATAACTGGCACTTGGCCACCTCGTGGACTTGGATACGGAACTTCGAAAAGGGACGGTTATTGATGAAATTGATCATTGATATTAGTATATCAAAGTATTTATCAAAGCAGGTGTGAAACTGGAATATGTCCTACAGCCTTTCAGGTAGGTCTATGTGATGTGTACTGTGTTCAATACTTCCTCAAATGTGTTTACCACTTGACATATGTGACTGGATCTGGCAAAACCCTAAACTTGAACCCAAATTGTAAATGTGAGATTTTGGTATAGTTCGATTGTCTAGATTTTCCTCTTTTATTTGATAACAGATTTGTAGAAATTAGATTTTTTTTCTGATTTCTACAAATCTGGTATCAACTTGAAAGAGGAAAATCTAGAAAATCAATCTATACAAAATCTCACTTTTGAAAATTGGGTCCAAGTTTAGGGTTTTGCCAGAGCCAGTCACATTATGTGTAACTATAATGATATTCTGCAACTGTCATATTTGATGTTTGTTTTGCAAGTTAAAGGGAAGGTACAGCATAGGTATTTGGTAGCTTACCGTGATGTATGTTAATTTCAACCCTACGGTTGTCGAGAAATATATCATTAAACTAACATGTGAAAGTTTCATCTCAGTAGGTGGTGAGTACGTTTGTGAGATAATGACGGAAACTAATACATGCTTTTGTATTGTAACCAACTGACCTCGAGACTCGGTCATTTACTTACGTACAGATAATGTATGTTAATTTATTCTTCGTAAAATACTGAGTTAATGATGCCTGCGAGGAAGAATATTCCCTTTGGTAGCGTAACTTCTTGGGCTTTGTTGTCCAACAGGTGCCAACATTTGAATACTATTCGGCGAAATACTTGTGGCCAGTCAAGCGTGAGGGCGTGGTTTTTTGGCTAAGCTCGAGCTAAGATTGAGCCATTCCTGCACTTGCCGTCACGGGGAGAGGTCCCTGTAGGGAGCAGTTATGCTTTCGTTTTATGTTTTACAATTTTGTTGTTAATTTGACGTCATGTACATGTTTATGTGAAATGAAAGGACTTCAGACGATATAATTTTCCAACTCAAAATCTAGTAATTGTTTTTTAAATAATTGGTTATCAATTTGATAACTAGTGTTGTACACCATACCTTCCCCTTAACGTGTTTACCACAGCAGCAGCAGCAGCAATAATAACAACAACAACACCAACAAATGACGCCACGTGGGTGTGCCGCAACGCGCGCAGAAATCAGAAACTGGAGACTTTTGGCCTAAAGATGATTTTCAAAGAGCTATCAATTTGCTACCCGGACAACGTACAATAAGTGTCATTATGCGTTCTTTGACGTGCACTGGCCAGGGTGACACCAAAGTGCGCCAAAAGGGGTCATTTGTGTATGTGCTAGATTTCATTTATTTATTGATTGATTTATTAGGTGCGCGAACATCTCTTGTTATTGTTCTTTTTTTTTTTCTTTTTTTAATTTTTTTTTTTTTTTTTTTTTTAAATACTTTTTCTTCTCCTTCTCAGTGAGACATATCCAACAAAAAGGATAGTTGCAAAGTTCACAGCACCTTAAAAGTTAACACATACTTAGACCTTAACATGTAGTTGTATCCTAGATTGTGACGTCATGGTGAGCTCTTCAGGTATCGAATTACACTAAATCAAAGTTTAATATTTCAAAAAATCATATCTCATGAACCACAAAAGATATTTTCAAAAGATATTTTTATCAGGTCTTGAATTATGTGACATTTCGTTCACAGACATGACCCCAATCTGACCTCTCCTTCCGGTCGAAACCGGAAGTTTAGTTGAAGAAATATTATGAATCACTATTCTGTAAATGTATTTGTACAGCCAAAACATAGTTGTGGAGTTCAAAGAACCTCAAAACTTAACACATAGTTAGACCTTAACATATAGTTCCAGGTAACGTTGTGACGTCATGGTGATGTCATCTAATGAATTATTACGTAATTAATTATAATTAAAACAATATATTTTATATCTCGTGAACTACAATAGATACTTTCTTGATTCCTTCATAATCATACAGAACATGGAGGACTCGACATTTGATACAGAGACATGACCCTATTTTGACCCTTACTTCCGGTGCAAACCGGAAGTTCAAATTTAAAAAGCTCTTTATAAATTGATGCAAATCCACATTCTGGGTTTATATGTTAAGTGGGATCTGCTCTTTTCAAAAATATTTGGTGACGTCATCGCTTTTAACAGCGCCCTCTAGCGGGAGGTTAAAAAAAGTTTTACCAAATTTGGCACAATTGACACCCACAATATGAGGAAAAATTTTGTGAAGTATAAATGACGTCACATGATTGAACCGGAACTTACGGTTGGAAGAATTTAAAATTATATGGGATGACTGAACCGGAAGTTAATGTATTCAGTGTAGCACATTATATGTTATTTTAATTATATATTATGAAAAATCATATCTCCTGAAGTAACTCTTGTCTTTTAACAACTTTAGGTGATGACGTCATCACATATGATGCACACTCGAACACCCTGAGTTTGTTTTCTACAAACTCAATACCTCTAGTTTATTGTTTTAGGTTGTGGAGACCCCCTATGACTATTTTATGCTGTGGTTAATTTTTAATGACTTGTCATTACAATTCCACAAAACTGAAAAATTGTGATATATGCTGGTAATAATATTTGAAATTGCCATTGTGTGTTTTTGACAAAAACTATTGTCATGTAAATTGAATTAGTG
Organism: Zoroaster sp. YZ-2022; assembly: GCA_029582265.1. Taxonomy (NCBI): domain Eukaryota; kingdom Metazoa; phylum Echinodermata; class Asteroidea; order Forcipulatida; family Zoroasteridae; genus Zoroaster; species Zoroaster sp. YZ-2022. The sequence continues at coordinate 55,476,657 of CM055816.1, read as the reverse complement.
AACCCAGTTTTATCAAAATTAAGTTGATTGTAAATAATTAGATTTATAATTTCATCAGTAAAAACCAAGGAATTTGGTAATTTTTTAAAGTAAAATATATATTTTTTGTTCAGTTATGTTGGAACTAAAAAATTCCCGCCGATTCCCGCATAAATTCTCACATTTCCCTGAAGCTTAATCTTTGAGCAGCATTTAGATACCAAAATTAGCGACCACCTGCGACCTGTGATTTTGTAGCTATTTTTGTAAACCCCATCCCAACTAATTTGATAACTCGACTGTGAGCAGCGCGCGCCACACAGTGAAACTGACAGGATTTAATGATTTGTTCCTCTGCGGTTTCCGCTTCGTAATTAAACATTAAGCCCTGAGAAAAGATTGCTCAGTAAGATTATTATAATAACATTCTGAAAAAATGTTATTGCTTTATAGCCCTATACAATATTGGTAAATTCGAAAAACAAAAATTATCACAGATTTACATGAAACTTATTGTTGTTAAATTGATCATGGTTACAAACATCACTATGGGGTGAAATATTAACTGCGCAATCTGATGTGCTATCAAATGAGTAAAATAGTGAAATAATGTCAAACGTGTATTGATGTCTCTTTGGAAACCCAAAAAACAAATCGACATACAAATGAATACGAAACATCTCAATGCATTTTCATTATTTTTTATTAACTTTCACAGGTTGGTTGCTCAATGTATATATTGATTCAAAGAGAGTAATGATACTTTAAGAAACATTTTTTAGCAAACATTACCAATTTAAATCACAAACTGCCTCAAATTATTAAGGAAAATTTTATCAGTAAAAATTTTATCCTGAAAATAATTTACAGCCGTAATATATACACTCGATTTAAAATGAACAAAAACGGAATTAACGTTACAAACAAAAATCAGCATTTTGATGACTTCATAAATGTTTAAAAACACTTCCATTGACATCTGCTGGAACGAAAATATATCTGGGTCTAAAATGCCTTTAAAATAATGGACAATTTACTTTTGGCGCGCTTTGTCCCACCCTGGCCACTGTGCGACCTCTGTAATTGTCAAAATAGTGTGCTCATTCGTAAAGCATTGTTTAGCAAAGGGTCATTTTTCATTTCATTTATTGATTTCACAGGTAGAAAAACAAATAAACACAAATTTACATTAGATTAACAGAAACAGAAACAAAGGTAGCACCCCTGTAGGATTACAAAAAAGTAAACTAAATTACTGTCGAGTTGATCTCCTGATACTACCACTTAGGAAGTAAACAAACATTGAATCACACAAAGAACGATAAATGGCTTTAGGCACACTTTGAGATATAAAAATAATATTATAATATAAAAACTTAAATACTACAGAGTTTGAGTTAGGGCATTTGCTAGGCCAGGGACTAATAAATGTTTTCTAAGTGAATTAACTAATAAAGATAAACTATAAATAACTGTTTCTTTAACATCTGTTGGTAGCACCTCCCATAATCTAGGGAATCTATAAAAAAGAGAATGATGAGCAGCATTGGACCTTGCCATTTGATGAGAAAATTTAATAACTTCAGTATGTCTACGATTAACATGGATTAGATCAATAGGAATGTCAAATTTATTATATAAACATTTAATAGCAAACACAATTGAAAGGAAATGAATTCTATTGTTTAAAAAGGGAAGACCCAACTTGACACACCTGTCAGAATACACAATTTCACTATTGGAATTAATTAAAGCCTTTCTCGGCAGGCCTAAACAAAAACGGGTGAAACGTCTTTGTACCTTCTCAAGCGTTTCTTGCTGGGTAGTGAGGACAGGGCACCAGACGGGGGCTGCATACTCAAGTATGGGTCTGCTAATTGAGCGATAAAGTGAAATAAGAATTTTAGGGTCCCTAGTTTTAACTACTCTACCAATAAATCCATTTAGCCTTGTGGCTTTTGAAGCAACATTGCTAATATGGGTTTTCCAGCTTAAGTCCCTAGAAATAATAACACCAAGGTATTTGTAGTTATCAACATTTTCCAAAGTGTAATCACCAATATTATACAGTGCTTTAGCAGGATTTCTAGAACGGGTCACAGTCATTAGCTTACATTTATTTGGGTTTAAAGCCATACAGTTTAAATTACACCAGGTGTTTATGTGCTGCAGATCATTCTGGAGTGTCACTCATCATCTGGAATTTAATAACTCTATACAAAACAGTGTCATCTGCATATTGACGAAGATTCGATTGAACACAAAATGGCAGATCAAAAGCAAAAATGTTGAAAAGTAAAGGTCCAAGAACAGATCCCTGTGGCACACCAGAATGAACTGCAGCCCAGTCAGATGATGATCCCATAAACTGAACCCGTTGAGACCTATTTGTAAGATAAGACTTAAACCAGTCCAACATTGAACCACAAACGCCATATTTATGTAATTTGTTCAAAAGAACTTGATGACTCACACGATCAAATGCTTTAGACCAATCTAAAAATATGGCATCAATGCGGGAGGGTTTCGGAACATCAAGTGCATTGGCCCAGCTATGATAAAGAGTTGTCAATTGAGTAACACAGGAGCGCTTTGGCAAAAACCCATGTTGAGTAGGTGAGATTATCCCCCCTCTATACATATGATTAATGAGATGTTTACATACAACCCTTTCAAGAATCTTACCAACAACAGAACAGAGTGAGATGGGTCTATAGTTTGACATAACATGAGCATCACCAGTTTTAAATAATGGAACAACATTCGCTAGCTTCCATTCATGAGGAACTACACCAGAGGCAAGCGAAAAGTTAAAACGTTTAGCTAATGGCTGGGCTAAACTATCACAAGTTAGTTTAAGCAACATTGGAGATATGTCATCAGGACCACAAGATTTATGCATGTTAAGTTCAGAAAGGAGTTGTTTAACTTCACTCGGAGTTGTTGAAATGTTACAAAGACGAAAATCAGTAAAAGTGTGATCACATGAGATATCAATGATATTGTTAGAGTCACTACTAAAGTTTCTCTGGAAAATAAGGTTGAAATTCTGAGCAATATTGACCGGATCATTAATAACGCCATTTTCAGTTTGAAAACTTGTAATTGTACTCTTTCGACGCTGGGTACTAACAAACGACCAGAACCTTTTAGGATTAGAAGGAGAATTCATGGCCATGTCCTTGATATAACTACAATATGATTGTCTAACTAAATATTTGACCTCATTCCGAAGCTTTTTGTATTTGTTCCATAAATTATGATTATCCTTGTTATGGATAGCTGCTTTGTAAGCTTTGTTTTTCTTTTTAGACAAAATAATGATATCTGCAGAAATCCAAGGATGTTTCTTTCTACCTTTACATTTGGCAATAGGAACAATATCTTTCACAGCAGCAAACAATAGGTCTTTAAAATAATCCCATACCACATCAATGTTGTCTGAAGAAAAACAGGTGTCCCAAGGCACCATGCAAAGAGTGTCACATAAAGTATTGATATCAGCTTTATTATATTGGTAAAAAGACCTATTCATAGTTTTTTGATCATGAGAGGTTAACAAGTTAAAATAAACACCATTATGATCACTGTTACCAAGACCAGAATGTTGGGTAACGATTGAAAATAAGTCAGGTCTGTTGGTAAATAACAAATCTATAACTGAGCCAGAATTGGTAGGTGAATTTCCATCACGAGTGGTGAATGTAACTAATTGCTGTAAATTGAGAATATCGGAAATATTATGGAGACGTTGTACTGAGGATGATTGTATATGGGAGTTATTTGTTGACACCTTAAAATCTATGTTAAAATCACCAAGTATAGCAATGGCAACGTACTGTTTGGAAAATGCCAATATATTTTCAAGAACAGATTGATAATCCTCAAAAGATTTAACAGTGGCACTCGGAGGCCTGTACAAACATCCCAATAACACTTTACCATGTTTAGTATGTATATCAACCATAATTAATTCTAGGTCCACATGTTCAAACTCATATTTACGAACTGGAGATAAATGTTTAGCAATAGTGACAAATATTCCCCCACCATGCCTGTTACGATCTTTTCTGAAAATAGCATAATTACAGTTAGAAGTGAGTTCTCCATCATGTATCGAGTTGTCCAGCCAGGATTCCGTGATAAAAGCTAAGTCAAGCTTGTAGACATCTAGTTCCGTTTGAAAGAGAAGCAACTTGTTGACGATACTTCTTGCGTTGAACAGAACTGCGCTAATAGTAGACTTGGATGAAAATCCCAAAGCAGTCTGAGATAATGGTTGAGATATTGGTCGACACTGTGTAGGCTGGGAAGATGACGATGACGATGATGATGACGATGACGATGACGATGATGATGGTAAGAGCTTTGTAGATGGACCAGGATTACTTTCAATATCACCACAGACATCCAATACAATGTTAAATGAAGCAACACAGTTGGAATAATAACTGATTGGGGCATTTCCAAACTTACAGTTTCTTGGAGGTCTTGGTTTGTACTTGTATATAGTCAGCCATGATGAATTGAAGAAGCCACAAAAGGGTGCTTGGTCAGAACATGGGCTTGATTGTGTTGTACAATAGCAGGCATCAAGGAGTTGAAAAACTTGAAGTTGAAGACGTGCCAATTCTGGTGTACACCAATGTTTTTAGTACATTTCTGGTGTACTTTTAGTGTACCTGTTGTCTGCACCAGAAGTATACCAATACAAACTCTACACCAATGGACACCAATAGAGCACCAATAGAGCACCAAATTGACTTTGTCAATTTGCAGCGTGCACCAATAGTGCACCAAATACACTTGGGCCTATTCTGAATTTCTCCTACACCAATAAGGCACCAAAATTACTTACAAATAAAGTAACCACACCAAACGTGCACCAGATATATAGTCTGAATCAAGCTACACCAATAAGGCACCAAATGTACTTTAAAACTTGATTCCACTTTAAAAGACTCTCTCTCTCTCTATATATATATATATATAGCGTGGACATGGTTGACCAGCTAGGTCTAAGCAGGAATGATGATGGTGATATAATAATAATAACAATATTTTATATCCCTGCTCACTGGGTCGTGCAATCCTGAAACCTTCTCAGCTCCCATTGCCTGGGCGGCTCAACAATTTGTGCACATATACATGTAGGGCTTATCAACAATAACCATTTCTTCCCTTACATTCACAAGTACCCATTTACTTCTGGGTGGAGGTATAATTTGTGATGCAACATTTTAAAACACTGTTAAACTAAATAATGACACACACAACTGAAATGTATAATTTTATGAAACAGATGTGAAAATGAAGCTCACATTTATTTACACAGTAAATTTGTAACATGTGTACATTACACGTGTGTATTTAGAAATCTGTAATAACAAGCAAGAGGTTGCGGGTTTAAATCCCATCCAATATGTGCCCAATCAGCTTGTGTATTTGTTTTGATCACAGAGCTCACAAGCAGCTGAGCATATATACAGCAGACTGTATGATTCATTGTATACACGATTCTACAGCGATCTAGTTAATTACATGGCAACCAAGTTTGTCAACTATGTTGATCAGGGCCCAATTTCATGGCTCTGCTTACCATTATGTGCTTACGGTCAGAATATTTCCCAGGTTAGCAAGGAATTCCGGCTTGCGTACTTTGGTAACAAAGGATTCTGCGCTTATTAGTGCAGAATTCTGTGTTAAGCAGAGCCATGAAATTGGGCCCACCATATTGTCTCTATTAAGGTGTGTCTGTACAGGAAAGCTTATTAAGATAAAAATGATAAGCATAAAGCAGGCGGGTACACAGAATGTAGCACAATAGAGAAATATATTATTGGCTTAACATTTTACAAAGTTCAGAATACCGACAGGTACACAGAATGTAGCATAATGCAGAAATATATTTGCCTTATTGAGCAAAACTCATTCACTAACATTATTTTTAGCAAAAGGAAACAATTAAGTGTAAGTACATGTAGATTGCCTTGTCACACGATTGCATGTAAATGGTGTGAATACACACGTCATGGTTCCCAACAATGATATACCAACGATTAATTCCCCACTTCTTCCCCCCCCCAAAAAAAAAAAATTAATTAAAATTAAAAATACACTAAGTAAACAGCATACCGGTAATCAAAAGTGGTGAATAACCATGCGTATCATGTACACAGTGCCAAAAAATTGTGTACAACTTATAACACGAAACAAAAAAAGAACCATACAGATCTTTTTTTTCTGCAAAAGATCACTGTAGACCGAATAATTATCAGGATGTTTTTATCAAAATTGTATTTGTAGTTTAACAAAAGGGTACTGCATTATACAGAACTAAAACATGTACTAAACAGTGACCCAAACAAAGTTATTCATGTTCAAACCAATTTGGACACCTGGCAACTAAATTGACTCCCTCACTAGTGAATGGGAGAAAAACGCACATGTCAACGATGGAGTCTACTGGTACTACTAGCCGACTTGTAGTTGTTGATGATACAACAGTTAAGTGTCCTACTGCCAAGCTTAACGAGGTGATTGTGTCCAATACATCAATGACTGCAACATACAAAACATTATCATTTGACTTGCATTGCAAGAAGTATTGGATCTGACCAAGCATGATTTTATCATTTAACTTAAATACTACAGTGTAACTATTTCGTCGAGAAACAGCCTTGTACACACGGGAATGAATTACAATATTCCTCAGCATTAATCTCTCAAATTTATAAAATGTCAAATTACCCCAAAAAACAAATGTATTTACAATAATTTCATATAACTCTCTTTTCACAATACAACATTTCAACACGCCAATTGCAAGGATTCCATCACTTATTTTAGTTGTTGCACTTTTGACTTTATGATGGCTGTGCATTTGTTCATAAAAGTCATGTGCCTTTGATCCTCTCTGAAGTTGACAAACCATCTCTGGGATTTTTTGATTGACAGAAACCGCCTGTATAATTTGATGAGCTACATTCTGTGTACCATGAAACAATACTCTAAGATCTTTATTAAGATCCTCAAAAAAGAAGCACGAGTGTGCCCAAGCAGGCCCAAGGTCCCTCACCTTTGAAGATAAATGAAGTAAGGCATGCACATTACTGGACTCGAAACATTCATTGTATAAATCACTGAACAATGCGCAAAATTGAATGATGGATCGATTTGCAACTTTCAGTTCATCTCCTGTTATTGAAGTTTGAAGGAGAATAAACAACGCCTGTACCAAACAGCCAAGATGGTTGAAATATTGTGATGGCAATATGCCGTGCAAGGTGGGAATTGAATAAAAAAGCAAAAAATTTCGAAATTCTGTTGCCTTCCAGTTGGAAATATCACATATAGATCGTGGCAATCGAGAAATTCTGTTTGTTGGGGTCATTTGAAGGAGACGCTTATCAATTTCTGCTTTAAAAGAACCAATGTACCATGGATGTTTTTTGTACTTTGTGTTGGTCCACAAACTGATCAATTTTTTGGTCACACCTAAACAAACACAGTGCATATAATCCACTGATACACCCCGAATAATATCAAACATAGGACACTTCAGAAGCCATGTAACCCCCTTGACACCAAACACGGGTTTTTGTGTGGTTTCAGCCTCTAAAGCATGGGGCATAGTACCTTGGCGGGTTCTCACCTGCCCATGCCCACTCGCCATGTCGGACATGTTGAATGGGTAGGTATGGGTATGTGTCCCTTGTAGTGTTTTTGAAGACTTTCCCTGCTCCAGGCATGTAGGGCAGCCATAGAAACCATTGAACTGGGTGAAGTTTTGGGCAATACAACGAGCTGGTGCATCACATACACAAGACATCAAAATTGCCCGCAATAGGAGGTTCTTTCCATTGACACAAAATTCTGCCCCTACAAAATTAAAAATGTATGAAAGCAATTATAGTCATGAAAGTACATGTTCATGTAACATTTGATGACAAGTATACATCCATGGGCAACGCTACATGTACATGAGAAAGTGTCCGGGCCCTAAAGTTTGAAAAATATTCCATAAAAATAAAGTGTTACCCAGCACGAAAGAATGCTGTAGCAGGGCTATTCAAATTTTACAAAAGTAATTTCCTTAAATTCCTGTTTTCTTTGTGTACATTTGTAATTTCCATCGATGACAATTTGCTTTACTAAATTATCACATGCGTCATGCATGACTTTTGGTAGGTAAGGTTTGGTGCAATTTTCAATCTGGTGCAATTTTCAATCTGCTGACCTGGATACATATGAGAAGAATTTCACTCGCGATCTGTGAACAAAGTTCAGAAACTGAACCCATGTGCAATGTCCATAATGTGGAATTGTCTTTAGCAATTGTCTAAACATGCATACAAGTTTATTTTCTCACCTTTTTGGAACAAATCCAGAAGCTGCACTGTGACTACTCTTAGTAAAACTGACATTTCTGTTTTACTCTTCCCAAACCACAATGCACTGAACAAGCGAAACTTCCTTGTGAATCTATGTGCAAAATGTAAAGACTTGACATTAATGAATATTTAATTGTTCAATATAAATTATAGTAAACCTTTGTTTCACTGGAAACAAACCTTTGTTTTACTTGGAAAAAAATAATTTCTTAATAAGCTTATTGGTAATCAAACTGAAAGTCTACACCAGTAGGGACCACAAATTTATTTGCTCAACTGAAGTATGAGCCGGCCTTAAGCCTTGGATTTTTATCTAGTATCCCATGCATGATCGTTATTAATTTCTCTTCTTTTCTGTTGTAAAATATTGCATGTAATATACATGTACTATGTATAAAACCTGTATACATGTAGATACATGTATACTGTGTATTGATTTTGTGAAGATGTACACAAAATAAACTAAATGAAACATCAAACTAAAACAAACATTAACCTTAATGCCGGTGGTAATTCCTTAATGATAAAATACACTGGCCAGACTCCATACGTTGAGGACCGAAAGAGAGAAACACCATCCATGTTCATCTGGAGTGAAATGTGCACCTCTCTCTTTCTTGCCTCGTGATCAGTCCCTTTGAAGAACGAGCCATCAAACTGCTCTTTGTACAAATCACCATCCAGAACATCAGTCAGAACATCCTCATTGTTAGGAAATGACTCTTTGTACTTGTTGATTTCATCTACACAATCTGATAAAGTAAATCAATAAATAAGAATAAAAATATTAAGTAATATTATTATAATTATGTTAATTTTGAAATAGGAATGCCACGTTCCCTGCAACAAAACTATTGCACGTACATGCAAAGACTCACTTGTTAAACAGCAATGTACCATACAGTATGGATTTTATGTGAAACAGTACTTTTTATTTTTGAAGTGGTAAATACTGTGTTTTACTTGTTGGTTTAAAGCTGAATATTACTGTTTTCCCAGACAATTATATATGATTATATTCATATAATTGAACAATTTGAAAGAAAAAAAATAATTGTGTATACATGTATACAAAATAATGATATCTTCAAAAGAAAACTGCCACATGAGTTTTGAAGTCAAAATTTTGACTACAGTTTTCTACGATGTTTTCCAAATTTTGAAATATTTGTTTCCCTTACAAGTACATTCCTCGTTCTGAAATTATAACTTTGCAAATACCTATAAAAGGAAAAAAATGCAAAGAGAACACTCTAGAAAGGACCATATCTGGAATGATGTTCTTCAACTGTTCATCTATAGGAATTGTGATGAAGTGGTCATCTTCGGATATTGGTTTACCACAATGTTCACAGATGACGATGCGTTCAGCAATCCCATTGTAATGCTTGCAGAATGTACAGTAGAAGTGTTTCTGTATTTTAGTTTTCAGTCCCATGAAGAACTTGTCAAACTTATGTATGGTGAATGCTTGACATACAGATGCTGGCAACAACAAGCTGATTAATGTCAACAGTTCACCAGTTGCTTTTCTGGTTAAACTATGGCGAAGAACAAATGTCATAATTAATAGCATAGCACTTCCTAGTGTCAACAAAGATGTGTCATAGAGTGGCTGTTCCTCATCTCTGTTGTGTTCTACTTCATCATCATTTGAATTTGTGTCCACTTCTGACTCACTGCTGTTAGTACTGACATTGTCATCATCATACAAGTCGGCTGCTTCCGTCACAGAGTCAAGGTAATTCAGATCTGAAATTTCTTGTTCAGCATGCTCATCATGTGAAGCGTGTGATACTGACAGACTCTTCATCTTCAAGTCCAAGGTGTGCTGACCCTCCACCTTCAGACTGTTTGCTTGTAGACTTCCACCGATAAAATGTAGATTTGGGTACTTTTGATGGTTCAATCTCAGAATCATCATTTGCAACCAGGTAATGTCTGTAAGGTCCTCTCTTCCTAGTCATCTCTTGGCTGTTACTAGGATTTGCCATTGCTAGTACATGTACCACAGCAGCCTGAAATGAACAATATTATTAATATTAAAAACGTTACAAAAAGGGCTATAGGACCTGTCAATAGTAATGACGATTTATGCTATTTATTGCAGGTGACTGTAAAATATTTCTTTCATGCTGAAAATGTAATTATTTGCTGCTACTATGCTAGATTTTAAATCAAGTGGTTCTATTTCTTGAAGCTCAAATTTTTTTTTTTTTTCAAACCCCAATAAAAATAATACTAAACACGTTATAGAGTGTGGTTCTATTTAATATTTTCTCAATAATTGGACTTAATTAGGTCATGTTAACAATTAAATTATTGTTAAAAAGTTGTTAAATAAAGTGTTAAATAATAGAATATCCTTCATAACACTAATATTAGTAATAATACATTGTGTGTCTGTAAATATATAATCAATAATATTTATTATAAAATATTGACCGACTAAACATCAAAGCATTAAGCGTGACGTTCGCGTTAACAATATTTTAGGATCCTTAACGTTTATAGCACGTTCCAAAGAGCAACCAGTAGAAAGCATGGTGATACATGTACTGCACGAAGCACTTGCTGTTTATTTTGGTGTAATTTATTGCTCGAAAATTTTACTTAACTTACCACTTTTCCCGTTACAAACTAAGGTAACCAGAACATGATCTTCCCAGCGACGGTACAAATGCGATGCCATGCGCGCGCGTATGTCGATGCATGTTCCGTTTACATGCTGCATGCATGCACAGCTCGCCAGCTCATCGTCGGGCGCTCGTCGCATCGTCTGTACACAGCAACCTCGTTCGCATTATGATTGTCCGTCCCCAGCTATGCATATGTAGCGGTGAGCTACGAAGATATTCCCTGGGTACGTGTAGCGGTATGGTCTAGCTCCGCAGAGCATATTATACATGTTTGAGTATTCATTTCTTATAGTATCCGACTATCTTCGCTGGTACCATACCCTGTAACATTAACGCCATGCGGCTGACGTGGCCGACGGCCGATGTGACGTACTTATTTAAAAAGCGGGAAGTCAAACTCAAAGAGAAAAGAAAAACGCGTTCAGTTGTGATCGTCTCAGTTGCAATATTATTAAGTCATAAGTGTGATCGTCAAATATTATTTCAAATTTCTGTTCGTCCAGATATATTTCGTTAAAGTCTATCCCTGACATAAATTTAACGTTAGGCCTAGGCCCTAACGAAGAAGAGGCTGCAACTGTCTTAACTACAACTTGCCTGCTGCATGATCACGACACATCATTGTGAACTAACATTAGTAACATAGCCAACATGTCACGCCAACTGGTTAAACCAAAGACGTTTGCTGAAAATGAGAGTAAGTTGATCCATGGTTGGTATATTAGTATTACTTTAATGTTAGCTAAACTGAAGGTTTAACAGTTACAGTTAAGGCCAAAAAAAAAAAAAAAAAATCTGCTTCCGATTACGCCATCTCAAAATAGGGTAGCCCGGTAGGTAGGTAACGTTACTTGGGTAGGCCTAGCCCTAAGTTTGGAAAGAATGTCGTATCCGACTGCCACTTTTTAAGGACTTTTTTGTAATTTTTTTTGCAACCACTAACCAGTTAAAAAATGGGGTACAAACTATACAATGTCGTATCTGGCCGCCTACTTCAAATTATTCCAAGATATTTATTTCATGAAAAATCAGGCATTTTTGGTATACGATGACTTCCTCAGTCATGTCAGTCTGATCTTGTAAAATCAACAATTATTAGTGACCAACACAGTCATTGTACATGCGTAGTGGCAACTATAATAATTAATAGGACCCTTCTATTTTCTGAAGGGGAGGATTTTTTTAGAAGAGAAATCAAGTCCGAAAACCATCATAAAAGTGGATTTTAAGAATAGTTTTTGCTTTCTGTACCACCAAAAATCGATAGAATGATTTTTTAACTGGTTAGTGGTTGCAATTTTTTTTTTAAAGCCCTTAAAAAGTGGCGGCCGGATACGACATTCTTTCCAAAAAATTATTCTATAACAACAAAATTATTGTGAACAGAATAAAATTCACTCACACTCAAGCACCAAGCCATGAACAACAAATAGGCCTATAAATTACAATAGGCAGTGGATATTTTATCGGCGATGGTAAAATGATGTTTTAAGATATTTTACAGGCAGATCGTATAGCGCCTTCTTTGACACATATTTGACTAGCCGATATATGGTATTAAATTACCGCAAATTTCAACCACGGGGTCATGGTCGAGCGGTCTACGCTACCGACTCTCACACGCAACGTCACGTTTTTAAAGGGAAATAAAGTCCGAAATTGCAGTACGGTAAAATAGCGTTTAAGAATTTTTACCGTCGCCGGTAAAATATTTACTGCCATTACAATAACATGTCATAAGAATGATAAGATCGAGTAATATCGGCATTTAATAGCAATTTTTTATAGTGCCTTAAAGTTAATGGCACTGAAAAAAACTTGTCCAAACATGTAATATACATATGTTAGGCATGCCCTTTAAATGTTGACATACATTTTATGTGAATATGCATGTAAGCCTACAACTACAAGGCTTAATTAATATTTTCCGCCTCTATTGCAGTTTGGGTGACAGTGAGGTTCATTGAAGACAACATCAGACACATCAACCGCTTAAAAGATTTGGACATGGAGATGCCTGAGAATATCGGAATTGGAGACAGGGTGATGGCCCTGTATTCAGACCAGAAATTATACCCAGCTGAAGTAATTGAATTTTCAGGTACATGTAACTTTATTTTGGCCAGAGCCCAGTTGCATACCAGTCTAATATTGTCCGATGATAATAGGAGCCCAACACTTTATACATGTACTATTTTGATTACCATGATAACCACATACATGGTGCAAATATTCATTCTTGAAAAATTATCAACTCTTCGAAGTATTTTTTGTACACGGCCCCAGAACCACTGCTAATGGTTGTCGAGCATACATGTAGTAGGAAAGTCATCAAATGCAAACAAAGGGCAATTAAGTATAAACAACAAAATATGTTTGCCATTCTTAGTAAATGGAGTTTTCGGTATAATTACTGTACCACTTTTGTGTATTGTGGCATCAGTTCATTGTGTAAATACTTAAATAAAAATGAAGTGGACTAATAAAGCTTCTTTATATTTTTCAAATTGTCATTGATACAATGTACTTTTATATTTTTCAGATGATACAGACAGATGCATGCTTGCAATAATCAGCAACATGGGGCCAGGGAAGAAAAGAAAATGCAGCAAATCGACTACATCCATACGGGAGAACAATAACCCTAAAGGTACATGTGTCGTTTAACAAGGGGTGAATGTACATGTGTGTACAAATTGGGAAATAATAGTGGAAGTAGCAGACTGTATGTTTAGCTCGATCTTTGCATCTTGCCCAATCATGAGATTGCGCTGCACAATATTTGGATTTTCATGCCCTCGAAACCAAGTACATTGTATTTTGTCACATCCCCCTGTATATTCCTCTTGCTATAATACATGTACCTATTCATGTACTGTACAACATAAATGATAACCGTACGCATATCATATTGTGCACATCAGCCATACAAGTGGAAATAGTGATACACACATATCTTGATAAATTTTGATACTATAGTAGCAAAACTCCCTTATTTTTAATTACTGAATTACTAATTTGATTCGCAGAACAATATTGGTATAAGTATACAGATCAATATTCCAAAAGTTTCTTACATGACGTCCGACAATAAACTGAACAAATGTTCACCTTTTTATCAGCAGTGTGTGGCCCAGACATACCTTCCAAGAAAAGAAAGTCTGCTGAAGGAGACGGATCAAAGATTAAGAAGGTTACAACCAGTACCGATCAAATGGATGTCGTCAAGTCCTCGAGAAAGCAGATGCTGCAGGACATGGGATTTGCCATCCCGGATGTTCTTCAGGCAAGTTCTTTGACACCTTCTTCCACTGGATCATCTTCCTGCCCGAACGCCACAAAGCCCTCTTCCTCAACCACCGGACAATCATCCTCCTACCCGAATGTCACCAAGCCCTCTTCATCGACCACCGGACAACCATCCTCCCGCCCGAATGTAACCAAGCCCTCTTCCTCGACCATTGGACAACCATCCTCCTGCCCGAATGTCACCAAGCCCTCTTCATCGACCACTGGAAAATCATCCTCCCGCCCGAATGTAACCAAGCCCTCTTCCTCGACCACCGGACAACCATCCTCCCACCCGAATGTAACCAAGCCCTCTTCCTCGACCACTGGACAACCATCCTCCCGCCCGAATGTCACCAAGCCCTCTTCATCGACCACCGGACAACCATCCTCCCACGGCCACCCGAATGTAACCAAGCCCTCTTCCTCAACCACTGGACAACCATCCTCCCGCCCGAATGTCACCAAGCCCTCTTCATCGACCACCGGACAACCATCGTCCCACCCGAATGTAACCAAGCCCTCTTCCTCGACCACCGGACAACCATCCTCCCGCCTGAATGTAACCAAGCCCTCTTCCTCGACCACTGGACAACCATCCTCCCACCCGAATGTCACCAAGCCCTCTTTATCGACCACCGGACAACCATCCTCCCACCCGAATGTAACCAAGCCCTTCTTCCTCGACCACCGGACAACCATCCTCCCGCCTGAATGTAACCAAGCCCTCTTCCTCAACCACTGGACATTCATCCTCCCATATGATAGTCACCCATCCTTCCACCTTGCCAACCCCACAACCATTCTATCGGCCATCGTTCTACCAACCCTACACATCAACATTTTATCAGTCATCCTCGCCTTCATCCCTCGACCGGCCCTATGCATCACCTTTTTGTCAGTCAGTCAATCAACCGTCTACCGTGACAATTCCTCAGTCAATCTTGCCTCCACCCTTTCATCCCTCCTATTCATCTTGTCTTCCTGAATCACCCTCCCCTATGGCGCCTCCACCCCTTCATCGCCCCTTTTCACCATCTCCTCCACGATCACCCTCCCCTATGACCATCGAGGAACCCACATTTGCCGAGCTTGTCACCCGTCACCTTGTCACCAACAACAAAGAATACACACAAGTTGGTAGCCAGGCACCAACCTGCACCGATGCCAGATGTGCAGGAAATCGCAGACGAATCACAGAACTTGAGGAAGAAGTTCAAAGTCTGTCAATGGCATTAGGTATGTTTATTAGTGCATGTACAATACACTTTTTAAATATTGGAAGTTAAATGTTTGTCTGAACTTGTTTGCCAAGTCTCTTTTGAGCATTAAATTAATGCCACTGTCTTAAGGTACAATGTAATTGACTGGAATTATAGAACCTTCGTAAAGTGGACTTATGTGCAAAAGACAGAAACACACAGATAGTTTTGCCCCAAACAGAACACTAAACTTGGAGATCTTGTTTTTTGATTTTATGTTCAACAATATTTGATTTTGTTTACTGTTTTAGGCAAGTAATTTTTTATGTAACTTGCACATCCAGTTGATTATTTTTCTGTGGAAACTTCCCTAAAGTCATCATTCAGACAATTCAGAATTTGTTTAGCCATGGTTGAGAACCTGTCGCGTTGGAGTAAAAGATTGGTTGACAATTAGTCTGAAAATAAAAGTAACCCAATCTCGAGCACGAGCATAGGCACAGAAACTTGCCGGCGATGTATGTATGACATGCATTGCCAGTGGAACGTGGTGGATAAAATACTGACGATGAAGCAGAAAACCTTACTATTTGGGAGGCCACTGCCATAAGGCTGGATAGCTCGGTAGGTAAAGCGCTGGCACGTTAGTCTAGGGGTTTCGGGTTTGAGTCCTGAATAGTAAAATTTTCTTTGCTCAAATTAAACAATTCATTCAAGTTATTTCCACTCAGTTTTCTTTCTTTCTAAATGTTAATACAAATCATACTACATTTACAGCTAAACTAAAAGAAGGTCTACCGTTGGTCCAACAGGACGATGGCTACAGCCGCCCAAAGCCAGGCTATGTCAGTGAAGATTTGGCGATAAAGTATAAGGTACATCTGTGTACATGTACTTGTTTATTCACCAACTGTATCTGCTCCATGGCTTCAAATTATACATAAAATAGACTTGATGCACATGACACATTGTGCATGTACAGTGCACCTATGTATGCAGGCAGAAGAATCTTGTCTTGCGCTCCTCGTAGCATGCACTTGTTCGATCCCTTCTGCGTCCTAAAAATGTTTGGTGCATAAATGTATATATTTTAATTCTAAGAAGCAATGTTAAGTTGCTTGATTTGTGTTTATATAAGCTCAAAATTAAATTCATCCAAATCAAACTTTGAATGCATATTCATCATTGCTACACTGTTTAAAATTATAGTATTCATTTTAGGTTTCATCCCATCTGTTTAGTAAATGTTTCTGTGGTTATCTGGTTGTCTCCTTCTAAAGATGGTTGAGCTAACCCCGTGCAGTGAGGTTTATATGCACGCTGAGGATGCCAGGATGATTTTGGGCAAGGCAGATGGAAAACAACAAGTCCGAAAGTTATTGAGCATTATGTTTACGTCCACATGCCTGTCCAGGGGCACTCTATGCCATGGGCCGAACCAACTTGATCCTCGAATAGTAGAGGCAATATTCGGTATGTCTATAATTCTGTTCTGTATCCGGCTCTCTTTGTAGGGCTGTATAATACAATTACATTTTGCCTGTATTACACCAGAAAGGAAGAGATTACTTTCATTTTCAAATCATGACAAATTGCAATCAATGGTTTTCTGTCTTCTTGCATATTTACTCTAATTACTCCTAAAGATTAGGCATATTTTTGGCTTCAAGCATTTCAAAGGCTGGCTACTACTTAGTCAACAATAGCACGGAATGCTTATGACGTCACAAACACTGCATCTGTTGGTAGCTTTCATTACAATGTAAATTACTTTTAGACAAAAATGGACAAATTTATTTTAGCAAATTAGGCTAAAATAGTAACAATGCTATTGAACTATCACCATTTATAAACAGTGAGATAGCGTATATTGCATGGACAAACAAAAACTGTGCATTCGGGTGTACTAAATCACCAGGTGCAATAACACGTGTGATTTCCGTCATTGTGCCGGCTAAAGTCAACTGATACGCAACTAGACAAGCATGAAACATATAACATAACAGTTATAATTTATAAGGCACTATTCCATCAAGATCATAGCGCTATCATACATGTATGCTATCAGATGTCCAAGGGAAAAACGTACGATTTGTAATGTGTTATGCAGTGTGTACTGCGCATTGACTATTGCGTATAATTCCCACGTGTTTGTCTGAGGGATGTGGTTAACTCTACAATGCTGACAGGTCAATAGCCCTACAACTACAAAAACAACATTTCTTATTTATTCAAATAACATTTTCAAATGTCATTTTAGAAGCTTCTCGGAATTTGAATTACCCGGTACATTTTTATTATACAGTGTATTCTGAATTTTGTGTTAATTCCCCCTATTTTTTATTATCCATGCTTTTGAATTCTTTTATATTTGCAGGATATGTAATGATGATCCAAACGACAAAACACTCAATAGCAAAGCTGAGGCAGACAGCTAACAGAAAGTTATCTGCCTACCGTGCCCACTCAAAAAAAACTACCAACGACAATGGGATAGGTTTAAATATATGTATGAGCATGGTTTTTGGTATTTTCGTTATGTTCAGTATAAAGTTGTTGTTGTAATACATGTATGTTAGGCCTTACATGTAAGTGTTTTATTCTTTGCTGTTAGTGTTTTATATATTTTATACTCGTACACATATTGCTATAGGAAGTCACCTACAAATTTTATTATAACACCTCACACAGATTCTCTCGCGATTGGTTGAGAATGCGTTACATGATGTACGCTACTTTTAACAGGCATCTTTCAATTTTGCATCTATGTGTGAGATGTTACAAAACAAATATTGACTACTTTCACTCTTGATACAATAAAACTAGTTTTACTGTATCACTCGTAGCACTTAATATTTGTATATAATGTATACCCATGTACATATTGAATTTGAGTATCACTTTGATACTGTCTGTGATTTTTACATGAACTTGCCTTTTTCGTATGCATCATTATATCATATTTAATCAAACAAGTGTGCTATTTTATCTACCTCATCATACATTATCTTTCAATTGTTACACTTTTCTTTCATAGATTTTTGAATTATAAGCATCACCATATCAGTTTTATTCAACCAAAGGTGCTATTTTATCCACATCACACCGCATATTTTATTTTATATATTGTTATTTCATAGCCATTTGCAACATTGACTGCTGAGTGATGAGGATAATGTACGTATATGTGTAGTAGCCAAATTTACAAAGATAACATATTTCTTGCCATTTTATGTTTCAAATGTAACAAGATGCAATTCACCAATGAGAATACTGCAGTTTGATGAAGAAAGTAAGGTTTTTCCATATGAGTAGTGTTAACTTTAGTTCAATAGAAAAGGTTTCCCACAGGTGCTTATTACATGTGGAAGATGATATTGATTATTAATAGTTTTAACTTGTTTTTTGTGTGAGCTGAGCAAAGTTAAGTGATATATACCTTTACAATTAATATGTAGTAAAGTCTTTCGTGAATTTAATATTTACCTCAGCCAACTTCAAATGCATCGTTCATTACAGTTCACCCATGGAGTATATTAAACAAATCATTTCTTGCCCACTGAAGGGTAACATTTTTATTTATGAATTCTGAGTCTATACTGCAGTTATTTGTATATGTATACATGAAGTCTGCACTCATTTAGGTAGTTTTCCCAATGTGAAGTATAAAATAAAGCAGCTAGACCAATGCTTTGGTGCATGTACTACATGTAGGTTAAATAATTTGGACTACACCAAAACCATGTGCACCAATGCTACACCAATATCTGTACATGTACCAAAATACACCACTCGTGCACTGTTGGGACTACATGTACACCAAAACTACACCAAAACCATATGCACCAATACTACACCAAAACCATATGAACCAATAC